>CM062806.1:872944239-873286646 GCA_031772625.1 Pinus tabuliformis | reverse complement strand
AAAATAAAGTTAATGAATTAATAATTAATACTTAATAGCTAATAATTATCAATAATATTAACATTCTAGTTAAAACCTAATAGAGAAGCAACTAACCACTAATTGCTAGAAGGGGAAAGAGAAATTTACCTGTTAAGCTCTACTTGGGATGTACGGTGGTTCTTAATCTTTTCTGATTAAGGGAAGCCAGCTACCACTAATCTCAATACCATTTTCCCTATTGAGATTATGTGGATGTTTGATAATTTCAAGAGCTTCTCTGATCTTCCGCCTGTGATGTTTATCTTCTCAAGCGATAATTGAAGCGCTTTCCAAGAAGACATGGTGCTTGGTTATTGAGGAATGCTCTACAAGAGCTGAGCTTCGAGACCTTTCATTCCTAATGTCAGCTCCATGTTCCTTGAGTCTAATCTGCAAGGATCGACCTGTTTCATCAATGTAACTTTTTCCACATGAGGAATCTATTTTATAGACTCCCTTAAGCTGTTGCCTATTAATATTATCCTTGACAGATCTCATCTTTTGCCTAATAGTTCGAGGTGCTGAGAATTGCATGATTATGTTTTTCTTTTTAAGGATTTTTGCAATTTTATCAGTCACTCCTTGAATATAACGAAGAAAAACCCTCCCATACTGAGGTTGGTCTTTATCCTTAGGCTTATGAGATAGCACCTTTTCTTCAGCTTTCTTTATAGCTGCTTTAATTTCCTTTTCATTGTAGCTTATACCCTTAAAAGTTGAGACTAAATGCTTCTTTTCTTCATCCAAATGCTCAGAGTCAGAAATTCGAAGGGCTCTGATGGCGAGAGTGTTTAGAACACCAAACTTTTAGGTTGGGTGATGGTGGGAATCATCGTGGAGGTAAGTTTCAGTGTGGGTTGACTTCCTGAAAATATTATGACCCAAAGAGCCATCATTATTTCTGATGATGAGCACATCTAAAAATGGGATGCTCATGTTTTCTTCAAGCTCCATAGTGAATTTTATCTCTGGAGAGATAGAGTTAAGATGAATAAAAAACTTGTCAAGCTCTATTTTACCATGAGTCCATTTTATATTAGTATCATCGACGAATCGCTTCCACCAAGCTAGCTTCAAAGGGTATGATTCTAGGGCTTTCTTTTCAAATTATTCCATATATAAGTTGGCTACAATTGGTGAAAGGGGTGTTCCCATTGCCACTCCAGATGTCTGCTCATAATATTCTCCTCGGAAGGTGAAAATAGTTTATCGTAAAGAAATTTCTGCCAGTTTTGTTGTTCCTGGATTAGTAACATCTTTAATAAATTGAATGGCTTCATCAAGAGGGATCTTGGTGAATAGGGATAAGACGTCAAAGCTAACAAGAATTTTGTCAGGGTATAACCTCTCATTTTTAATAAGGTTCACAAAGTCCTGAGAGTCCTTAATGAAAGAATCAGTATTCCCAACAAGGGGTTTAAGGATTCTAGCGACGTACTTAGCGAGCTCATAGGTAGGGGAGCCAATGGTATTGACTATAGGTCTAAGAGGAACACCCTCTTTATGGATCTTTGGTAAACCATAAATTCTGGGGATGGTTCCGCAAGAAGGAATTAATTTCTTCTTTAACTTATCATCAAGGCTGGAATCTGCAATTGTCTTCCTTACTTCTTTCATAATCTTGGGAATGGGATTATTATTCAGCTTCTTGTAACTTCCCTATCTAAGGTGTTCATTCATCTCACTGACATAGTCTTCCTTATCCAATATCACTATTGATCCTCCATTGTCTGCCTTGAGATTTCACAAGAAGGAATTAATTTCTTCTTTAACTTATAATCAAGGTTGGAATCTACAATTGTCTTCCTTACTTCTTTCATAATCTTGGGAATGGGATTATTATTCAGCTTCTTGTAACTTCCACATCTAAGGTGTTCATTCATCTTACTGACATAGTCTTCATTATCCAAGATCACTGCTTCTCCTCCCTTGTCTGCCTTGAGATTTCACAAGAAGGAATTAATTTCTTCTTTAACTTATCATGAAGGTCGGAATCTGCAATTGTCTTCCTTACTTATTTCATAATCTTGGGAATGGGATTATTATTCAATTTCTTGTAACTTCCACATCTAAGGTGTTCATTCATCTTACTAACATAGTCTTCCTTATCCAAGATCACTACTGCTCCTCCCTTGTCTGCCTTGAGATTTCGCAAGAAGGAATTAGTTTCTTCTTTAACTTATCATCAAGGCTGGAATCTGCAGTTTTCTTCCTTACTTCTTTCATAATCTTGGGAATGGGATTACTATTTAGCTTCTTGTAACTTCCACATCTAAGGTGTTCATTCATCTTACTGACATAGTCTTCCTTATCCAAGATCACTGCTGCAAATCATAAGTCTCCTTAACAAAGGTTTAGGGTTCGCAATTGCTCCTAAAAACCTTCCTATTGAAAGTATGATTTGCAGCATAGAGGATGGGATCTATAATCTTTCATTGCAAGAAAAGGAAACCCTTAGACAAGAGTTTTCCCTCATTTTGAGAAAAAGCCAAAACTCCCAAAAGTAACCTAAGAAAAGAAGAACAAATTGCCTTTAAATCCTTACAAAACAATGAATCAAACAATATTCAGAATGCTGATATGAATCGTAATATATTAAAAGGTAGTGACAAGGTGAACCCAAAAGGAATTTCTTCAGTAAAAGAGAAGATAAGGAAGGTGGTTAATCTATCTTCCCACGAATTAGATCTTGAAATCATAAGTCTCCTTAACAAAGGTTTAGGGTTCGCAATTGCTCCTAAAAACCTTCCTATTTAAAGTATGATTTGCAACATAGAGGATGGGATCTATAGTATTTCGTTGGAAGAAAAGGAAACCCTTAGACAGGAGTTTTCCATCATTTTGAGAAAGGCCAAAACTCCCAAAAGTAACCTAAGAAAATAAGAACAAATTGCCTTTAAATCCTTACGAAACAATGAATCAAACAATATTCAGAACGTTGATATGAATGGTAAGATATTAAAAGGCAGTGACAAGGCGAACATAAAAGGCATTTCTTCAGTAAAAGAGCAGAGAAGGAAGGTGGTTAATCTATCTTCCCACGAATTAGATCCTGAAATCATAAGTCTCCTTAACAAAGGTTTAGGGTTCGCAATTGCTCCTAAAAACCTTCCTATTGAAAGTATGATTTGCAGCATAGAGGATGGGATCTATAATCTTTCGTTGGAAGAAAAGGAAACCCTTAGACAGGAGTTTTCCCTCATTTTGGGAAAATCCAAAACTCCCAAAAGTAACCTAAGAAAAGAAGAACAAATTTCCTTTAAATCCTTACGAAACAATGATGAAATTGTGGTTCTCAAGGCAGACAAGGGAGGAGCAGCAGTGATCTTGGATAAGGAAGACTATGTCAGTAAGATGAATGAACACCTTAGATGTGGAAGTTACAAGAAGCTGAATAATAATCCCATTCCCAAGATTATGAAAGAAGTAAGGAAGACAATTGCAGATTCCAGCCTTGATGATAAGTTAAAGAAGAAATTAATTCCTTCTTGCGAAACCATCCCCAGAATTTATGGTTTACCAAAGATCCATAAAGAGGGTGTTCCTCTTAGACCTATAGTCAATACCATTGGCTCCCCTACCTATGAGCTCGCTAAGTACGTCGCTAGAATCCTTAGACCCCTTGTTGGGAATACTGATTCTTTCATTAAGGACTCTCAGGACTTTGTGAACCTTATTAAAAATGAGAGGTTAGACCCTGACGACATTCTTGTTAGCTTTGACGTAGTATCCCTATTCACCAAGATCCCTCTTGATGAAGCCATTCAGGTTATTAAAGATGTTACTGATCCAGGAACAACAAAACTGGCAGAAATTTGTTTACGATCGACTGTTTTCACCTTCCAAGGAGAATATTATGAGCAGACATCTGGAGTGGCAATGGGATCACCCCTTTCACCAATTGTAGCCAACTTATATGTGGAATACTTTGAAAAGAAAGCCCTTGAATCATACCCTTTGAAGCTAGCTTGGTGGAAGCGATTCATCGATGATACTAATATAAAATGGACTCATGGTAAAACAGATCTTGACAAGTTTTTTATTCATCTTAACTCTATCTCTCCAGAGATAAAATTCACTATGGAGGTTGAAGAACACATGAGCATCACATTTTTAGATGTGCTCATCATCAGAAAGAATGATGGCTCTTTGGGTCATAAGGTTTTCAGGAAGTCAACCCACACTGAAAACTACCTCCACGTTGATTCCCACCATCGCCTAGCCCAAAATTTTGGTGTTATAAACACTCTCGCCATCAGAGCCCTTTGAATTTCTAACTCTAAGCATTTGGATGAAGAAAAGAAGCATTTAGTCTCAGCTTTTAAGGGTATAGGCTACAATGAAAAAGAAATTAAAGCCGCTATAAAAAAAGCTGAAGGAAAGGTGCTATCTCATAAGCCTAAGTATAGAGACCAACCTCAGTATGGGAGGGTTTTTCTTCCTTATATTCAAGGAGTGACTGATAAAATTGAAAAAATTCTTAAAAGTAAAAACATAATCACACAATTCTCAGCACCTAGAACTATTAGGCAAAAGATGAGAATTGCCAAGGATAATATTAATAGACAACAGCTTAATGGAGTCTATAAAATAGATTTCTCATGTGGAAAAAGCTACATTGGTGAAATAGGTCAATCCTTGCAAACTAGACTCAAGGAACATGGAGCTGACATTAGGAATGAAAGGTCTCGAACCTCAGCTCTTGTAGAGCATTACTCAATAACCAAGCACCATGTCTGCTTGGAAAGCGCTTCAATTATCGCTCGAGAAGATAAACATCACAGGCGGAACATCAGAGAAGCTCTTGAAATTATCAAACATCCACATAATCTCAATAGGGACAATGGTATTGAGAATAGTGGTAGCTGGCTTCCCTTAATCAGAAAGATTAAGAACCACAGTACATCCCAGGTAGAGCTTAACTGGTAAATTTCTCTTTCCCCTTCTAGCAATGAGTGGTTAATTGCTTCTCTATTAAGTTTTAACTAGAACGTTAATATTATTGATAATTATTAGCTATTAAGTATTAATTATTATTAATTCATTAACTTTATCTATTATTAATTATTAATTAAATATATATATATACTAAATTATATATATATATATATATATATATATATATATATATAAACTCACTAAAATTAATATTATTGATAAATATTAGTTATTAATTATTATTAACACTTTAACATTAATTATTAATACTTATTGGTTAATAATTAATAATTAATAATTATCTATTAATTAATAATTATTAGGTATTAATTATTAATAATTATTATTAATTCATTGGCATTACTATTATTATTATTAATTATTTGTATTAATTATCAATTATTATTAATTCATTAACTTTATTATTATCATTTTATTAGTTATTAATTATCGATTATTAATTCATTAATATTATTAACTATTAGTTATTAATTATCTATTATTAGATATTAATCATCAATTATTATTATTAATGCATTAACATTACTATTATTATTTATTATTCATTATTAGTTATTTATTATTAATAATTATTAGTTATTAATTATCATTTATTATTAACACATTAATATTATCATTTATTATTAAAACATAAACATTATCATTAATTATTAATTATCATTATTATTGATACATATTAATTATCATTATCACTATTTATTATTACTATTATTTATTAGTTATTAATTATTAATCATTATGGATACATTAATATTATTATTAAGGTTAATATTTAATATTTGATATTTAAGTATGTAATATATTAATACACTAAATGCTATTTTTAATAATAATAATAATAATAATTAAAATTACTCACTTATTATTATTAATATATATACTGAATATTAACTCAAGCAATAAACATGTTAATATAATTTTGAATAGATGATTAATTAAATAATAAATATAAAAAAATGATTTAATCAAACAAACTGTCGACAAAATACTAGCAGACATATCTCTATTAAAAACTGTTTAAACCCTCATTAGAGCTCTTCTTCTTTCTTCATTCAAGTTTGTCCTGATGATGGATCCCAATTGGAATTTGAAACATTGATAAAAGAAATGGTTAATACTGTGGGTTTTCTCGCTTCTAATTCAAAAAATATTTTACTGTTACTGTTATCATATATTTTGTTTAAGACAAAATATCTGGTAATATATATTTTGTTATTGTTATGGTTTAGTGTTACTATTACCATATTTAATTAGGTCAATATTTACTTTTATTGTTATGATATATTTTGGTTAAGAAAAAATATATGGAAATGGATTCTTAAATCTCCCTTCAAACCTAGATCAGATATTAATGTTGTATAAATTATTTAAAAAGTGAATTTAACATTCTATTGCCTTTATGATATATTTAAATACTTTAAATATATTCTAATATTTTACTTTCTTTTTTTCCTTTCCCATCGAAAGTGTATATGTCAAATTTTAAATATATTAAAAAAATATATATATATATATATTTATGAATTTTTAGTTATTTGTTTTCGAAGCATTTTAATATTTTAGTAATATATTTTTTCTTTTTAAATAAAGAATTGAATTTGATAGCATTTGGATTATATAACTCAAAGAACAATGGTAATAAGAATAGTTTAAATATGTATATACCCCATATATGATATTTAGAGTTGTTACAAGTAATTTAAAAATATATAACTCCTGCAATTCTTGTTGTAGTAATATACATATACTATTGAACGTATAGTCCTGGGAGAGATCATATTATCCTTGATGTTAATGGCTATGATCTATGGCATAACACTATATTGGTTCATGATCTTTATTTGAAGGGCATGAAGGGTCCTGGCTTCGTTTGTAGTAATAAAATTGCATCAAGTGGTGGTCTAAAGGCATGGGAAGTTTCCCTCTCGTAAGGTTTTAACCACATAAAAATACTATTATTTGCGATCTTTGAACTCATTTTATGAATGGTTATTGAAGTTGTTGGTCCTATATGAAATTCCATTTGGAGGATGAAGAAATTGAATTCCATTTGGAGGATGTTCATGTTAAATAAGATGATATTATCTCTTAGGCTATAGTCATTAATGATTACTAAAAATTGATAAAGGAGACAATTTGATGCAGTGGCATCTCCTATCTGTATCTATATATTTATTTAATTTGGAATGTTTTCGAAAATTCAAGAGTTTATGGAGATTTCTAAAATTGAGAGGATTTATCTTAATTAATATCTTATAAGGAATTTTCTATTTGAAGAATCTCAGAGTTTTTTTCCTCACCGTAAATAACCGTGTAATTCATTTATAAACCCAAATTTAGAAAGAAAATAATGAAAATAATTTAATACATTCTAAGTCTGTTTTTATTAATGAATTCATCATCTTGTCTCATTTTGGTATTAGAAAAAGGTTATGGATCTGTCAATTGGAATTTAGTGTCTAGAGTGCAACGTGGACGAAGCTAAGCATGGATAGACTTGTGAAAGAGTAAGGAAGTTGCGCTGGAACATATTAAAGTATCAATCCTTAAACTGAGCGTGGAGCTCTTTGTGAAGAAGACATTTTTGACGACTGTATGAACGTTCTCTTCAATATTTTTGGTTGATTCGCTGGGAATTGATGCAGTGAGAGGGAGCCAATATAAATTTCGATCTGGAGCGTTGGAGTATCAGTGGTGTGAGGACCTACGTAGCATGGCTTGTTGTGCATTTTATTGACTGACGCAAGTGGAGCTTACATAACTGTATTTAATTTGCAGTCGACATTAGAGACCTGCGTGTGGAGATATGTGAGAAAAGCATGTTAATTGAAGCTGTGAAGCGTTTAAAAAAAAATCTGCATGGAGACTTGTGTGAACGTTGAAAATGGAGATCTTTGTGGATGCAACAACATTGGCAATTTGTTGATGTACGAGTTTAAATTACATTGAATGAGACGTATTAAAAATTATTCGGTCATTTATTAAAATAAAATTTAAAGGTTATTGTTTCTTATTTTAATTAAAAATAAAGATGAAGATGGTACAACATGTGGAAGAGACATTGACATTGGTGGTATCAGCTAAGAAGAAGAAACCTCAAAAGAAGAAGTAAAAGAAAAGCGAAGATCACGAGTTGGCATCGGATGGTAGCCAAGCTCAAAGGTAAATTTCTTCCTCAATATTACTAGTTAAACCTTTTTCAACATATGCAAAATCTTAAGCAGAAATTCATCTATGTAAAAGAGTATACAGAAGAATTTTATAGATTAAGTACGAGGCCTAGTCATGTGGAAACGGATGATGAAAAACTAGCTAGATATATTAATGTACTAAGATTTGAAATACAAGGTGAATTGGATATTTTATCTTTGAAAATTATTGAAGAAGCTTACTACATAGCCCTAAAGACAGAAGAAAAACTCACAAGGAAGTAGAGTCAAAGAGGAAGAGGATGAAGTACTACAAGGAGAAAAGGACAATTAAGAATAGGACCATCAATTGGAGGACAATCAAGTAGAGGATATTCAAGTGGAATTTTCTCTTTCAAAAAGAAGAAGCCAACAATTCACATTACACAAAATCATCATCAAGAGGAGATTTCAGATAACGAAACCCATATCAAAGATGTAGATTTCGATATTTTGTGGTAATATGTTATACATGTAATCAAATTGGCCATAAATCTGATGAATGTCTCAAAATATTTTCTAGTTAGGGTAGGATACATATGACGCAAATTGATACAGAAAGTATACAATCCTCTACACATGAAAATGCGCCTAAAACTAGTGAATCCTTAATGATGAAAATAGCTTTATTAAAGTCTCCTAAAGAAGTCAAGGAACTTACGCAAAAGAAAACATTGTTTAAAATTGTCTTTAAATCAGAAGGAAAATGTTGTAAAGTAATTATTAATAGTGGGAGTACAGATAATCTAGTATCCACAGAAATGGTAGAAAAGCTAAATTTAAGGAAAACTAAACATCCTACTCCCTACAAAGTCTCATGGTTGCAAAAGGGACATTAGATACTATTTAATGAACAATGTGAAGTGGAGTTCCATATAGGATTCAATAAAGATAAAGTTCTTTGTGATGTTATGCCTATTGATGTGCATCATAATTTGCTTGGAAGACTATGGCAATGTGACAGGAAAGCAATACATGATGGAAGGAGAAACACCTATACGAGAAGAATACCAATCCAAGGTAATATCACTTACTGTAAAAGAGTTCCTTCATGGAATCAAGCATGACGAGATAAATTTTGATTTTATTGGTAAGCCTAAGGTAGTCCTCACAAGCACAAATTTGAATGACCTTCGAGAAGAAATTAAACATATGTTGAATGAATTTATTTATATTGTAGTGGATGACTTGCCTGATAATTTTCCTCCCATTAGAAGTATCAACCATCATATTGATTTAATTTCAGTTTATAGCCTTCCAAACAAGGCAACCTACATAATGACTCCAAGGGAGAATGAAGAGATGAAAAATCAAGTGCGGGAATTATTGGATAAGGATATTGTCCGAGAAATATTAAGTTTGTTTGTTGTTCCAATAGTGTTAACTCCAAAGAAGGATGGTGGATGGAGAATGTGTAAAAATTCTCGAGCAATCAACAAAATCAAAATCACGTACAAGTTTCCATTACCTCGTATTGATGATCTTATAGATTGTTTAAGTGGTGCTTCATATTTCTCTAAAATCGATTTAAAAAGTGGATATCATCAAATCTGAATCAAAGAAAGTGATGAATGGAAAACAAAATTTAAAAGTAATAATTGTCTATATGAATAGTTGGTAATGCCTTTCAGACATACCAATGCTCCCAATACCTTAATGAAGTTAATGAATGAAGTATTAAAATAATTCATTTGAAAATATGTTATAGTTTATCTTGATGATATCTTAATTTACACTGAATCAAAAGAAAAGCACAGGCTAAGATAGCTTAAGATGGTTATGAAAAAATTACAACAAGAAAATTTGTTAATCAATTTAAAGAAGTGTAGTTTCATGAAAATAGAATTATTGTATTTGGATTTTTTAATTTCAAAGGAGGCTTAAAGATGCATCAAGAAAAGGTGAAGGCCATAATCAATTGGCCAACTCCAAGAAGCATTCCATCGGTAAGAATTTTTCATGGATTGGAAAGTTTTTACAAAAAAATTATCAGAAATTTTAGTGGTATATGTGTTCCAATTGTAGAAACTATTAAAGAAAGAAAGAAACCATTCCATTGGACAGAAGAAGCTAATAAAAGTTCCAAATTATTAAATAAAAAGATTACAAAACAACCTATTTTAGCATTACCATATTTCAACAAGTTGTTCTAGGTTGAGACTCATGCTAGTGGAACTATAATAGGATTTTATTTAAGTTGAGAGGGAAGACCAGACACCTACTATAGTGAAAAACTCAATGAAGCCAAGAAAAATTTCTCTTCTTATGATAAATAATTCTATGCCATTGTACAAACTTTAAAAATTATGGAGACATTATATTATGCCAAAATAATTCATGCTTTACACATATAATCATGCTTTACAACACATCAAAAATGAGACAAAATTGAGGAGTCAAAGACATGTTAGATGGATTTAATTCTTACGAAATTTTACATTGGTTATCAAGCATAAAAGTGGGCAGTCAAATAAAATAGCAAATGCAATACTCGGGATTAATTTAATTCTGTAAGAATTCCAAGTGAATTCCTTAGGATTTGATGAACTAAAAGATATGTATAAAGATGATCCCTTATGTTCAAAGGAAGATAGTTATACATTCCAAGATGTTGTATGAGGGAAAAACTATTAAAAGAAAAACATAGTGGAGGTTTAGCAGGTCATTTTAGGAAAAATAAAACTGTAGCATAGTTACGTAAAATTATTATTGGCCTCGCATGCAAGGATATGTAAGAAGATTTGTTGAAA
Organism: Pinus tabuliformis; assembly: GCA_031772625.1. Lineage (NCBI taxonomy): Eukaryota > Viridiplantae > Streptophyta > Pinopsida > Pinales > Pinaceae > Pinus > Pinus tabuliformis. The sequence goes on along the minus strand of CM062806.1, from coordinate 873,275,728 downwards.
GATGCAGGATATGTCAATATTCAAAAGGAAGAAGTTAGAACACTAGACTATATTAACCTTTACCAATACCAAAGCTAAAGTGGGACTCTATAAGCATGGATTTTGTACAAGGATTGCCCAAAACACAAAGAGGAAATGACTCAATATTTTTTTGTTGTTCATAGATTCTTAAAAAAGGAACACTTTATAGCTTATAAAAACACAAATGATGCAACTAACATAACAAACTTGTTCTTAAAATAAATAGTTAGATTGCATGGATTACCTACAAGTATTATTTTTTACAAAGACACTGGGTTTGTGGGCCAGTTTTGGAGAAATTTATGGGAAACGTTAGGAACCAATATTATTCTTAGTTTAGCATATCATTCCTAGGCTAATTGTCGGACAGAGGTGGTAAATAGAAGTCACAATGGGATCGAGTACTTGCTTAGGCAAAATTTGCATATAACAACTTACCTAAGAGAAGCACAGGATTAAGTCTATTCCAAATTATTTATGGAATGCATACAAGAGGAATTTATGAGGTAAGGAGATGGGAAAACAATAATTTAGAAGTGAAAATGGTGAAGATTTTGAAGCCAATATCCTGGAAATAAAGGATCAAGTCAGGCAACAATTACAAGAAAGTAGCAACAAATATAAACGAAGAGTAGACTCCAAAAGAAGAAACTTGGACTTTGATGTTGGTGGTTGGTGGGCTCCAGTATTGCAGCAATAATTCTGCAACTCCTGGACTCCCTTCTTTACTTTTATCAACACAGTAGTTCGTAACAAATTTGGAAGCGATGGTGCTATATGCACAAGTACTAGCTCTTGCCGCAGCTATCACTTGATCAGCTGGCACAAGTCCGCTAGGGGCTTAAGCCAACTTCTATGAGCTCTTAGAAGAATATTTTTAACTGATGGATGAAAGCTAACTCAAAGGAAGCTAATATACTTGCAAAAAGAAACTGAAATCCAAAAAGTAACGCAAACCCTAGCAAACCCTAATTCTACTAGCTAGTCATACTGATGCAAAGGAGAGAATGCAAACTACTAGAAGGGATGCCATTACTTCTATGAAGGTAAAATACATGTGTCTAGACTACCTCTACCTGAAGAAAACATCTTTTTGTATTTTTGAATAAGTTATTAGAATTATCATGCATGTGCTTTTAACTGGCTTTTTACTGTGCAGGGGTGGATCAAGGAGGAGAAATGCTTGGAAAAGGTTGGGAAGGTTCAGAGAGGGTCTAAGGAGTCCCTAACACCCTTCCGGAGAGTTTCACAAAGTTTAGCTATCAAGAAACCTCATTTGTGAGCTTCTATAGGAAGTCTGCAGAGGTTCTACAGGATGTTCAGAGATTTCTACAGGATGTTCAAAAATTTCTACAGGATGTTTAAAAATTGGATTTTAGAGGATGGGTGAGTGAGGGAAGATGCATGAATGGATAGGGAGGTAGGATAGGGGCCTGGAGTGACCCAGGGACTGGTGGATGGAGTGGTGAGAGGGTGTAGAAGGCTGACTTGGCTTAAAGAAGGCTAAGACAATGACGAAGCTAGAAGGTAGGGTTATGTGGGCAAAAGGACAGGTCTGAGACGAGGAACCTAGCTAGGAGATGGAACAGCTAGCTCTGATGAAGCTTAGGCAGATGAGAGAGAGTGGTAGAGATGCCTTGCACGGTGTGCATTTAACCGAATCAACAAAGTCTTACAAATAATCAAAGTCCTAGCTAATCTAATCTAACTGTCAATAAAACGAATGAACAACAGCTTTATTTGGAAAGAAAACCATGTACATCAATCATGCAAAGAAACATTTCAGAGATCTGAACCCATAACTAACTTCTGCAAATGAAAACAGTACACTAAGGATTGCATGGTCAAGCAAAATAGTGATTTTGTTGGGGCAGCACTGCTTCTTCAATTCCATCCCCTAATCCAATAAGGATGAGGTGAAACTGAGAGTGTTGTTGACCATTTTCTTGGAGCTTTTTTCTTGTTATTATCCTACCAATCTATTTTAAACATCTGAAGCAATTCTATTCTTAAACAATGACCTATTTAACCAACACAAGTAAATCTGCCCAACAGAAATATGTTTCAAATGCATAAAAGGAAAACAACGATGCATAAGGGAAAGGTAACAGTACAAGAAGGAAGCCCTAGGCTCTCAGGTTGGGCCCAACCCTGAGAGCTATGGCTCCTATAGAAAACTCAGAGTTGATATAAAATCAGACTGCTTCTCATTATCAAAAAATAGTCATAAGTCAAGAGTTATGCCAAAATGGCTACAAGAGAACAAAGTAAAGCTAACAGAACTATAGTGCAAAATATGCAATGGTTTCAAAAGTCCCTTACAAAGGCTGAGGCCTTAACATTTATACACCACGAGGGCCCTAGCTGGCCTCCTAAATCTATGGGACTTGGTTGTCCAAACTGTGAGTAGACAGCCCCTTCCAAAATCTGCTTGGCTGCCTTCTAGATCCGGTTTTGGTGGCCTTTGGAGCTCGGAGTTGGGGGTGAAGATCCCAAGGAAGGGCTATTTAATGCCATAGACAACCCCCCTATGAATCCTCACCTCAAGCTTGGCTATCTTCTAGCCCATGATTGCTCGATTTTGCTCCAACATGTGTCAAAAAACCTGAAATGAGCACGTGTTAGCCACATAGGAAGAGTGACTACCCTTATTCGTACAAATGACATAAACATTCTGAAAAATAATGCATAAGCTATGAAAAATGAAGGATTGAACAAGGACTGAACAAGGATAATTAGGCCAAATGAGCCCAACAAGTTACCAAATTTGGGGCTCATCATCAACCCCCCTGCTAAAAGGGTTGCTCATCCTCTGAGCAACTAGTCCAACTCCTCGTCTTTCATTGCTTTAATCACCACCCACACATCCCAGGCTTCTGAAGTAGTATCCTCCTCACTGTCATGGAATCCAACCTTCCTTTCCACCTCTTCCCACTGCTTATGCTCTTCTTCTTCTGTGCCTCCTTCTAACAATCCAAAAAGCAAAGGTGGACTTAGCTTGAGGCCTATCCAGCTAGCCTGGAGCTTCTACATAGACTTCTTGTAGAGAGGCACTCATGCCAAGGCCTCCCTCATTCTAGTTGGAGTGTGATATTCCCTAATTTTGAGGTTGTGGGACAATGTGTTCCACCTATGGGTGCAAGCATGAACACAATTGTCCCCTAATAATCGCTCCATATCCTCGAAGTGTGCTATGGCCTGAGCCTGCCTATCCATGTACTCTAATAAAGCCTGAGAGTTGGTTGCTAGGTGCTGGTGAGTGGATATCAATGTTGTGGGGTGAGTCTGAGGGTCAATCCTCTGAAGTTGACAACGGCCAATGTCTTTGACTTCAGCTTCAAGGACCTTAGGAATTCTTCTATAATTTCGTCATCGTGACCCTGAAGCTTGTCACAGAATGACATCCAGTGTGCACGGGAAAACAAGTCCACCACTTCAGGGGTTTCCCGTAATTTCTTGGAGTCCGAAGGTTCTTTTCTAATGAACCCTCTGGCATGGTAAAAAACTCTGTTTTTGTTGTTCTGAACTTGCCTACTCATGTACAGAAGGAGGACTTTAGGATTTCTCTAGATAGAGCGCAGAGCTACGTCTCTGTTATGCACACAGTCATATAAAGTTCATAATCTTTCACTGGTGATCCTTGACAGTGTCTCAATTTTCCTACGGGAGGGAATTTAATTCAAGACCTTGGAGAAAATCTCGCATGTAGACTACGAAGACAATTTCATGTAGCGATAAGAAAACTGATTTTGAATTATTTTCATGGGAAAGTTATGTTCAGGCCTACCTCGCTGAGAATTCCCACCCTCAACGTGAACAGTCCAAGCTTCTTCGTAATGCCGGGCTCCCTGTAGCGCAGCTTCCTAAAGAAATTGTGCACAGCTTCTGGAGGACGTTACGGTGGTTCTATACAAGTCTGAGCAGCAGCAGGATGTTGGAACCGACCGAGAACTCGGGCTAACAACTTGCAAAGGAGGAGGACGCGTACTCGGCTGCAAAACGGTTGTGAGTGTAAATGACTGCAGTGTATCATAAGTTATTCAATCGGCCGATTTTGAATTGTTGCGGAATTCATGGCGCGGGGGTGAGCTGTCCCGGTCGATCCGTTGGCCGACGTCACAGCCATCATTCCTCGGCATGTCCCTGACTGCCGAATTCTTCCCTCTGCATTCACCACTGCTATTCCTGTCATACTGCCACTTCTCCCTGACTGGACACTTCCCACATGTCAATTGCCCATCTTTTCGGCATAACCAAGCCCATTCGGATCCTACGAGGCCGTCTGACTAGTTGTGGTGGCCAGTTGAATGGCTACCAGACTTGTTCAATCCGTCCATTCTCATAGTCATGCACATTTAGAGTATAGCTTATGTAATTTGAAGAAATAAGGTTAGGCACTTACCTGTGTGGCCGTGGACGTGGTTTTTTCAGGTTTCGAGACGAGGAATGCTGGATCTGCTTGTTGTTGCTTCGTGCACGGGTGCTGGAGCTCCTTTTCATTGGCTGCTGCTAGCTACGAGACCTTGAGACCCGATTTCCTGGTGGTGAATGTTGCATGCACCGACTAGCTACTAGTGTCTCCATGGTATGTGCTCCAGCCGGATCAGCTGCTACAGGATTCCTATAGGACATCCTGTAGCCGTTTCTCCTCCTAGGGTGCATGCTGAAATAAATGAGTCACGTTCACAGGTGCAGGGTCCTGAGGTCGCCTTGACAGGTAAAGTGTGCGAGCCTCTGCATGCTTTATTTCCCACTTAAAAAAAAAAAATTATCTGAGAAAATAGGGTTTTGGTATGACTATGCAGGTATATTCGACCAGATGGCAGCAATGGTGGTGAAAGGAGGTGAAACAAGTGGAGGATGGAAGAAAAGAGTGGTTGCATGCCTCCTCAACAGACTTCAAGCTTCAAATCCTTCTCCATAATCGATCCTGGCCCGCCCAAAGGCTCTACAGGATGTTTCCTATAGAAATACAGAACTTCCTGTAGAAAGTCCTGTAGCTTCCTGTAGAAGGCTAAACCATGACCAGATTGTGTCCAAACCTTGGAAAAAATGAGTGTTCATGGAGGGAGTGTATGTGAGGTTGCCTGGTAGCTTGGTAGGGACCCTTGACCTTAGTTGAGAGGCCTCCTTTTTGCATTGTGTTCCTGCAACCTGCAACAATTTCCAAAGATTAAACTTGTTTTTTCTATTTCTTCCTTCTTCTTCTTTTTTTTTTTCTTTCTTCTTGTTTTTTTCCTTTTTTTTTAAGAGACAGCAGGGGCGCCTCAATGAGGTTTTCACCCCTACTATCTGCCTTAGGCACCTCAGGGAGGTTTTCACCCAAGGTTTTTTTTTTCCAATTCTTTTTTCAGAGAGACAGTAGGGGTGCCTCAATGAGGTTTTCACCCCTACCATTTGCCTTGGGCGCATCAAAAAGGTTTTCACCCAAGGATATTTTTTATTGAATTTTTTTTTTGATATATAATGATGCTGAAGGTGTGCCCAAAACAGAGGCAGAACCCTTCTCTATGACCAGCACTGATTTTTCCACACTTTTGATGAACTCTTGCCTCGAAAGAGGTTTCCTGTAGATCTTTAGTCGATGCCCATTGACGAGCATGGGGATGGCTTCTTCATCAATGGTCCAGATAAGGACAGAACCATTGTCATTACACTTCTCCACTGCATATGGTCCTAGCCATCTTGTCCTCAACTTCCCCTTGAAATCCTTATGTTTGGAATCATACAGCAGCGCCCAATCTCCTGGCTGGAATTGTTTGTCATTGAGGTGCTGGTCATGCCATATCTTCCTCTGAAGTTGAACCACTTCTGAGTGGAGGAGGGCCTGCATTCGGTGTTCATCTAACCCATTCAGCTGCAATAACCTTTCTTGTTGAGCATGCTAAGATCTAGGTCCAGCTGAGCTGCCATCCTCAATGTGTTGTACTCAAACTTGATTGACAACAAAGCTCTCTTCCCATAGACCAACTCATAAGGTGTGAAACTGGTTGTGGTCTTCCAAGTGGTGTTGTAGGCCCAAGTGGCCTCAACCAGGCGATCTGCCCAATCCTTTCTGCTGCTGCTCACCACCTTAGTCAAAATCCCTTCTAATGCTCTATTGGTGACTTCCACCTGCCCATTTGCTTGAGGATGATATGGGGTGGAAGTCCTATGCTTGATCTTGTGATGAGCGAGAAAGTCTTCAATTAAGTTGGAGGTGAACTGGCTTCCTTGATCGGTGACTAACTCTCTTGGGTAGCCAAATTTGTAGAAGATGTTTTCTCTTAAAAACTCAGCCACCTTTCCTTCTATTGCTGCTTTGATTGCCTTGGTTTCCTCCCACTTTGTCAAATAGTCTGTGCACACAATGATGTAAGAACTTTGCCTTGAAGGAGGGTTGATAGGACCCACAAAATCCATACCCCACTTCTCAAATTGCTCAAGAGTCACTTGAGGTTGGAGAGGCATTTCGTCCCTTGGAGTCAGTTTCCCCATCCTTTGGCATCGGTCACATTGGCTGATATATCTTCTTACATCTTGATGAAGAGTGGGCCAATAGTAGCCTGCCTGTAGAATTTTGAAGGCAGTCCTCTTGGCTGCAAAATGTCCTCCACAAGGCCCATCATGACAGGTTAGGAGGATGTCAAAGACTTCCTCCTCCCTTACACAATGCCTTAAGATCTGATCGGGGCCAAGTTTGAACAGGTTTCCCCCGATCCAAGTGACTGTGGCACTCTTCCTCACGATTCTACTCTTCTCCTTTGAGGATAGATGCAGAGGGAATTGTGCTGAGACCAGATAGTTTGCTATATCAGCAAACCACGGAGAGAGTACTGAGATAGCAAACAGATTTTCATCTGGCATCTGGTCATCCACTGTTCCTTCTTCACCTGCAAGCAAATCCAATCTAGACAAGAAGTCAGCAACAACATTTTCTTTACCTAGTTTGTCAACGATAGTCAAATCAAACTGCTGCAACAAAAGTAACCATCCAATAATACGAGCATTCACATCAGGCTTATTCATTAAATATCTAATTGCAACATGGTCAGTATGTACAAATGTTTGATATCCAGTGATGTAGTGTTGGAACTTGTTCAGGGAATGGACCATAGCCAGGAACTATTTCTCAGTTATAGTATAATTCATTTCTGCCTTGGATAAGTTTTTTCTGACAAAGTATATGGCATATGGAAGTTTTTTTTCAACTTGTCCTAAGGCTGCCCCTATGGCTTTGTTCGAGGCATCAGTGTGGATGTGGAAAGGTAGGGCCTAGTTTGGGCCTCTAAAAATTGGGGTGGACACTAACTTATCCTTCAACTCATTCATATCCCTCTGACAGTCGTCAGTCCATTTAAATTCAACATCTTTTGCTAAGAGGCCAAACAATGGCGAGGCTAGCTTACTGAAGTCTTTAATGAATCTTCGATAATATCCTGCTAAGCCTAGGAAACTCCGGACATCCCTTACCTTCTGAGGAGGTGGGACCTTTTGGATTATAGCAATTTTGTTAGGATCCACCTGTAATCCTTGGCGAGCAATGGTATGTCCGAGCACAGTCCCTTCAGTCATCAAGAATTCACATTTTTCAGGACTGAGGGACAGGTTCATCTCAATGCACTTGGTTAAAACTTTTCCCAGATTAGTCAATGCTTCTTGGAAGTTGGGCCCATAAGGAGTAAATTCAACCATATATATTTCCACCGAATCATGAACCAACTCGGCAAAGACGCTCAATACAGCTCTCTCGAAAGTGGCATGGGCATTGCATAACCCAAAGGGAAGGACTTAGTAGGAAAAGGTACCCCATAGACAAGTGAAGGTAGTCTTATCTTGGTCCTCCGGGCTGATTTGGATCTGATTATACCCGCTAAACACATCTAGGAAAGAGAAACTTCTTTCCTGCCAGTCCATCCAACTCTTGATCTATGAAAGGCAGAGGGAAGTCATCTTTCTTGGTGGCTTTGTTCAGTTCTCTATAGTCCACACAGATTCTCCACTTCCCATTTTTCTTGGGTACCAACACTAGAGGGGAAACCCATTCGTTGTCCGATATGGGGTAGATGAATCCTTCATCCAACAATTTTTGCACTTCTTCTTTAACAATGTACTTAAGGGTTGGATTCATTCTCCTCTGAGGTTGCCTGACTGGTTTGCAGTCCTCCTTAATGTAAATATGATGGGTACAGACCGAGGGATGGATTTCTTTTATTTCCTTGTATCTCCAAGAAAAAACCTCGAAATGGTGGGTTAAGAGGCCACATAGCTCCTTTTCCTAAGAGGGAGAGAGAGAGGAGCTGATCTTTAAAGTTCTTTCATGGCCAAACTCCACATTCTTACAACATATTTTCATTGTGTTTCCTCCTTATATCTCTTTCTCTTTGTTGGAATCCAAGGAGAATGTCCACCCCTAAAGGTAGTTATGATAAGTGGGTAATGGACATCATATGACTGATGGTAGTGAAAAATTTAAGGTCTTGGGAAGAAGCTCTCTCGTAAATGGGATAGTAAGCTCATGAGAGTTGAGATTCTCCTAGTCTCATGTTAGCTCTATGTTTGTTTTAATGAAATATATTCCTTCCACATGAATTATATGTTTTCTTGGTTATGAATTCTCTAGCCATTTTGGTCTTGGTATATGACAAAATATTGATAATGAAAGAGGATTTTAAAGGCCATGGATCAAGTGTGGGTGAGCCTACTCCAAATTGGATCATTATATTTTTTGTCATCCATATCAATGCATTCAGAGTGGAAAAAGAGGAGGAATCATCTCATGGGACCATTTTTAGCAGTGGGACCTAGTATGGCAAAACGGAGTCTGAAACCTTCCAGGAGCATTTTGGTTCATTAAACAATTTTTTGGGGGGATAAAAAATTGTTGATTTAGTGCTGCATGTTTTCATGTCATTCTACACACAAATATCCTTCCAACGGTGTAAGAAGTGCATCAATCAGGGTCCATCTCTGATTGTTATGTCACTCAAAAGTTGGCCTTCTTGTTTTTACACCTATAGTTTAGGAAGATGTCGTGTCAGCCCCCATTACTCATGGAAAAGGAGCTAGCCAGGTGTTTTTTATGTAAAAAATTCTAGAAGAGTCTATATTTTAACTTATTTAAGAGTTGATGTAATCAAACTTAACCAATATCAAGCTATCGACTGTGTTATAATCGAGCCACTAGGAGGAAGAGCAATTCTCTTTTTTCGATATAATTTTGTTCAATGGCGGAGAAAACATAGATATGAGAGATAGGAGGTATAGCACACAAAGGGGATATGTGCATTGTAGCAGCCCACGGGTGGTAAGCATTACTTCTTTGTACCTGCAACCATACATTTAGACAAAGAAAGAGAGTGAAGCGGCCTCACCTTCAAGTTGGTTTTTCTTCTGAAAGGGTTTCCCAAAGCATATCTTGTGTCTTATTTGTGTGAGAGAATTTATTTTTTCGTTATCTATTTTCTACATAATTTTCATTCACATGCATGCACTAAATACAATAAAATCTATAGATCTAAAAATTTAATAAAATTGTAATCGTATAAAAATTAATAAATGTAATATATTATTATCAGATATATTATGATGAACTATCCAATGGAATATCCACAGTAATTTACGGATGAGATCCTATTTCTATCGAGGCCATATATTTTCTCTTATCCCCTTTGTATGGTCTTTATCGTGATAGAATGAGTGCACAATTGGGGTGTTATTTCTAGGAGGTCAGCTGCATATCAAAGTATCATGGAAAGTTGTATGGAGGTCGGTAAAAAGAGGGAGGAGGAAAAAAATAATGTATAGGGATAAAAAGCCTCCTCCTTCACTCATACTATGTAACATCCTCAACACTTAATTGTTGGATTATTGAAATTGTAATAATTATGTTAACAACCCATGTATGGGCATGGAAATGTAAATAGGAAAAAGGCCCATAATAATTATAAATATAATTTAATCATAACTGATGAAGAGTTCAAACCTTCACATGGACCACAAAAATCCATTAAGAGATAGGAAATCCAATAATGAGGGAATCTAGAAAAGTAATCTATCCAAAAAAATACTAAAAGGCCATGAGAGCTGAGATTTTTAAACTTCTCCCTTGAAAATATCTTGAGGAAGATGTGGATGTAACTTACTTATTTATGGGAAACAATAGTGGTATTGAAACAAATGCTTCATAAGAGGGTTTATCGAAACCAATGACAAAGAGTACCAGGCATCCATGGAAACACAATGAAGAGGGAGCTCCACTCCCTCCTATAGTTATATGGTTGCAGACAGGGGAAGAGGAGGGAATAAGAACAAACGTCCAAAGCCTAGGGAGGTCAAGACAAAAGACACAAAAACTCAGAAGGCGGGAATTAGCAAAATCAATGCAGATCATGGGGCCCATGAAGAAGACTTTCGGGAGGAAAAGGTGGAAGACAGAGGTCAAGGGTCAAAGGGCAAAGCTAAGATGGGGCCCTATAAACCCAAGACCACAATTAAACCGTGGGTTATTCTGAGCACCCCAACTCTGCAAGCGCACATAGACCACATGGCTAACTATTCCATCATATGAAAATGTATGGGAAAGCCATATGTAATAAGAAGTGAACAAAAGCTACAACCAGCCACAGGTAAAATCTTCTCAGTTTGGTTCAAGAATAGATGACAATAGAAATTACAATCAATTGGCTGGTAGATTCGATAACCGCAGAAGTTTCTTCAATGGACAATGCTTTTCTTGCCATAACTTTGGTCACAAAGCAGCTCAATGTGTTGCATATAAAACGATCATGACTAGGGAAGCTCAAAAACAAAGAAGTATGACGGGGATTACAAAAAGGACCTATAACAACTTTTCGGTTCTTGAAAATGAAGTTGAATGTTCTATTTGCAATAACTTTGGTCATGAAGACTCTGAATGCAGGAGCATGTTTCAGCAGAAAAAGGAACAAGCCTCAAGCACCAAAACATGGAGAATAAAGGAACCTCAAACAGAAAGATGTGGGATAGCATTCTATGCAGAGGGACAGGAAAATCTATGGTACATTGACAGTGGATGTTCGAAGCATATGACAGGTGATAAAGAAAAACTTGAGTCTTATTCTACTCTAGAAAAGGGAAAGAAAATCTCTTTTGGAAATGATACTCCTGCAACTATAAAAGGAAAAGGCATTGCTCAGTTAAAAGAAAAGGTCAAGGCTGGAAATGTTTTGTATGTTGATGGATTGAAGCATAATCTTCTAAGTGTCAGCCAGATGTGTGATCAAAGAACCGAGGTTATATTCAGATCAAATGGATGTCTTGTTCGTGATCTTGATACAGGTAAAACAGTGATCAAAGGCAAAAGAACTCCAAATAATCTGTACATATTTGAAGAAGGACAACAACAATGCTATCTGAGCAAGGATGATGAGCACTGGTTATGGCATCGGAGGTTGGGACATCTAAGCTTTTCACAAATAAGGAAAGCATGCAAATATCAGGCAGTTCGCGATCTTCCAGATATCAAAATTCCTGACAACACCATATGCAAATCATGTCAGTTTGGAAAACAAACCAGACCTAACTTTCCAGAGAAAGAAGGATCAGCTAGCATGCCTCTTGAGCTAGTACATACAGATACATGCGGTCCTTTCAGGAAAAGAACACCTCGAGGAGAAGAATACTTGATATTATTCATTGACGATTTCTCCAGGTTTTTCTGGTTAGGACTTATGAAGCACAAAGATGAAGCATTCGAAAAATTCAAATCCTTCAAAGCCTTGGTTGAAAATGAATCAGGTCACAAAATTAAGTGCCTCAGATCCGACAGAGGTGGGGAATTTACTTCAAATGAATTTTTCGATTTCTGTGAAGAACATGGGATAAGAAGAGAATTCTCTACAGCAAGAACTCCTCAGCAAAATGGAGTTGTGGAAAGAATGAACAGAACAGTCCAACAAATGGCTCGTGCTATGCTTGATGAGTCAGGAACTCCCGCAACTTTCTGGGGTGAAGCTGCACATGCTGCAGTTGTTATTCTCAACAAAACAAATGTCCGAGTGAACAGCACTCAAACTCCTCATGAGCTCTGGAGTGGTAGGACTCCTTCAGTAAAACACTTCAAAATCTTTGGGAGTAAATGCTATATCAAGAATACTGATGAGCAGCTTGGAAAACTTGAACCTAGAGCAGATGAAGGCATTCTTCTTGGTTACTCTCAACATAGCAAAGCATACAAATGCTACAATAAAAGACTTGGCAGAATTTTTGACAGCATTGATGTAGTGGTTGATGAGAAGGGATACATTCCTAGGCAAGTACATCATGAAGACATCGAAGAAGATGAAGGCTACCCCCAACGACAGAATGATGAAGAAGAAGAACCTCAACAAGAACCTCAAGAAGAACCTGAGGAGCAAACAAGAATAGAAGAAAAGACTCCATCCAGATATGTTCAGAAGAACCATCCAGAATCTCAGATTATGGGGCAGAAAAAAGCAGGTGTACAAACAAGAAGAACAGTTGCAGAAGCTTCAAGCTATTTGGCATTACTCTCCTCTACTGAACCACAAAATGTGAAAGAGGCATGCAAAGATGAATGTTGGGTGAAAGCAATGGATGAAGAACTTGAGCAGATCGAAAAGAACAACACTTGGGAGCTAGTTCCTAGACCAAAAGATAAGAATGTTATCGGGACAAAATTGGTCTTCAAAAACAAATTGAATGAAAATGGAGAAGTAATTAGAAACAAAGCCAGACTTGTTTGTAAAGGGTATGCGCAGCAAGAAGGAATATACTTTGAAGAAACCTTTGCTCCTGTTGCAAGACTTGAGGCCATCCGAATGTTCCTTGCTCTCTCAAGTTTTCAAAACTTCAAAGTATTTCAAATGGACGTGAAATCAGCCTTTCTGAATGGAGACTTGGAAGAAGAAGTGTACATTGAACAGCCAGATGGGTTCATTCTTGGAAATGATCCAAATCTTGTATGCAGATTGAAAAAGGCTCTCTATGGTCTCAAACAAGCTCCAAGGGCTTGGTACTACCGTTTGGACAAATATCTTCATCAACAAGGCTTTTCAAAAGGATCGGCAGATAGCAATCTTTATATAAAAGTTGAAAATGACAAATTGCTAATACTTGTTGTGTATGTAGATGACATTATTTTTGGGAGCAATGAAGAAGCTATGAGTCAAAACTTTGCCTTGGTCATGCAGAAAGAATTTGAAATGTCCTTGCTAGGAGAACTGACATATTTCCTTGGTTTGCAAATCCAACAAAAAGAAGGAGGAATCTTTTTATCTCAAACCAAGTATCTCAAACAGATTTTGAAGAAATATGGTATGGAAGATGCAAAACCAGTATGTACACCCATGGTCACAGGATGTAGCCTCAGTGCAAATGATGAATCTGCAGCAGTACATAAACCAACCTACAGATCTATGATTGGAAGTTTACTTTATTTGACAGGTACCCGACCAGACATCATGCATGCAGTTGGAATAGTTGGAAGATTTCAGGCAAATCCAAAGGAGACTCATCTTCAGGCAGTGAAGAGAATTTTCAAATATCTTCAAGGGACTCAAAATTATGGCTTATGGTATCCTAGAGATACAGATCTTACACTTCATGCTTATACAGATGCAGATTGGGCCGGAAGCATGGATGACAGGAAAAGCACAAGTGGTGGTGCGTTCTTTATGGGTTCCAGACTGGTATCTTGGTTCAGCAAGAAACAGAGTTCGATTGCCTTGTCTACAGCTGAAGCGGAATATGTTGCTGCTGCATCTTGTTGCACCCAACTCCTTTGGATGATGCAGACTTTGCAGGATTTTCAAATCACTTGTACACCACCAATCCCCATCTTATGTGATAACACAAGTGCAATCAGCATCTCAAAGAATCCTGTTATGCATTCAAAAACCAAGCACATACCAATCAAGTATCATTTTCTCCGAGAACAAGTGCTTGAACAGAAGGTCAAGTTGGAGTATGTTCCTTCTAAGGAACAAGTTGCTGATATTCTCACCAAACCATTGCCCAGGGACACTTTTGAATACCTCAGGCAAAAGCTGGGGGTTGTTGATGCATCATCTTATTGCTGAACCTCTTCTGGTTGATGGTACAAGTTCAGGGGGAGCATATAATGCATTGTTGGCATTATGGAAGATGTGCAGAAGGAGATCTTCGAAGTAGCTGCAATATGTCTCTATCTCTTTCATGGTGGATTATGGTTCTTCGTTGCAAATCTGGTTCATATTCAGGGGGAGCATGTTCTTAGGGGGAGCATAACCCTTTGCCCTTGATGTCAAAGGGGGAGAATGAAGCTGAAGCTTTGAGGTTGCCATCAAGTCCAAAGGGGGAGATTGTTGGCATTATGGTTGGGATTATGGCTAAAGTGTTGTCCTTGATGGCAACCCATTCAGGTGATAGATCACAGTACTTCAAGTCAGCAGCAGAGATTGATGATCATCTTGGCAAACTTGAACCTAGAGCAGATGAAGGTATTCTTCTTGGTTACTCTCCACATAGCAAAGCATACAAATGCTACAATAAAAGACTTGGCAGAATTGTTGACAGCATTGATGTAGTGGTTGATGAGAAGGGATACATTCCTAGGCAAGTACATCATGAAGACATCGAAGAAGATGAAGGCTACCCCCAACGACAGAATGATGAAGAAGAAGAACCTCAAGAAGAACCTGAGGAGCAAACAAGAATAGAAGGAAAGACTCCATCCAGATATGTTCAGAAGAACCATCCAGAATCTCAGATTATGGGGCAGAAAGAAGCAGGTGTACAAACAAGAAGAACAGTTGCAGAAGCTTCAAGCTATTTGGCATTACTCTCCTCTACTGAACCACAAAATGTGAAAGAGGCATGCAAAGATGAATGTTGGGTGAAAGCAATGGATGAAGAACTTGAGCAGATCGAAAAGAACAACACATGGGAGCTGGTTCCTAGACCAAAAGATAAGAATGTTATCGGGACAAAATGGGTCTTCAAAAACGAATTGAATGAAAATGGAGAAGTAATTAGAAACAAAGCCAGACTTGTTTGTAAAGGGTATGCACAGCAAGAAGGAATAGACTTTGAAGAAACCTTTGCTCCTGTTGCAAGACTTGAGGCCATCCGAATGTTCCTTGCTCTCTCAAATTTTCAAAACTTCAAAGTATTTCAAATGGACGTGAAATCAGCCTTTCTGAATGGAGACTTGGAAGAAGAAGTGTACATTGAACAGCCAGATGGGTTCATTCTTGGAAATGATCCAAATCTTGTATGCAGATTGAAAAAGGCTCTCTATGGTCTTAAACAAGCTCCAAGGGCTTGGTACTACCGTTTGGACAAATATCTTCATCAACAAGGCTTTTCAAAAGGATCGGCAGATAGCAATCTTTATATAAAAGTTGAAAATGACAAATTGCTAATACTTTTTGTGTATGTAGATGACATTATTTTTGGGAGCAATGAAGAAGCTATGAGTCAAAACTTTGCCTTGGTCATGCAGAAAGAATTTGAAATGTCCTTGCTAGGAGAACTGACATATTTCCTTGGTTTGCAAATCCAACAAAAAGAAGGAGGAATCTTTTTATCTCAAACCAAGTATCTCAAACAGATTTTGAAGAAATATGGTATGGAAGATGCAAAACCAGTATGTACACCCATGGTCACAGGATGTAGCCTCAGTGAAAATGATGAATCTGCAGCAGTACATCAACCAACCTACAGATCTATGATTGGAAGTTTACTTTATTTGACAGGTACCCGACCAGACATCATGCATGCAGTTGGAATAGTTGGAAGATTTCAGGCAAATCCAAAGGAGACTCATCTTCAGGCAGTGAAGAGAATTTTCAAATATCTTCAAGGGACTCAAAATTATGGCTTATGGTATCCTAGAGATACAGATCTTACACTTCATGCTTATACAGATGCAGATTGGGCCGGAAGCGTGGATGACAAGAAAAGCACAAGTGGTGGTGCATTCTTTATGGGTTCCAGACTGGTATCTTGGTTCAGCAAGAAACAGAGTTCGATTGCCTTGTCTACAGCTGAAGCGGAATATGTTGCTGCTGCATCTTGTTGCACCCAACTCCTTTGGATGATGCGGACTTTGCAGGATTTTCAAATCACTTGTACACCACCAATCCCCATCTTATGTGATAACACAAGTGCAATCAGCATCTCAAAGAATCCTGTTATGCATTCAAAAACCAAGCACATACCAATCAAGTATCATTTTCTCCGGGAACAAGTGCTTGAACAGAAGTTCAAGTTGGAGTATGTTCCTTCTAAGGAACAAGTTGCTGATATTCTCACCAAACCATTGCCCAGGGACACTTTTGAATACCTCAGGCAAAAGCTGGGGGTTGTTGATGCATCATCTTATTGTTGAACCTCTTCTAGTTGATGGTACAAGTTCAGGGGGAGCATATAATGCATTGTTGGCATTATGGAAGATGTGCAGAAGGAAATCTTCGAAGTAGCTGCAATATGTCTCTATCTCTTTCATGGTGGATTATGGTTCTTCGTTGCAAATCTGGTTCATATTCAGGGGGACCATGTTCTTAGGGGGAGCATAACCCTTTTCCCTTGATGTCAAAGGGGGAGAATGAAGCTGAAGCTTTGAGGTTGCCATCAAGTCCAAAGGGGGAGATTGTTGGCATTATGGTTGGCATTATGGCTAAAGTGTTGTCCTTGATGGCAACCCATTCAAGTGATAGATCACAGTACTTCAAGTCAGCAGCAGAGATTGATGATCAGCTTGGCAAACTTGAACCTAGAGCAGATGAAGGCATTCTTCTTGGTTACTCTCCACATAGCAAAGCATACAAATGCTACAATAAAAGACTTGGCAGAATTGTTGATAACATTGATGTAGTGGTTGATGAGAAGGGATACATTCCTAGGCAAGTACATCATGAAGACATCGAAGAAGATGAAGGCTACCCCCAACGAAAGAATGATGAAGAAGAAGAACCTCAATAAGAACCTCAAGAAGAACCTGAGGAGCAAACAAGAATAGAAGAAAAGACTCCATCCAGATATGTTCAGAAGAACCATACAGAATCTCAGATTATGGGGCAGAAAGAAGCAGGTGTACAAACAAGAAGAACAGTTGCAGAAGCTTCAAGCTATTTGGCATTACTCTCCTCTACTGAACCACAAAATGTGAAAGAGGAATGCAAAGATGAATGTTGTGTGAAAGCAATAAATGAAGAACTTGAGCAGATCGAAAAGAACAACACTTGGGAGCTGGTTCCTAGACCAAAATATAAGAATGTTATCGGGACAAAATGGGTCTTCAAAAACAAATTGAATGAAAATGGAGAAGTAATTAGAAACAAAGCCAGACTTATTTGTAAAGGGTATGCGCAGCAAGAAGGAATAGACTTTGAAGAAACCTTTGCTCCTGTTGCAAGACTTGAGGCCATCTGAATGTTCCTTGCTCTCTCAAGTTTTCAAAACTTCAAATTATTTCAAATGGACGTGAAATCAGCCTTTCTGAATGGAGACTTGGAAGAAGAAGTGTACATTGAACAACCAGATGGGTTCATTCTTGGAAATGATCCAAATCTTGTATGCAGATTGAAAAAGGCTCTCTATGGTCTCAAACAAGCTCCAAGGGCTTGGTACTACCGTTTGGACAAATATATTCATCAACAAGGCTTTTCAAAAGGATCGGCAGATAGCAATCTTTATATAAAAGTTGAAAATGACAAATTGCTAATACTTGTTGTGTATGTAGATGACATTATTTTTGGGAGCAATGAAGAAGCTATGAGTCAAAACTTTGCCTTGGTCATGCAGAAAGAATTTGAAATGTCCTTGCTAGGAGAACTGACATATTTCCTTGGTTTGCAAATCCAACAAAAAGAAGGAGGAATCTTTTTATCTCAAACCAAGTTTCTCAAACAGATTTTGAAGAAATATGGTATGGAAGATGCAAAACCAGTATGTACACCCATGGTCACAGGATGTAGCCTCAGTGCAAATGATGAATCCGCAGCAGTACATCAACCAACCTACAGATCTATGATTGGAAGTTTACTTTATTTGACAGGTACCCGACCAGACATCATGCATGCAGTTGGAATAGTTGGAAGATTTCAGGCAAATCCAAAGGAGACTCACCTTCAGGCAGTGAAGAGAATTTTCAAATATCTTCAAGGGACTCAAAATTATGGCTTATGGTATCCTAGAGATACATATCTTACACTTCATGCTTATACAGATGCAGATTGGGCCGGAAGCGTGGATGACAGGAAAAGCACAAGTGGTGGTGCGTTCCTTATGGGTTCCAGACTAGTATCTTGGTTCAGCAAGAAACAGAGTTCGATTGCCTTGTCTACAGCTGAAGTGGAATATGTTGCTGCTGAATCTTGTTGCACCCAACTCCTTTGGATGATGCAGACTTTGTAGGATTTTCAAATCACTTGTACACCACCAATCCCCATCTTATGTGATAACACAAGTGCAATCAACATCTCAAAGAATCCTGTTATGCATTCAAAAACCAAGCACATACCAATCAAGTATCATTTTCTCCGGGAACAAGTGCTTGAACAGAAGGTCAAGTTGGAGTATGTTCCTTCTAAGGAACAAGTTGTTGATATTCTCACCAAACCATTGCCCAGTGACACTTTTGAATACCTCAGGCAAAAGCTGGGGGTTGTTGATGCATCATCTTATTGCTGAACCTCTTCTGATTGATGGTACAAGTTCAGGGGGAGCATATAATGCATTGTTGGCATTATGGAAGATGTGCAGAAGGAGATCTTCGAAGTAGCTGCAATATGTCTCTATCTCTTTCATGGTGGATTATGGTTCTTCGTTGCAAAGCTGGTTCATATTCAGGGGGAGCATGTTCTTAGGGGGAGCATAACCCTTTGCCCTTGATGTCAAAGGGGGAGAATGAAGCTGAAGCTTTGAGGTTGCCATCAAGTCCAAAGGGGGAGATTGTTGGCATTATGGTTGGCATTATGGCTAAAGTGTTGTCCTTGATGGCAACCCATTCAGGTGATAGATCACAGTACTTCAAGTCAGCAGCAGAGATTGATGATCAGCTTGGCAAACTTGAACCTAGAGCAGATGAAGGCATTCTTCTTGGTTACTCTCCACATAGCAAAGCATACAAATGCTACAATAAAAGACTTGGCAGAATTGTTGACAGCATTGATGTAGTGGTTGATGAGAAGGGATACATTCCTAGGCAAGTACATCATGAAGACATCGAAGAAGATGAAGGCTACCCCCAACGACAGAATGATGAAGAAGAAGAACCTCAAGAAGAACCTCAAGAAGAACCTGAGGAGCAAACAAGAATAGAAGAAAAGACTCCATCCAGATACGTTCAGAAGAACCATCCAGAATCTCAGATTATGGGGCAGAAAGAAGCAGGTGTACAAACTAGAAGAACAGTTGTAGAAGCTTCAAGCTATTTGGCATTACTCTCCTCTACTGAACCACAAAATGTGAAAGAGGCATGCAAAGATGAATGTTGGGTGAAAGCAATGGATGAAGAACTTGAGCAGATCGAAAAGAACAACAATTGGGAGCTGGTTCCTAGACCAAAAGATAAGAATGTTATCGAGACAAAATGGGTCTTCAAAAACAAATTGAATGAAAATGGAGAAGTAATTAGAAACAAAGCTAGACTTGTTTGTAAAGGGTATGCGCAGCAGGAAGGAAAAGACTTTGAAGAAACCTTTGCTCCTGTTGCAAGACTTGAGGCCATCCGAATGTTCCTTGCTCTCTCAAGTTTTCAAAACTTCCAAGTATTTCAAATGGACGTGAAATAAGCCTTTCTGAATGGAGACTTGGAAGAAGAAGTGTACATTGAACAACCAGATGGGTTCATTCTTGGAAATGATCCAAATCTTGTATGCAGATTGAAAAAGGCTCTCTATGGTCTCAAACAAGCTCCAAGGGCTTGGTACTACCGTTTGGACAAATATCTTCATCAACAAGGCTTTTCAAAAGGATCGGCAGATAGCAATCTTTATATAAAACTTGAAAATGACAAATTGCTAATACTTGTTGTGTATGTAGATGACATTATTTTTGGGTGCAATGAAGAAGCTATGAGTCAAAACCTTGCCTTGGTCATGCAGAAAGAATTTGAAATGTCCTTGCTAGGAGAACTGACATATTTTCTTGGTTTGCAAATCCAACAAAAAGAAGGAGGAATCTTTTTATCTCAAACCAAGTATCTCAAACAGATTTTGAAGAAATATGGTATGGAAGATGCAAAACCAGTATGTACACCCATGGTCACAGGATGTAGCCTCAGTGCAAATGATGAATCTGCAGCAGTACATCAACCAACCTACAGATCTATGATTGGAAGTTTACTTTATTTGACAGGTACCCGACCATACATCATGCATGCAGTTGGAATAGTTGGAAGATTTCAGGAAAATCCAAAGGAGACTCATCTTCAGGCAGTGAAGAGAATTTTCAAATATCTTCAAGGGACTCAAAATTATGGCTTATGGTATCCTAGAGATACAGATCTTACACTTCATGCTTATACAGATGCAGATTGGGCCAGAAGCGTGGATGACAGGAAAAGCACAAGTGGTGGTGCGTTCTTTATGGGTTCTAGACTGGTATCTTGGTTCAGCAAGAAACAGAGTTCGATTGCCTTGTCTACAGCTGAAGCTGAATATGTTGCTGCTGCATCTTGTTGCACCCAACTCCTTTGGATGATGCAGACTTTGCAGGATTTTCAAATCACTTGTACACCACCAATCCCCATCTTATGTGATAAAACAAGTGCAATCAACATCTCAAAGAATCCTGTTATGCATTCAAAAACCAAGCACATACCAATCAAGTATCATTTTCTCCAGGAACAAGTGCTTGAACAGAAGGTCAAGTTGGAGTATGTTCCTTCTAAGGAACAAGTTGCTAATATTCTCACCAAACCATTGCCCAGGGACACTTTTGAATACCTCAGGCAAAAGCTGGGGGTTGTTGATGCATCATCTTATTGCTGAACCTCTTCTGATTGATGGTACAAGTTCAGGGGGAGCATATAATGCATTGTTGGCATTATGGAATATGTGCAAAAGGAGATCTTCGAAGTAGCTGCAATATGTCTCTATCTCTTTCATGGTGGATTATGGTTCTTCGTTGCAAATCTGGTTCATATTCAGGGGGAGCATGTTCTTAGGGGGAGCATAACCCTTTGCCCTTGATGTCAAAGGGGGAGAATGAAGCTAAAGCTTTGAGGTTGCCATCAAGTCCAAAGGGGGAGATTGTTGGCATTATGGTTGGCATTATGGCTAAAGTGTTGTCCTTGATGGAAACCCATTCAGGTGATAGATCACAGTACTTCAAGTCAGCAGCAGAGATTGATGATCAGCTATCAAATATTGAAGAAAATAAGGGGTACGCAGGTCCATTGAAGAAAAGCATTGTCCATTGAAGAAACTTCTGCGGTTATCGAATCTACCAGCCAATTGATTGTAATTTCTATTGTCATCTATTCTTGAACCAAACTGAGAAGATTTTACCTGTGGCTGGTTGTAGCTTTTGTTTGCCCTTAAGATGGATTGCCCTTGATAGTTTTTGTTTGTAATCCGTCCCTTCTTTACCTGATGATCTTCATTGTGCTTTTGCTCATTTCTTCTTGCTGCATCAAGATAACTTTTTGAGGTGGATGCTTGAGAAGTTTCTCCATTATAGCCCAGACCTGTCTTGTTTAGTGGATACCGCTGCACATTGATAATCTCATCCAAAGTTTCAGATCCTTTGACAAACTTGAGATTAATAGCTTTTGTTTTCTCAATCTCTTTTCTAAGACCAACAGTTTCACCTTCTAATTTTTAAAGATGTTTTTCCTTTTCATCAATTTGAAATTGTAGAGTATCAATGATCATGTTCTTTTCTTCTATACATCTCTTGAGTCTAGTAATTTCATCATAAAGGTTATCCACATCTATAGCATCCATATAATCATCATCTTCAAATGCCATTAACAACTTATATTCATTACCTTGTTCATCTTCATCACTGTCTGATAGACCATCACTATCTTCATGAGTGTAGTAGCTTTTCTTATTTGCATTCTGTTTCTTGTTCCATCTAGCAGGTTCCTTTCCTTTATCCTTATAAGGACATTTTGCAGCATAATGACCTACTCTTCCACAAGCAAAGCATTTAAAAGGTAACTTACCTCTGAACCTTCCAGAACCCCTTTGAAGATTTCTGACAAAATTTGATTCTTCTTCCTCTTCTTCTGGGACGTGGCTTGCTTCATAATAATTTCCTTTGCCTGATGCCTTGAAAGCAGCTTCTCTTCTGTCTTATGGACCTCCCTTTCTCATTTCATAAGCAGTTAGAATTCCATGTAGCTGAGACATAGTAAGAATTCGTAGATTTTCCTTTTCTTCTATTGCAGATACTTTAGATTCAAACTTGGGGGACAATGATCTTAGAACTTTTTCAACCACAATAGCCTCTTTTATTTCTTCACCCAAATTTTTCATATAGTTAACAACCTCATCTACCCGAAGAAAATAGTTAGCCACACTTTCATCATTATACATTTTGAGAGTCTCATACTGAATTCTGAGAGTTTGAAGTTTAGCACGCTTTACCTGTTCATCTCCTTCATAGCTCGTGACAATTTTGTCCCATATCTCTTTTGCGGATTTATAGTGCATTACCTTCATGAATTCTGATTGAGATATACATCCTAATAGAGTACTGACTGCTTTCGCATTTGTTTCATACTTCTTTTTCTCGGCTGCATCTGTAGGAGTAGCTGAAGGAAAAGCGTAGCCTGTCTCTACGATGTCCCAAACTTCTGTACCAAGAGATTGAAGATAGGCAGTAACTCTTACCTTCCAATAATTGAAGTTTGTCCCATCAAAAACCGGTCGCCTGATTGATGCTTCTCTTTCGTACTTGCTCATGATGAACGATCTACCTTCAAGCGATCAAGCTTCTCAATCAGAATTCATGAAGGTAATGCACTATAAATCCACAAAAGAGATATGGGACAAAATTGTCACAAGCTATGAAGGAGATGAACAGGTAAAGCGTGCTAAACTTCAAACTCTCAGAATTCAGTATGAGACTCTCAAAATGTATAATGATGAAAGTGTGGCTAACTATTTTCTTCGGGTAGATGAGGTTGTTAACTGTATGAAAAATTTGGGTGAAGAAATAAAAGAGGCTATTGTGGTTGAAAAGGTTCTAAGATCATTGTCCCCCAAGTTTGAATCTAAAGTATCTGCAATAGAAGAAAAGGAAAATCTACGAATTCTTACTATGTCTCAGCTACATGGAATTCTAACTGCTTATGAAATGAGAAAGGGAGGTCCATCAGACAGAAGAGAAGCTGCTTTCAAGGCATCAGGCAAAGGAGATTATTATGAAGTGAGCCATGTCCCAGAAGAAGAGGAAGAAGAATCAAATTTTGTCATAAATCTTGGAAGGGGTTCTGGAAGGTTCAGAGGTAAGTTACCTTTTAAATGCTTTGCTTGTGGAAGAGTAGGTCATTATGCTGCAAAATGTCCTTATAAGGATAAAGGAAAGGAACCTGCTAGATGGAACAAGAAACAGAATGCAAATAAGAAAAGCTACTACACTCATGAAGATAGTGATGGTCTATCAAACAGTGATGAAGATGAACAAGGTAATGAAGTCATCAATCTCTGCTGCTGACTTGAAGTACTGTGATCTATCACCTGAATGGGTTGCCATCAAGGAAAACACTTTAGCCATAATGCCAACCATAATGCCAACAACCACCACTTTGAGGAATTGGAGGAAAATTTTCTCGGATAATGAGATCATCAACTCTACCGGAAGGCTAACCCCAATATTCTTAATTTGGAATGTCTGGAAAGAGCGTAACAATAGGATTTTCAAGGAGAAAATGAGTCTGGTGAGTAACATCCTAAAACTAGTCCTTAAAAAACTCAAAGAAACTGTTCATTTCTTGGGAGAAGCTACAGGTAAACCTATTGAACAAATAGAGGCAAGAATATTGAAGAAATTAGAGCTCAAGGCTAATACCCCTCTGAGTTATATGCAGATAATCAAGAAAACCTCAACAAAAAAGTATTCTTGGCAACCCCCCTCTCATGGTTTTTAAAATTCAACATAGATGGGGCTTCAAAAGGCAATCTGGGAGAAGCAGGTTATGGAGGGATTTTAAAGGATGAGGAAGGAAATATACATGTCATCTTCCATAGTTATCTTGGCAAAGCTGCTAACAATATGGCTGAGCTCATGGCGATGGAAATATGCTCGGAAATACTGCTCAAGTACAACATTCAAACTGTCATCATTGAGGCTAATTCAGAACTGGTTATTAACTCAGTAAAAAGAATAAATGTTGGAGCTGCTTCTGAGAAAATCTCAGAACATTGGTGCTTCTGCAAGTCTACCAAAGAATCCAAGCACACCAAAAAACACTGAGAACCCTCGGATTGGTGCATGTTCATAGGGAAGCCAACAAAATGGAAGATTGGCTTGCAAATGAGGGGGTTCGAAATAGGCATATTGATCTCTGCTACTAGTGGGAGGAGCTAATGGATGTCAGGTTGAAGGAGGG
The DNA here is from genome assembly GCA_031772625.1 of Pinus tabuliformis. Taxonomy (NCBI): domain Eukaryota; kingdom Viridiplantae; phylum Streptophyta; class Pinopsida; order Pinales; family Pinaceae; genus Pinus; species Pinus tabuliformis. Next base: position 873,251,178 of record CM062806.1, on the reverse strand, counting down.
TTGTTCATCCAGAGCCCTTAGCGACTGACAGTAGCATCAGGAAAATCAAGAGACTATTTTTTCTGACCTGGGTTAATTCATTCATAGCGGATCCTAGAGGTTGCAACCCGGGCATTTTAGGTCAGGCAGAGTAGATGCAGTGAGAGGCCAAAAATCGAAAACTCTCGGTGGCCTCAAAACCTGGGGTTTTTCTTATCTATTCGCAACATGCATCCAAGGTGGTTTTTCAGTGATCGCAAGCCTTGAAAGCGAGAAGTGGTTTTTCTTTTTTGGGAGCGATTCCATTCAGTGAGCTTCACATGGCAGTGGGGTTGGATGGAATACCGTCCTCATCGCATGTTATTGTTTGGTTATGTTGACCGGTGCGATATGATCCTCAACCGTCGGATATGGTAAGGTGAATCAACGGATGGGATTCATCAAACATCTTGGTGGGTCCATATGGGTAAACATCATGCTTCTCTGCATAGCGATATGGACCACAGTTGTGGGATTGGGCGATGAGGATCGACGGTTGATGTTAAAGATACATGTCAGGTAAAAGGCGGAAAGCATAATGTTCTTGGCGGGAAGAAGCTTTTTACACATTCTACAGATTCGCAGGTTTGTGAGTTTTGCGAATATGAAATGAACAAAGATTGGCACATATGTTCCTCTTCGGGCATAGTTGACACAGCTAGAGGTCAGAAATCAGAAACTCTTGGTGGCCTCAAAACCTGAGGTTTTTCTTATCTATTCGCAATACCGAGTCCAAGGTGGTTTCTTAGTGATCACAAGCTTTGTAAGCGGCAAGTGGCTTTTCTTTTTTTGGGAGCGATTCCATTCTGTGAGCTCCACGTGGCAGTGGGGTTGGATGGAACACTGCCCTCATTGAACGTTATTGTTCGGTGATGTTGACCAGTGTAATATGATCCCCAACCATCGGATCTGGCAAGGCAAATCTACGGATCGGATTCATAGAGCTTGTTGGTGGGTCCATATGGGTGTCGTGCTTCTCTGCACAATGATATGGACCACAGCCATGGGATCGGGCGAAAAGGATCGACGGTTGAGGTTAAAGATGCAAGTCAGGTAAAAGGCAGGAAGCATAACATTCTTGGCGGGAAGCAACTTTTTACACATTCTACATATTCGAGGGTTTGTGAGTTTTGTGGACATGAAATCTACAAATATTGGCACATATGTTCCTCTTCGGGTCTGACTCTAGTTTTTGTTACACGGTTTCCGCACTATATTTCTCTAGAGAGTTTTGAGGTTTGGTTGTAGGGGTCTGGGCTTTTGCCTTTGGCCCGTTAATAGTTAGTGTTAGGTTTTCTCCTTAGGCCACAAATTTTCAAGGAATGTTGTATTTTATGTATTTTATTTACGGTTTAATGAAATAAAAGGTTCAATTCTTGCTTCAACAAAAAAAAAAACTTACTTATTTATGGAAGTAGTGGGGGATGTACCCCAAATATATTTTCCAAGATGTGTGTAGTGTACCACTAAAATGATTTTGGAGGATAACCAAAAGATTTTGCTCTAACCAAGGGACAATCTTAACCAAGGGATAACCAAAAGATTTTTCTCTAACCAATATATTACATTTTCTTCGCGGCAATGGCCCATCCAATTTTAACAGGGAGGAAGGTCCTAATCACTTTCACAACCAAGATAGAGTCCCTCTTCCTAGAAATGGATTAAAGTTTTTAAGGGGATAGAAAATTGTTGGCTCCAGTAGATACTTGATTGTATCGAGGTCTGTCTAGTCTTTTTTTCATTCAACAACTGCAAAAGTACACACTCCAACTGAATCGTAGGAAGCAATTACAAATGTTTCCATATATCTAAAATTAGATTGGTAACGGAAAAGATGTTTAATTTATACCTTCAAAATTCTCCTTTCTCTTCCACCATTGTTCAACTCCTTTCTCTTACCAGTGAGTATACGGGAGGTTTGTTACACATGGTATCGAACCAAAAGGTTCAAAACTAGGCCTAAGAGCAAACCAAATAAAAAAACACAAATGAAAAAATTATTATGTATGGCGTAAACATATGTGATACTTTGTCATAAGGTATTGTTACACAGTATTTTGTCATGCCTCTTGCACTCCCCTGTGACATACCCTGAAGTGCCTAAAACATTATCATTACAATATACTCATCCATGTATCCAACTCAGATCCCTCCTTTAACTTTTCTTGGAAAATATCTGGAGCTTTCCTTGAAGAAATAGCTCTTGTAACCCTAAAATAAGAGTCATTGCCCTTATGAAGCTCAAAATCGTGATGATAACCTATTGCACCTTGTTAAGCTAGTGATGGCATCACTCTGTTCTCTCTCATACTCACAATGGTCTCAAAAAGGAAGTTTTCCCAAAGAGGATGAGAAGCTTCTAGAGCGACGAGCTAGAGGTGGTTTCGCATAGATGAGGTCAAATCCTCCCATTTTTACCTCTGTGCTTTATCTCTATGAACTACCTCCTTGTGATGTGGGCCTAATCCTATCTTTGGAGAAGTCCTAACTCCCTCTACCAGTCTATAAATTCATCTTCTCCCATTCTGAAATGGTTGGTTAGGTTAGAGGCTGGGTTGATCTATTTCCATTTGCACCCCTATGCTGAGCTTGTGCGGGTGTTGGAGAGTTTCTTGGCTTGGACTTGGATTACCACTCAAGGAGAGCTTTCCAAAATCAAGGCTATGGTTGTAAGCTTCCCCTTTATTCTTTAAATACTAATACACTTGTTGGTTGATATTCCCAATATATATGTTCATGTATGTATTTGTTTGGCTTTCATTGATTAACTAAATAGATTATTATTGGATTTTTCATTAGTCTTAGTATGCTTTGTTGTCTCTCAGATACTTGTGCAGGTACATAAGCGCTGAAAGAAGCAGGAATGGGTCTATGACACAAGTGATTCTAGGATCTCAATAAAGGAGATCGGGTTAGCATCAAAGCAAGGTAGACCATCTCTCTTGTTCTATTTTTCAATCGTAATCTAGGAATGTGTCTAGTTGGTTGTCCCTTTAGTTGCTAGACCCACTCATTGGGCTAGAGGGATCAGCTCTATCCATAGCGAGGATTAACCTTGTCAACAAAATGGCAACTAGTATTCCCAAGGTCTTAGAAGTGTGGTCCATAGGTTCATATCGACCTTTGTCATCATCCTCTAGCGATCATGTTGGTGATAAACCCTCAACTAGTCAAGCTCATGGAAAAAAGGGAAAATTCAAATTTCCTTGTAATTTTTGTGAAGGTAGCCATCCCATTCACCTTTGTCCTCTTATGGATGAAGCTTCCAAAGAGTTAAAAATCCTTAAAGTTTCTCAACCTCATCTTCCGACTGGGTATCGAAATCTTTCCCCTGATCCTTCACTAGTTGATCTAGTGATTTATCAAAAGTCATCTTTGGTCAACCCCATTCTCTCTGAATGTGAGTTTCGTGAGTCCATTCTCGGCCAACCATTGGTTTGAGAAAATTGTAGACTTAACTCTACCTTCAGTTAGCTGTACCTTTCCGGTTGAGAGTGAGCCTCATACTTTTCAGGCTCTTTTTGTTTCTTCAATTTTGAATGAACTGGCGGTGAATCCTCATGTTCCTAAGGTGCATGAGATAATTTCTTCTATTCCCATCAAGCAAGAGGGAAGCTCTCAGGTTCCTACGACACCCCGTCCGAGCAGTTTATTCACTTCTTTTAATTGGAGTCAACTGGCAGGATAATACCTTTCGGTTTATGTGCCTTTCTAGATTACAGTACAGGCTTATCATATGGCCATACCTAGCACAATCATAGACAAGGGAAAATTTGTTAGCATTTTTTCCTTGACCTCTTGGCAAGATTTGAGTTCTCCTCATCTTGTCCCCGTCACCTAGAATGTGTTAGCTTTTAACAGAGGAGCCAATCAATCGTTAGGGATCCTTCATAAGTTACTTATTACTTTAGGAGGAAAGATTGTCTATATAGACATGATGGTTGTCCAAGGCCCTTTGGATTTTAATCTACTCCTTGGACATGACTATGTTTATGTCATGGGAGCTCTTACTTCTCTCTTTCGACTGATGTTTTTCCCGCATGACAAAAGCAATGTGATCATTGATCAGCTTATATTCATTGGTTCTTAATCAACTCCCAATCAACCATCATCCCTAAATGGTTCTTATGTGCAAATAGTATCACCCCCACCATAGGTTAATTATGTGGCCACCTACCCCATGCCCACAACTACTAATGACCTAGTAGGCAGTGCAATACACCATGTGTTGGGGGAATTGGAGACCAATTTTTCACTTGGATCCTTGGACATGTATCCCTTCCAGAGTGTTGCTATCCCATCTGATGAGAACCAATTGACTCTGATTCTAAACCGGGACCTAACTCCTAATCAAAATCTCTGATTGGTGTGCGAAATAGTTGGAGGTTCGCTTGGGTTTGATTGATATGACATAGCCTTTATTAGTTTAGGATGGTGGGTGGTATCCCTCATGCATGCACATACTTATTCACTGAGATAACATGAAGCATCATTGATCATGGAAGATGCACGATGTGAAGGGTGGTAACCCTCGGCGCCTACAAGTGGTGGGAGTGGATATGGAGTTAAGAACATCTGACCGTCATATAAAATTGGGTCCTCATCTTCTCAGAGAGCCTAAGTTTGATGTTTATAGGTTCACAACGCTGGTCCCTATCTCTGTTCGAGCTTTATGTATAAAGTCTAGTATGTTATAATGCTACCTTTGTATCCTAGGTTCGAGGTTGATACTCGTGATAAGCCTTGAGTCTAGAGGGGAAAGGAAACACTGGTTAAATTAGCAGTTTCTGTGACTCGTAATATTGGCCTTCGTGACCATGTAATTTCGATTTTTATATTTCTTGGCAACATCCTTTCTCGTATGGGCACATTTAGTGGTTTCCAGTTTTTTCTCATGATGTTTCCAAACTCAAGGCTCAGGGGTGCCTTTGTACAGTGGGTTGGTTTTTTAGTGTGAGAAGGTAGGAGAAGGGTGAAGAAAGGGGGCTTGACATTGGTAGATATGGTGAAGTGTCAGCCTCGTTATGTAGCCTCAGGCCGAGGCAAAAGGGGTCATAGACACCAGGAAGGAAAAGGTAAAGAAGTTGGTTCATATTTCAATTGGACTGTGCAATAGAGTATTAAGTGGAAAAGTATTGTGCAGTTGAGTACTACACAATAGGGGACTGTGTGGCATAGGACTGCGTAGTAGAGGTGTCAGAAAATTAACTTTGAGCTTCTTCAGGCCACAATTCAATCATTTTGTGAAGGGACCGAGGCACAAGTGAACCTGTTGATCGCGACCTGGGAGGCAGAGTTGAATGCGAAAGTTGAGCTTGATCCATCAGCCGAAGATTTGGGGGAGCTAATCACAAACCCTAGGTAAACTCGTGGTCATTTCACCCTATTTAGATAGTTTGTCCATCTCTTCTAGTTAATGAAATGCATAGTGTTCAAAGCAATGGTTGCGACCAGCAACACAAAAACATAAATTGATCCCTAGTCGGGCCTCTGAGACCAGGGAAAATTTTCAGAACCCCCCAAATTTACATGTATAATAAACAGGCGAATCTCCATGGTATTTAGGAAAAATGGAAGGCGATTTTATCAATAATATGATATGTATATATAATTTTTTGGTGAATATCTCACCAGGCATGGTGAATATTTTACTCAATTATAAAATCTTGTGTTTATTGAATACACAAATGAAATCATTGCATTTCTTTAAAATATATTTTGGAATCAAAATTACCAAAATTACATATCGATAACCTAGTGGATGTAGGATAAAATTCACCCGTGCCATTCACAGAAAGCATGAGAAAAAACCTAATACTATATATAAAACCAAGAAATATTCAAATTCATCACTTCTAGGGACCTCATAACCACCCTACCAATACACAAGTATGTTCCCATTTGCAATTACAAAAATTACCCAAATTACAATTTGTTTACTCCAGCATATGTTGGAAAGTTATAGAAGGATGACTAGTGCAATCAATCCATTCCTTTTAGCCTTGGATTTGTTTCAGTTTAAAATAGAAGTATACAAATATACTTGTCCAATGTCTATGCTTTAACCATCCTTTTAGCCCTGGATTTGTTTCAGTTTAAAACAGAAGTATACAAATATACTTGTCTAATGTCTATGCTTTAACCATTCACCTTAAGATGTTTTTACAATATAATTTTCTAAGTCTATTTAATATCTTCATTATCATAAAAACCAACCTATATCCATCTTAACTCCACATCTACCACTCTTAGGGGGATGAAATCTATTTATCCCTCTGAGCACTTGGTAGACCCAGAATTAAGATGGATCTAAGATGATAGAATTTCCCCTTTAAATAGTCTATGCTCACATGAATACCATGGTATTACCATGGGTCAATACCATGGGTTATCATAAACCTGGAGCTTAAAAATTACTATTAGTAATTTATAGAAATTAAAAATATAAATAGTTGATTTTTATTTTATTTTTTATTTTAACCAAGCTAAAATGTTTAACATATATTAAATTACAACATCCATTTTTACTCTTGATTGGATCAAATATTTTTTCACTCTATGCTAGTTTTCATATCATGATATTTGATACCTCTCGTAGATCCAGAGTAAAGATGGATCTATGTTGGTTTAATTCTCCCATTTAAATAGGCTACATTCGAGGCGAATACCATGGGTCAATACCATGTGCCATTTTGGTGAATACCATGGGTCAATACCATGTGCCATTTTTATTTTTATTAATACTAATATTAGGGTTAATAATGTTTTTTTACATGGTATTAATAACAATCTAGTCCATGGTATTTGTCCCATAGTATTTTTCCCATAGGTTTCACCTAAATATAACACATTTTTTGAGTTTTCGTAAATATAAGGTGACTTATGGAGTAAATATAAAAAAAATGTTTTATTTTTTTTACCATGCCTCTCGTTTATTTATATTTTTATTAATTTACCATACCTCTTTTATAAATATGGTATTTGGGCCTTTGGCCCATAGGATTCACTTAAATAAAACCTATTCTTGAAAATGGGTCGCCCACTAAAAATTTAAAACCCCTTAATTTCGCCAAATGGCGAACATTCGCCCCTAAAATTTTCTATTTCTGAGACATTGAAAAAGAGCTCCATCATATTCAACTTCAGTCGCAGAATCATAACGCTCGCCTAGGCTGCATTGAGCAACATATCCCATGTCTACCGCAATCTGAATTGCCAGGATCAAGTGCTAAAGTTCCTGCTTCGGTGGAATCGTTAGTTGATCGAAGTTTTTCCTGTTAATTTTCGTTAGTTGATCGAAGTTTTTCCTGTTAATTTTCGTTAGTTGATCGAAGTTTTTCCTGTTAATTTTAACTTAATATTGGTTGTATATGTCAGGTAGTATTTATGTTTACCTTTTTATGCTTACTAGTTGGTTTCTAGACTATCGGCCTTATAAGGATTGGTTAAATAGACACAAACTATTTATGTTTTGGATGGCTTATAATGTGATTCGGCGGCCAACAGACCGGGTTTCCCGCTTGGCAGGTTGAGGCCACCGAACAACTTATATATTTCTAACCTGCTTGTTTATAGATGAATGAATGAAAGGTACTCTTAAGCTTAAAAAAAAACATAATGTTATTTATTTATTCAATATTTAATATATTTAATATTTTAATTAAATTTGTTATTTATATACAATTTTTAAATACATTAATTAATATTCCAAAATAAATTAAAATATTTATAAAAAATTCAATTTTAAATAAAACGTTCTTTTATATTTAATACTAAAATTAGAAAAAAAACATAATTTATTTTATAAATATTTAGGTCGATAGGCCTTCCTTTTGAATCAATTCAACTCATATTTTTGCCTACCTTTTCCATCGAGTGAGATCTGTGCAACATTCCTCTTGCATCCTTCGTCTGTCAAGAACATATGAGCAAATGTCGCATCGTACCTCTTCCACTAAAATCCATTTATAGAGTGAACGACTGAGTATGGGTCATTTAATATGTGTGGGGATGGAGTAAATTACTTTGCTTGGTTTAGTCTTACTTTAGCAGAAAAGAACATAAGAGAATCCAACATGAATACTCACACACATATTGGTATACACTTCAAGGTGAAGGTTATGTATTGACTTCAGTATTTTTGAGTTTTGGAGATACAAAAATCAACAACTTCTTTATTTCTCTGACACTTCTTCTTTCTTGTCACTTCATGTTTAAATAATTTGGTGATGGGGTGAGAGGCTTGTGACTCATGCTCAGTTTTGTTGATTTATCATAAATTAGTGAAGAAGGAACCTACACTTACTTTCTACAAATTTGTCATTACTAGTGTCAGTTATATATTAATCAATGTTCGAGCCAGAGGCTTCCTTAAACTGCTTATTTTTTTTATCATTCTTCAAGAAACTAGAGTTGGAACTATCTTGTAAAGCATAATGTCATTAGGCAAATACAATAAGGCATGGGGGTTGCAAGATGAGTAATCTAGGCTCGATGCATGCTCACATTTCGATATGATTTCTATAAAGATGAGGATTATTGTGCTTATTATATCCTTATACAAGCCTCTATTCGAAAGATTAATTTGGTGTTGTGTCATCCTGTGAGCCACATAGGCTGTGGAATTCAAGTTTGCTATATGAAAATTTGATTTTTTTAATATTTTAAAATATTGCAAGATGCTTCTATTAAGAAAAGTCTTTTGGTAGAAATCACATAAGAGAAATTTTTGGACAATGCATTTCAAATCAACAAGTTTGATTCATCATCAAGACTAGATGAAGAGGCAGACTATGGTAGAGGCTTAAATAGAGAGAAATGTAGAGACCTTTACCATGGTCTACCTCTTCATCTTGTCCTTATGATAAAACCACAATGCATTGGCCAAAAACTTCTCTTATGTGATTTCTACCTAAAAGCTTTTCTTAATTCATTATGGATCACAAAATCTTGAATTTAGAAGCAACATCTATTATTTACTCTACAAAAGAAACACACGACTCTATAAGCTAAATCTTAGACAAATGCTCTAAAAATTGGATGGCCCTATGTTTCAACAATGGAGAAATGTCTGTAGATTCATATGATGAGTAAGCTTTGATATTTTCTTCCCGCGTCCAATTCATGATGTAATTATGCCAGAGTCATTATTTTATGGATGGATCCCATCGACCTTCATCATTTGTGGAGGACCGCTCGAACCTTGCTACCTATTTTTTATTGTTTTTATAATTATGTATATATGTAATTATTTGCATTTTTAGGTTTGAGTGATATCATATTATAGATGTGAATTCCAGAAGGCTTCTCCATTTCCAAAACATTGACCATTCCAAACAGCATAGGAAAATTTCATATATTTTTTACTTTTATAAAAGTTATGTATCAACATAATTGTTTAGAATTTGAGCTATAAATCTATGTTTTGGAATTTTGTTTAATTAATATTTATAATTCTTATAATTAAAATTTAATATATTTTTTAAAAATAATAATTTTAATATTAAAATTATTAATATAATTTTGCTTTCTAATATTACTCACATAATTTTATTTGTTTTTATTCTAAATTTAAAAAAAAAAAAATCATATTATTTTAAATAATAAGATTATTTATTTTCTATTCATTATTTCAGTAACAAATTTAAAAAAACTGTAATATAAAACTTTTAAACTACAACTTTAATTATATCATGAGTATTAAAATGTCAAAAATATATTAGTGCTTTTAATTATTAAAAGTATTCATTCTTTTCTTTATTTAAATTATATTTAGGTTTTAACTTTAGAAAACACTTTGAATAAGAAATTAATTAAAACATTGGATGAGATTGAGTTGCACAAGGCATTTCCAAACTTTTGGATCCCCAATTTTCATTTGATAATAGATGGTTCCCTTGGGAAAAATATTTCATTGAAAAGTTTGAAAGGGTTTGATTTATGTCTACATGAAGGTACTAGGGTTGTTCATTTAAGATTTAGGATATATGAAATAAGGATCTATTATATATATAAAAGCCATTAGGGTACTAGTGTTGTTCATTTAATGAGGGGCACTAACATTGGTACATTGGTGAAACCTTGTAATTGAGAGGGTTTACCATACTAGAGAGTTCGTACAAAAGCTCCATAAATATGTAGGTCCATTAGATAATGTAGAATTATAAAAGTTTCCATTGTTAGCAATATAGTAACAATCCTTTGAATAGTTGCCACATCTTATATTGTAAGTGATAAGAAGATGTTATTTCTCATTAGTAAAAAAGGTGTGCATATGACACCTTTGATATGGTTAAGTAAACTATTGGACTTTCATCATCTCAATATTTCAAATATTATTTTAATTATGTATTACCAACTTAAAACAAAAACTCTAAACAACCTAAATCTAATACAATAATTATTATTTCAAACCAAAATACAAATTTTCCACTTAAACAATTTCAATTTAACAATTCTATGAACCTTTACCATCTCTAATATATTATATTAAAATACGAGCATAAGTCAATATACTATTACTTATTACACTTCTCCCATTAGCCTTAAAATATAAGTCATTCCACATGGCTAGATAAAACCATTCGATCATTTGGTAAATTGGTTTCCATTCCTATCAAAATCCATGATAATGCCATTATTATCAACCCTTGCAATATTATGTTATATTATTTTTATCATAAATAATATATTATGATAATGTAAAATAAAAATAAATTAATATATGAAAGGTCGGCTATTCTGGGAAGAGGAATAGACAACGAATGTGGAAGAGGAATGGACAACGAAACCTCCTGCTCAGGGCATCTTTAATCACAACTGAAAATTTCCAAGTCATTAAAAATGGAAATGTTCGTCTCTCTACAAATAGAAAGTAGTGCTCAACGTGGTGGTCTCAATTGCCGAGCAATCTCAAAGAGAAAGTTTCTTTTATAAGCCATGATTGGGTTGTGGCGCCTCCCACAAGAAACCATGGCTTGTAATGTTGTACCACTGGAGCTCAAACTCATAATGAACTTTTTAATTTTTGTAAATAGATATACCAGATGTAATATAGAATTGAACACGAGACCATGCCTTTACGGGAAGAAAAACAGTTGCTGCGTGAGATGAAATTGATGAAGCTTAATCGGGATCAACTATGTGCAATTACAGGATCTCATTCGGAGTTTCAAGAGGCATTTGATCACATTGATAAAATTCAAGAATGTAGTAAGGTAATTCAGTGAAGATTAATCACCTTTGGTTTCTTCAATTCTTAAAGTCCCTATAACTTGTTTTTTTATCTTTGTACAGCTTCTGGGTCAGGAATTGGATTCCATTCTTTTCAGTGGGCTGCAGTTTGTTTGCTACATGGTTTGATCCAGCGACGAATTTTTAGGATAAATCTGCAAGTAGGATAATCTAAAAGTTTGGATATCCTAAACTTGTGTTTCTTATTTTTGTTACAGTGTGCAATGATCAACCTGCCAAGGCACGTATTGTTGCTATCAAACTTTGTCACGCCAGAGCAAATGAAGGGCATGGTTTTCCCAAGGGTATGTTGGAATTTTAAGATATGCAGTGAGAGTCTAATTTCCTTTCCACAATCAAAATGACACTTTCTGACTTTTACCTTTAGGATGCTGTTGATGTCGAGCCACAATTGCCAAGTCAGCCGCAGCTGCAACAGCAGCATCAACCAAGCCAGTTGCATCTGCAACAACAGCAGCAGGAATCAACACACCAGCAGCAACCACGCCAATTGCAAGTTCAATTTTAAATAAAACGTGATTCCTGCAATTGCAAATGGCGTGGTTGCTGCTGGTGTATACACTTGAAGGTGAAGGTTATATACTGACTTCAGTGTTTTTGAATTTTGGACATACGAAACTAGATGACTTCTTTATTTCTCTGAGACTTCTTCTTTCTTGTCACTTCATGTTTAAATAATTTGGTAATTTGGTGGTGGGGTGAGAAGATTGTGACTCATGCACATTTTTGCGGATTTATCATAAATTAGTGAAGAAGGAACCTACGCTTACTTTGTACAACTCTGTCATTACTAGTGTCAGTTATAGATCAATCAATGTTTGAGCCAGATGCTTCCTTAAACTGCTTATATTGTTGAGCATTCTTCAAGAAACTAGAGTTGGAACTGAGTTGGAACTATCTTGTAAAGCATAATGTCGTTAGGCAAATACAATAAGGCATGGGTGTCACAAGATGAGTAATCTAGGCTCAATGCACACTTGCCTTTCGATATGCTTTCTATTTAAGATGAGGATTATTGTGCTTATTTTATCCTTATACAAGCCTTTATTCAAAAGATTAATTTGGTGTTGTGTCATCTTGTTGGCCACCTAGGCTGTGGAATTCAAGCCTACTATATGAAAATTTGATTTTTTGAATATTTTAAAATATTGCAAGATGCTTCTATTAAGAAAATTCTTTCAGTAGAAATCAAATAGGAGAAATTTTTGGCCAACGCATTTCAAACCAACAAGTGTGATTCATCATCAAGACTAGAGGAAGAGGCAGACTATGGCAAAGGCTTAAATAGAGAGAAATGTAGAGACATTTGCCATGGTCTAGCTCTTCATCTGGTCCTCATGATAAAACCACAACGGGTTGGCCAAAAAATTCTCTTGTGTGATTTCTACCTAAAAGCTTTTCTTAATTCATTATGGATCAAAAAAGCCAGAAGCAACATCTATTATTTACTCTACAAAAGAAACACATGGCTCTATAAGCTAAATATTGGACCAAACCTCTAAAAATTGGATGGCCCTATGCTTCAACAATGGAGAAATGCTTATAGATTCATATGATGAGTAAGCTTTGATATTTTCCTCCCAAGTCCAATTCATAATGTAATTATGCCAAAGCCATTATTTTATGGATGGATCCCATAGACCTTCATCATTTGTGGAGGACTGCTCTAACCTTGTTACTTGCTTTTTATTTTATATTATAATTATGTATATATGTAAACATTTTCATTTTTAGGTTTGAGTGATGTAATAGTATACATGTGAATTCCAAAAAGCTTCTCTGTTTCCAAAACATTGACCATTCCAAACAGCATAGGAAAATTTCATATACATTTTATTTTTATAAAAGTTATGTATCAACATAATTGGTTAAAATTTGACCTATTAATATAGTTAATTATTATTTTCACAGCAGTTTTGAAAAATCTATGTTTTGGAATTTTGTTTAATTAATATTTATAATTCTTATAAGTAAAATTTAATATATTTTTTTAAACAATAATTTTAATATTAAATTATTAAAATTATTAATATAATTTTTCTTTGTAATATTAGTCATATAATTTTATTTGTTTGTATTCTATATATATATATATATATTAAATAATAAGATTATTTATTTTCTTTTCATTATTTCAGAAACGAATTAAAAAAAAATTATAATATAGAATTTTTAAACTACAACTTTAATTATATGATGAGTATTAAAATGTCAAAAATATATTAGTGTTTTTAATTATTAAAAGTATTCATTCTTCTCTTTATTTAGATTATACTTAGGTTTTAAATTTAGAAAACACTTAAATAAGAAATTAATTAAAACATTTGATTTGATTGAGTTGCACAAGGCATTTCCAAACTTTTGGATCCCCAATCTTCATTTGATAATAGATGATTCCCTTTGGAAAAGATTTTCATTGAGAAATTTGAAAGGGTTTGGTTTAAGTCTAGATAAAGGTAGTAGGGTTGTTCTTTTAGGATTTTAGGATATATGAAATAAGGATTTTATTGTGGTTAGAGAAATAGACAACGAATATGGTAGAGGAATGGACAACAAAAGCTCTTGCTCAGGGCATCTTTAATCACAAGTGAAAATTTCCAAGTCATTAAAAATGGAAATTTCCATCTCTCTACAAATAGAAAGGAGTGCTCAACAGGATGGTCTCAATTGCACAACAATCTCAAAGATAAAGTGTCTATAAAGAATGGAATGCTCTCATTTGATCCACACAATTTATAAGTAATGATTGGGTTGTGGCATCTCCCACAAGAAACCATGGCTTGTAATGTTGTACCGCTGGAGCTTAAACTCATGGATTTCATGGCTCACTGTTTCTTCACAAACAAAAGACAAAAGGGTTCTCAGTATAATATGAAGTGAAGTGAAATAAATATATGTTAAATGAAGTGAAATAAATTTAAGCATCGCATGTTTTTAATCATATCAATGATAAATTAGAATATCTAATGATATAAGATATTTGGTAAGGAAATATTTCTGTGTATAATTAACTGGTATATAAGAAAAGGAATAATATATAAATACAAAAATATTTATACAAATAAAATGGTTATGGATTATAAGAAGAAAATGGAGAATATTATAAATTTGTGAATTTCTTTTATATATTATTAGCAATACGTAATACTAAGTGTTAGCAATATATAGTATAAAGTGTTGGGATGAGTAACTATTTTCAAAATAATAATATAAATGTATAAAAATTATAATGGAAGAAAATATCTTTATGATCAAAGATTCAAATTCAAATTGGTGTTAAATCTCCTCGTCATCCCTCATCAATAAATAAAAAGATGAAGAAGCAATTAAGAAAATTATAAACATGGAAATTCATAGAAAAAGTAGACATTATCCAAATAGTGGACATCCTATCTACCAAAATGAAATTTTATAATAATGTGAAAGCGTCAAATGAGTTAAACAAAATAAGTATAATAAAATAGAAGTATTAATTGGGAGATCACATCTTTGATATAATAGAGAACATTCGTCTTGTTGTATTTTCATTATGTTTCCTCCTTATATCTCTTTCTCTTTGTTGGAATCCAAGGAGGATGTCCACCCCTAAAGGTAGGTATGATAAGTGGGTAATGGACATCATATGGCTGATGGTAGTGACAACTTTAAGGTCTTGGGAAGAAGATCTCTCGTAAATGGGATAGTAAGCTCATGGGGGTTGAGATTCTCCTAGTCTCATGTTAGCTCTATTTTTTTTTATTGAAATATATTCCTTCCACATGAATTATATGTTTTCTTGGTTATGAATTCTCTAGCCATTTTGGTCTTGGAATATGACAAAATATCGATAATAAAAGAGGATTTTAAAGGCCATGGATCAAGTTTGGTGAGCCTACTCCAGATTTGATCATTATATTTTTTTTCATCCATATCGATGCATTCGGAATGGAAAAAGAGGAGGAATCATCTCATGGGACTGTTTTTCACAGTGGGACCTAGTATGGAAAAACAGAGTCTGAAACCTTCCAAGAGCGTTTTGGGGCATTAAACAATTTTTGTTTGGGGATAAAAAATTGTTGATTTAGTGCTGCATGTTTTCATGTTATTCTACACACAAATATCCTTCCAATGGTGTAAGAAGTGCATGAATCAGGGTCCATATGCGAATGTTATGTCACTCAGAAGTTGGCCTTCTTGTTTTCACACCTATAGTTTGGGAAGATTTTGTGTCAGCCCCCATTACTCATGGAAAAGGAGCTAGCCACGTGTTTTTTATGTAAAAGATTCTAGAAGAGTCTATATTTTAACTTAGTTAAGAGTTGATGTAATCAAACTTAACCAATATCAAGCTATCGACTGTGTAATAATCGATCCACTAGGAGGAAGAGCAATTCTATTTTTTCGATATAATTTGTTCAATGACCGAGGAAACATAGATATGAGAGATAGGAGGTATAGCACACAAAGGGGATATGTGCTCTGTAGCAGCCCATAGGTGGCAAGCATTACTTCTTTGTACCTACAACCATACATTTAGACAAAGAAAGAGAGTGAAGCAACCTCACCTTCAAGTTGGTTTTTCTTCTGAAAGGGTTTCCCAGAGCATATCTTGTGTCTTATTTGTGTGAGAGAGTTTATTTTTTCGTTATCTATTTTCTACATAATTTTCATTCACATGCATGCACTAATTACAATAAAATCTATAGATCTAAAAGTTTAATAAAATTGTAATAGTATAAAAATTAAGAAACTTAATATATTATTATCAAATATATTGTGACGAACTATCCAATGGAATATCCACGGTAATTTACAGATGAGATCCTAAGGCTATCGAGGCCATATATTTTCTCTTATCCCCTTTGTATGGTCTTTATTGTGATAGAATGAGTGCACAATTGCGGTGTTATTTCTAGGAGGTCAGCTACATATCAAAGTATAATGGAAAACTGTATGGAGGTCGGTAAAGAGAGGGAGGAGGAAAAAAATAATGTATACAGATAGAAAGCCTCCTCCTTCACTCATACTATGTATCATCCTCAACACTTAATCATGCGAATATTGAAATTGTAATAATTATGTTAACAACCCATGTATGGGCATGGAAATGTAAATAGGAAAAAGAACCATAATAATTATAAATATAATTTAATCATAACTGATGAAGAGTTCAAGCCTTCACATGGACCACAAAAATCCATTAGGAGAGAGGAAATCCAATAACGAGGGAATCTAGAGAAGTAATCTATCCCAAAAAATATTAAAAGGCCACGAGAGCTGAGATTTTCAAACTTCTCCCTTTAAAATATCTTGAGGAAGATGTGGAGATAACTTACTTATTTATGGGGAACAATAGTGGTATTGAAATGAATGCTTCGTAAGAGGGTTTATCGAAACCAATGACAGAGAGTACCAAGCATCCATGGAGACATAGGGAGGAGGGAGCTCCACTCCCTCCTACAGTTATATGGTCGCAGACAGGGGAAGAGGAGGGAAGAAGAACAAGCCTCCAAAGCCTTGGAAGGTCAAGACAAAGGACACAGAAACTCATAAGGTGGAAGGTAGTAAAATCAATGCAGATCATGGGGCCCATAAAGAATACTATCGGGAGGAAAAAGCGGAAGACAAAGGTCAAGGGTCAGAGGGAAAAGCTAAGATGGGGCCCTGTAAACCCAAGACCACAGCTAAACCGCGGGTTATTCTGAGCGACCCAGCTCTGCAATCACACAAAGACCACATGGCTAACTATGCCATCATATGAAAATTTATGGGAATCTGGCCATCTGAGAGAGTGTTGTACACCTGGATAAAATACAACTAGAAACCAAAGGGGGAGTTAAATATTCATCTTTGATCCAAAGGTTTTTTCACTGTGGTGTTTACGAACATGGAAGATAGGGATAGAATTTTTGAAGAAGGGCCATACTTCTTTCTAGCTGTTGGGCTCTATATGAGGCCATGGACGATGAACTTTGTTCTTGAACAAGAAACCTTCACTTTGGTACTGGTATGGATTAGACTCTACTCCTTACCTTTAGATTACTAGACGCTAGAGTCTTTAAAAGCTATAGGAAATAAATTAGGTCATTTCTTAAAGATCTTAGAGGCAACTCTAAGGGGAAAATATACATCTTGTGCCCGCATTTATGTTGAGATGGACCTATCTAGAGCCCTTCCAGATGAGGTCATTCTAGAAGTCTATGATGAGGAATGGGTTCAAGCAGTGGACTATGAACATATCTCGTTTAGATGTCACAAATTTCATGAGCATGGGCATCTATGAAGAGACTTTCCACTCAATCGAAGGGAGGAAAACCTAAATCACAACAAAGGAAAAGACCAGACAGGTTTCACCAAAGTGGGAGGGAAAGGAAAAGGGGGAGGAAGGAAGACACAAAAGAGCCATAGGGTGAATGATAACACAAAAAGTTACAACAACTTTGAGATCTTAGGAGAAAAAGAAATCGAGGAAGCGGATAAAGAGAGCGCAGAGAATTAGACAGTAAGGGGGGAAGAAAAAGAGACCAGCGTGGAGTACATTTAGGAACAAAATGAACACATGATGGACTCTTTGAATACCATGGTCATAGAAAAATACCAGGAAATGACTCAAAGTGAAAGTGGTACGGAGGATCAAGATTTGCAGGACATCTTGGAAAGGGAGAACCTAGAGCTGGAAAATTTTCTAGAACAGGGCGAGAACCTACGAATAAACTCCATCCCTCAGGAGGAAGTGGATAAAGTCCAACAGATATTCCTTAACAAGACACACCAAATAGTTGTAGGAGTAAAACAAGGACATGAAAACCAGGAAAACAAAGGAACCTCCTCAATAGGATTAATAACCAGAAAATTAACAAAGAATCCAAGCAAAAGGAGGGGTAGAAAGAGACAGAAGGAATTACCACTGGAGTGTGGCAAGCTCAAGATTTATTTAGGAAGGATGAAATACCTTTCTAGTTACTCCTTTATAACCTCACCTCAATGAAAATAACAACTTGGAACATTAGAGGACTAGGGAATAGAAGAAAACAGAGGAATCCTGGTAAAAGGATTAGAGAGGAAAAACTTGACATAGTATTCATATAGGAAACAAAATGCCCAGTGGAGAAGATCCATGGAAAAAAATAGCAAATGGGTAAATAGATATGAATTCCTTGAATTTAAGGCAAACAAATCTGTTGATGGTATTCTCACTCTCTAGGATCCATAGAAATTTGGTGTGATTGATGTAGAGGCATCCAGACATCACCTTTCACTAATTTTCCAACCGGTGGGAGATAGGTAATGTTACATGATCACCAATGTCTATGGTCCACAACCAATGGAGGACAAACTTCAACTCCTCACAACACTTGAGGATATAAAGAAGAGATACCTAGCTCTAACATGGATTCTTGGAGGTGATTTTAACATAACAAAATCACTCATGGAGAAGAAAGGAGGAACTAGAATACTTGGGAGAGATTCAATTGCCTTCCAGAACTTCATCACCAATATGAAATTGGTTGATATGGAAACAAGCAATGGAATCTTCACTTGGAACAATAAAAGAGGAGGCCCTTCCCAAGTGGCCTCAAAACTGGACAGATTTATGGTTTAAGAGGAACTTCTTCTCAGGGGAAGAAACATTCCTACACTCATTTTACCTTTTGGGGGTTCAGATCATTGGCCTATCCAATTAGAAGCCTCCCTTTTTGGAAAACCAAGGAACACCCCCTTCAAGTTTGAAAATGCCTGGCTCACACATTCTGATTTCCTCACAAATATTGAACAATGGTGGAAGGAAGACCTTCACCTTCAAGGTACAAATATGTTCCTGCTTCACTGCAGGCTCAAACATATTAAATTCATACTCAAAGAGTGGAACAAAATGGAATTTGGTAACATCTTCAAAGCTAAAGGAGAGGTGGAAAAGAAACTAAAGGAAATAAATCAGATTCTTATCATAGAAGGATACATAGATGAAAGGAAAGAGATGGCAGAGTCACTTCAGCAGGAGTGGAACAATAGATGACTTCAAGAGGAAATACTCTGGAGACAGAAATCCAGAGTACAATGGATCAAAGAAGGGGGGAGAAACACCAAATTCTTCCACAAATCCACCATAGCTCATAGAAACAACAATAGAATTGTGAAACTTACAGATCAACATGGTGTAGAGAGAAACACTCGTGAAGAAATGGAGAAAGTCCTACTCCAGCATTTTGAAAAAATTGTTGAGGAAACCTCGGAAGATAGATACCATTTTACAAAGAAATTCACTCAGTACATCCCTAAATTTGTCACCAGAGAAGATAATTTCAATCTCAATAGAGCAGTAACAATGGAAGAAATTGAGGAAGCAGTGAAAGAGATGCAAAATGGGAAAGCACTAGGCCCGGATGGCTTCAATGTGGACTTTTTCAAAGCTTGTTGGAAGATAGTGAAACAGGACATCCTAGAGGTAGTGGAAGACTCTCGGAGATTTAAGAAAGTATTAAAGGCACTCAATGAATCTTTCATAGCCCTAATCCCCAAACAGGAGAAGGCCACCTCTCCAGACAGATTTCAACCTATAGAATTATTTAATGTGATCTACAAAATTATATTCAAAGTCATTGTCAATCATCTTAAACCTCTCCTCCCAACCCTAGTGTCAGAGGAATAGACAGGCTATGTGGAAGGACGAAAAATTCTAGATAATATAATACAAGCACATGAAATGGTTCATCCACTCATCACCAACAAGTAGATTGGAATGATAATGCAGCTGGACATAGCAAAGGCCTATGACAAAGTCACTTGGTCTTATGTTAGAGAAATTTTAAGCCTATGGCTTTAATCACGATTGGATAAAATGGGTTACTGTTCAATTATGCCCAATGGAGATCCTTCCAAAACCTTCATGCCTTCTAGAGGTATTAGGCAAGGAGATCCTCTTTCTCCCTTCCTCTTCATTCTAATGATGGAAGGGTTAGGAAGAACCATCATAGTTGCTAAGGAGGAAGGGAGAATTCAGGGTCTAAGACTCACTAATGGTGGGGACACGGTGACACATCAACAATTTGTGGATGACACTATGCTTCAAGGCACACCCACTGTAAAGGAATCCAAAGCATTCAAACAGATTATGAGTGAGTTTGCTAGGGCAGCAGGCACTGAGGTAAGTCTCTTTAAATCAAAAATCTTCTTTTTCAATAAAGATATTTCAATTCAAAGAAACCTTTCCAAAATTTTGGGCTTTCAAAGGGAGACATTGCCTGTGAAGTACCTGGGAGTCCCTCTCACTACCAAACCACTTCACCAGGACATATGGGAGCCCGTTCTTAATAAGCTAAAAGATAAGATCAGAAAATGGACAAACAGAGCACTAAATCTAGCAGGGAGACCAGTTCTCACTAAGACTGTCCTACAAAGCATCCCTATCTATATGATATCTACCGTTCCAGCACCAGCCAATGTATTGACCAATATAAGAAACATTCAAAGAGACTTCCTATGGGGAAAATATGAAGAAAAGAAGAAACGGTCCCTTGTGGCATGAGACAGAGTATGAAAACCTAAGTCCCATTGAGGCTTAGGCCTTCATGACCCAGGAATTCTAAATAGAATTCTTGGAGCCAAAATTTGGTGGAGATGGCTGAAAGAAATTAAAGCCCCTTGGGAAAAATTATGGAAGCACAAATATGCTAGCGAATGGCAGGAGGAAAATCTAATCAGAATGACAAGACAGGTCAAAGGTTTTGTAATTTGGAATATGGCATGGGAGAATAGAGCCCTAGTCCAAAATCATAGTTTTTGGGAGATCAGAAACGGGAACCTGGCTTGGTTCTGGGAGGACAATTGGCAGCAGGAGAACAGTCTCCGAAGTGAAGAATTAGCAGACATTGACACTAATACCATCAGCAAAGTACTAAAGTGGGTAAGGGACTATTGGTACCAAGCAAGGAATGATAAGAAATGTAGAACTTGGAAACTTCCGGACTATAGTGGAATGGGCATGACGCAAACTCAAGCCATAGCCCTTCAAGGTCTTTTAGACAAGACACAAATTTTAAACTCAAACTTGAGTGATCAACTTAGATGGGGAAAAAACAAGACAGGTTTATTCAACCTTAAGGAATCCAGAAGAATAGAGGTAGGGCGAAACCAACCCAACACTGATAAGACATGGAAAGAAATCTAGGGAAATCCTCATTGGATGAATGTAAAGCAGTTCACACGACTGGTTCAACAGGGAAAGATTTTGACATGGGATAACCTAAGAAAAAGAGGTTTTGTTGACCCCTCAAGATGTCACTTATGCAGACAGCAGGAAGAAACTACAAATCATCTCCTAAATAGATGCCTTTCACCACAACTCTTTGGAATTGAGTTGGAGAAATCTTTGAGCAAACAGACAAAGATGCTAATGACATCACCACCACTTTGAAGAAATGGAGGAAAAAATTCTCAGATAATGAGATCATAAACTCTACTTGGAGGCTGACCCTAGGATTCTTAATCTGGAATGTCTAGAAGGAGCGTAACAATAGGATTTTCAAGGAGCAAGTGAGTCTGGTGAGTAACATCCTCAAACTGGTCCTTAAACAACTCAAAGAAACTGTTCATTTCCTGGGAGGAGAATCTACAGGTAAACCTATTAAACAAAGAGAGGAAAGAATATTGAAGAAATTAGAGCTCAAGGTTAATCCCCCTCTGAGTTCTATGCAGATAATCAAGCAAAACCTCAACAGAAATGTCTTCTTAGCAACCCCCTTCTCATGGTTTTTTAAAATTCAACATAGATGGGGCTTCGAAAAGGAATATAAGAGAAGTAGGTTATGGAGGGGTTTTAAGGGATGACGAAGGAAATATGCAGGTCATCTTCCATAGTTATCTGAGCAAAGCTATTGTTATCACAAAATCAACTCCTGATAGGCTACTGATTAGGTAGACCTTGAGTAACTATTTCAAACCTACTTTTGGTTGAGGCTTAGCCTCCCCAACTTGAGAGGGCTCTCTCACAAGATTAAAGATTTTGATAATGAATAAGATGGCTAACTCTACTAAAAAAATGAGCAAGTTTAAATGGTTGAAACACAATTAGAAAATATTCATTGGGCTTATGGAGTCAAATATGCTTCAGTATGATAGTAATGTAGCTTTACATAGAATTCAGGGCATCTAGAATTCAACACATAGAGAATATATCAGAGACATATAGGACCACACAGTTTATAAATGTATGAAGGAAGTTAGAGCACAATTAGTGATTTCTAAGTAATCACACATTCACACCACTGTATATAATGAAGAGAGGACAATACAAGAAATTCTAAACATTGAATTCCTTATGATTCCTAAGAAGCAAAGCCAAATACTGTATTACCTAAAACAAAGTATTACACAAAGCACAATATAAGAGTTTCTCTGGAAATTTCCAACCCTTGGTACATAACCTTTTCTCCTATATATAGAGCTTTTTACATAACTGAGATTCCTCCTCCGGCATGAGGGGAATTTGAATTCTTCCTATTATGACATCTATGACACTTAAAACTGACTATTAAATGTAACTGACTGTTAACTAGCAGTACTAAAGGCCTAAAACAATTAGGAGTATAACTCCTAGTAGCATTTATTCCAATCCAAACTCGTTCTCTGACAAATGGCCTTCTTCAGTTTAGCTTTGGTGGAGGTTTGAAACTCTTTGCTGGCCCTTGATGCCTCATGCCTTTACTGTTCCTGAAAATTAGGAATTTGTTCCTGTTTTTCTGCTTTTGGTCTCCTCAAGGATCTTCGAAACCAATTATACTTGTTGTTCTTCATAAAATTGCATTGGATTATCTTGTTCCCATACATTGCATACTTTTATCACATACACATGGTAAAACAAAACTTCTTTAATGCAGCCTGAGCATTATGAATCAATATTGGCTATGAAATAATGACCATTTTCATAACATATAGCTTTGGAGTTCATGGATGTCCTTCCTTTACCTATTTTTCCCTTGCTGGATGTTTACACTTTGTAAATGATCCTTTTCAAAAATGCTTCTTCAAAAAGGTTTCCCTTTGTCTCTCAAAAATGGTCCATCAAGTCATAATATGCAGCTACAGCAGTTTCGTAGCACGCTACGAAACTACTGTGCATTAGGCATCACCTACAACAGTTTCGTAGCGCGCTACGAAACTACTGTGTAATTTCAAAAACACAGTTTTAAGACCAAAATTTAACGTTTTTGAGTCTTTCTTTTTCTTGAAATGGCTTCTCCATTTTTCATGAAGCTGTTCCCAAACTGAATATAATAGACACCATTCTTCAAGGAAACTTCAAAAGGTAATCTATCAAAATTTAGGACTTAGCCTTACTTGCTGTGTGATTTCCTTTAGCTAAGGATGTCCTTCACGCTGGCTTAGTTGCATCTTCAGATCTTCGATTTGCCTCTTCATAATTCTGGTTCCATCTCTCAGTTTTGTATTGACCCTTCTAATGTATCTTGCCTCCTTTATTGCAGGGACTATCTAGGTGTAGTATTGAGCATGAAAATTGACCACTTCGGGTATTGAGATTGTTTTATCTTCCCACAGAGCCTCCATTTTATTAAAATAAGCTTCCTTGATTGCATGTTTCCTTGAGATTTTTTTCAGTTTGGCAATTTCAAGATTTGTTAATTTCAATTTCTTTTCCAATTCTTCAAAACTACATTTCTCCTGTTGAGAGATAACTGCCTTACCTCTATTGTTTTTATGCAACTGCGATGATGTTTCTGATGAATCCATAGGTCTTTCATGAGATTTTGTTACCTCCCCTATTTCGCTTGCTTCTGGTAGCACCTCCTGTATCTCTCTTGAATGCCTTGTCCTAGGTCTTCTTGGCTTAAAAACAAATTCAGAGACCTGATCATCAAATTCGAGCTTTTTAGAGATTTTGGCCCTTTTGGTTTTGCCTTTACCTGTTTCTATCAAGTCTGCTCAAACCAGAGGAGATTCTTCAATGTCAATTACTTCAAGAAAATCATTCAAACTTCCTTTTGAATCAGGGGGTTGCCTCAGTAACCATTGTCTTGCCCTTCTCTTTAGCTAACTGTCTCCTGGTTACTCTTCTTCGGACTGTTTCCCCTGTGGATTGTTCTTGTACCCCTTCTTTGACCTGACCTTTCCCTTTTTGTGCCAGTTGGGGTGTATCTCGGATTACTAGTGGTCTTGTGGACTCCTTTACCCACTTCCTAGCTTTCAGCTTCACGAATCTCCTAGATCTTGTTTCTGCACGATGACTAACTGTTGGTGGAGAAATTTTTGTAGCCTGAGGACTAAGACTAGTTTCGTCCTTGAAGCCAGACATAAACATGAACATGGACCACTCCCTATCTATTTTCTGGAGCTCATGCAAAACGATTAACTTGACTAAGCCGTGATGAAACAACGAGGTCTCACATGCTTCTTTCTTCAACTGAACCTTGTCACACATTTTTTCCAAGCTACGAAACAAATAGAAAGGTAAATCAAGAGATATCTTTCCATTGAAATGGAGCAGAAGCTTGAAGTGATAAGAATACACCTTATGATACCTCCCTTCATAGGTGAAGTATCTTTGTATGCATGTAAGTAAATTGGCATATGAATCTTTGACAAAACTCCTGGGCACTGATTTGTTTAAATCTGAATCAATGAACTCTGGCTTCAAAAATTCCTTGCATGGAGTCATATCAAACTTGAAATTTTTAAACCACCTCTCCTGTCCCCTCGAAATTTCAATGACTATAGATATAACCTCTAGAGATATGGGTAATTCGAGCACCCCAACTTTCGAATTCAATCCTGTGAAATTTAAAGAAAATTCCTTGGTAACTTGCGTATGGCCTCCTTGAAGTTTCTCACAAAACCTCCAATAGCCAACCTATTTGAAGGCTCATTCAACTTCATTGTTCTTTAGGATAATATATAAGCCTTCAGGTTCATTTCTCAGACACCTGCCTGACCTATGATCTTTCCTTTCTGTAGACCCCTCCATGGAATTCCTGCAAAGTGAAGATTAAAGAAGCTTGTACCGTCTTAATCTCGATCACTGCCTCGCTTGAAATGGATAAGGAAAATTGCCTCGCTTGATGTTCAAAGAATTCCAATTGAAAACCTGATAATTTTCTCCTCATGCATGAAACCAAACTTAATCATGAGTGTGAATACTTGGCTCTTTTTTGAAACTTACAACCTGAGCATACCAAGACACCTAACGACTCTAATGATGAGAATAAGCAGTTAAATGTGATAGGAAAAGTGTATGGGCTGACAACTGATGATGTAAAAATAATGGAATATGATATATTTGACATCTGGATGAGATTTGCTACGGATTTGCATGAATCCCCGTTTTCGTAGTGCAGCCAGTGCAAATTCTAGGTTTTGCGTTACGAAAACAACTAGATTGGGTTTTGCACTACGAAAACTCCTAGATAGTTTCGTAGCGCATAAGAACTTTGAAACAAGATTGACATATGGAACTTATGTGTGTTGTGGGACCAGTGATGGGCAAGAATGGAGTGTTAACCTTCTTTAACCATACCAACAAGACTCTTTTCTAGAACTTAGACACTAAAGCAACCATGAGAAACAAGAAAAAAAAACTAGACTAGGACTAACACTAAACCTTTGCAATAAAACTGATGTTCAGAATTTAGAAATTGTTTCTTAAGTGATAAAAGCTACTAACAATATGGCTGAGCTCATGGCAATGGAAACATGCTTGGAAATACTACTCAAGTACAACGTTCAAAATGTCATCATTGAGGCTGATTCAGAACTGGTCATTAACTCAGTAAAAGGAATAAATGCTGGAGCTTCTTGTGAGAAAATCTCAGAACATTGGCAGCTTGTGAAAGTCTACCAAAGAATCCAAGCACACCTAAGAATGCTGAGAACCCTCGGATTGGTGCATGTTTGTAGGAGAGCCAACAAAATGGCGAACTAGCTTGCCAATGAGAGGGTTCGAAATAGGCATATTGATCTCTACTACTGGTGTGAGGAGCTAACAGATGTCAGGTTGAAGGAGGGTTGTTCATCCAAAGCCCTTAGTGACCGACAACAGCATCAAGAAAATCAAGAGACCATTTTTTCTAACCCAAGTTAATTCATTCATAGTGGATCCTAGAGGTTGCAGCCCGGGCATTTCGGTTTTTTTGACAAGCAGAATGGTCGAAGATTCTTCTCACCTTGGTTCAAGTAGATTAGACATAGCAAGAGGGCAGAAACTGGGAACTCTCAGCGGCCTCAAAACCCATGGTTTTTCTTATCTATTCATAACACACATCCAAGGTCGTTTTTCGGTGATCGTAAGCCTTGCAAGTGGGAAGTGGTTTTTATTTTTTGGGAGCGATTCCATTCAACGAGATCCATGTGGCAGTGGGGTCAGAAGGAATACCATCCTCATTGCACGTTATTGTTCTGTGATTTTGACCGGTGTGATATGATCCTCAACCATCGGATCTGGCAAGATGAATCAATGGATGGGATTGATCGGGCATGTTGGTGGGTACATATGGGTAAAGGTCGTGCTTCTCTGCACAGCGATATGGACCACAGTCATGGGATCAGGCGACGAGGATCGATGGTTGAGGTTAAAGATGCAAGTCAGGTAAAAGGTGGGAAGCATAATGTTCTTGGTGGGAAGAAGCTTTTTACACATTCTACAGATTCGCGGGTTTGTGAGTTTTGCGAATATGAAATCAACAAAGATTGGCACATATGTTCCTCTTCAGGAAAAGTTGACACAGCTAGAGGCCAGAAATTGGAAACTCTCAGCGGCCTCAAAACCTGGTGTTTTTCTTATCTATTCGCAATACCGAGTCCAAGGTGGCTTTTTGGTGATCGCAAGCCTTGCAAGCAGGAAGTGGTTTTTCTTTTTTGGGAGTGATTCCATTTTGTGAGCTCCACGTGGTAGTGGGGTTAGATGGAATACCACCCTCATCACACATTATTGTTCAGTGATGTTGACCGGTGCAATATGATCCTCAACCGTTGGATCTAGGAAGGCGAATCTACAGATGGGATTCATCGAGCTTGTTGGTGGGTCCATATGGGTAAATGTTGTGCTTCTCTGCACAACGATATGGACCACAGCTGTGGGATTGGGCGAAAAGGAGTGATAGTTGAGGTTAAAGATGCAAGTTAGGTAAAAGGCGGGAAGCATAATGTTCTTGGCGGGAAGAAGCTTTTTACACATTCTAAAGATTCGTTGGTTTGTGAGTTTTGTGGACATGAAATCTACAAAGATTGGCACATATGTTCCTCTTCGGGTCTGACTCTAGATTTTGTTACATGTTTTCCGTAGTATATTTCTCTAGAGAGTTTTGAGGTTTGGTTGTAGGGATCGGGGCTTTTGCCCTTGGCCCGTTAATAGTTAGTGTTGGGTTTTCTCCCTAGGCCATAGGTTTTCAAGGAATGTTGTATTTTATGTATTTTATTTACAGTTTAATGAAATAGAAGGTCTGATTCTTGCTTCAAAAAAAAAAAACTTACTTATTTATGGAAGTAGTGGGGGATGTACCCCAAATATATTTTCCAAGATGTGTGTAGTTTACCACTAGAATACTTTTGGAGGATAACCAGAATATTTTGCTCTAACTAAGGGACAATATTAACCAAGGGATAACCAAAATAATTTGCTCTAACCAATATATTAGATTCTCTTCATGGCAATGGCCCATCCAATTTTAACAGGGAGGAAGGTCCCAATCACTCGCACAACCAAGATAGAGTCCCTCTTCCTAGAAATGGATTAAAGTTTTTAAGGGGATAGAAAAGTGTTGTCTCTAGTAGATACTCTATTGCATCGAGGTCTGTCTAGTCTTTTTTTCATTCAACAACTACAAAAGTACGTACTCCAACTAAATTGTAGGAAGCAATTACAAATGTTTCCATATATCTAAAATTAGATTGGTAACGGAAAAGATGTTTAATTTATACCTTCAAAATTCTCCTTTCTCTTCCACCATTGTTTAAATCCTTTCCCTTCCCAGTGAGCATATGGGAGGTTTGTTACACATGGTATCAAACCAAAAGGTTCAAAACTAGGCCTAAGAGCAAACCAAAGAAAAAAACACAAATGCAAAAATTATTATGCTTGGCATAAACATATGTGATACTTTGTGATAAGGTATTGTTACACAATATTTTTTCATGCCTCTTGCACTTCCCTGTGACATACCCTGAAGTGCCTGAAACATTATCATTATAGTATACTCATCCATGTATATAGCTGAGATCCCTCCTTTAAGTTTGCTTGGAAAATATCTGGAGCTTTCAGTGAAGAAATGGCTCTTGAAACCGTAAAATAAGAATCATCGCCCTTATGAAGCTCAAAACCGCGATGATAACCTGTTGCACCTTGTTAAGCCAGTGATGGCATCACTTTTTTCTCTCTCATACTCATGATGGTATCAAAAAGGAAGTTTTCCCAAAGAGGATGAGAAGCTTCATGATCTAGAAGCTTCCAGAGCGGCGAGCTGGAGGTGGTTTCGCATAGATGAGGTCAAATCCTCCCATTCTACCTCTTTGTTTTATCTCTATGAACTACCTCCTTGAGATGTGGGCCTAATCCTATCTTTGGAGAAGTCCTAACTCCCTATACGAGTCTATAAATTCATCTACTCCCATTCCCAAATGGTTGGTCAGGTTAGGGACTGGCTTGATCTATTTCCATTTGCACCCCTATGCTGAGCTTGTGCTTAGACATTATTCATTAGACTTGGAGAAGGGGTGTTGGAGAGTTTCTTGGCTTGGACTTGGATTACCACTCAAGGAGAGCCTTCCAACATCATGGCTATGGTTGTAAGCTTCCCCTTTATTCTTTAAATAATAATACAACTGTTGGTTCATCTTCCCAATATATATGTTCATGTATGTATTTGTTTGGCATTCATTGATTAACTAAATCGATTATTATTGGATTTAATATTAGTCTTAGTATGTTGTGTTGTTTCTCAGATGCTTGTGTAGGTACATAAGCACTGAAAGAAGAAGGAACGGGTCTATGACACAAGTGATTTGAGGATCTCAATAAAGGAGATCGGGTTAACATCAAAGCAAGCTAGACCATCTCTCTTGTTCTATTTTTCAATCATAATCTAGGAATGTGTCTAGTTGACTATCCCTTCAGTTGCTAGACCCATTCATTGGGCTAGAGGGATCATCTCTGTCCATAGAGAGGATTAACCGTGTAAACAAAATGGCAACTACTATTCCCAAGGTCTTAGAAGTGTGGTCCAGAGGCTCATATCGACCTTTGTCATCAGCCTCTAGCGATCATGTTGGTGATAAACCTTCAACTAGTGAAGCTCATTGAAAAAAGGGAAAATTAAAATTTCCCTGTAATTTGTGTGAAGGTAACCATCCCATTCACATTTTTCCTCTTATGGATGAAGCTTCCAAAGAGTTAAAAAACCTTAAAGTTCTCAACCTCATCTTCCGATTGGGTACCAAAATCTTTCCCCCGATCCTTCACTAGTTGATCTTGTGATTTATCAAAAGTCATCTTTGGTCAACCCCACTCTCTCTGAAAGTGGGTTTCGTGAGCCCATTCTCGACCAACCATTAGTTTGATAAAATGGTAGACTTAACTCTACCTTCAGTTAACTGTACCTTTCCAGTTGAGAGTGAGCCTCATACTGCTCGGCCTCTTTTTGTTTCTTCAATTTCGAATGAACTAGTGGTGAATCCTCATGTTTGTAAGGTCCATGAGATAATTTCTCTTGTTCCCATCAAGCAAGAGGGAAGCTCTCAAGTTCCTATGACACCTTGTTGAGCAGTTTAGTCACTTCTTTTGATTGGAGTTGACTGGCAGGATAATGCCTTTCGGCTCATGTGCCTTTCTAGATTACTGTACAGGCTTATAATATGGCCATACCTAGCACAATCATAGACCAGGGTGAATTTGTTAGCATTTTGTCCTCGACCTCTTGGAAAGAATTATGTTCTCCTCATCTTTTCCCCATCACCTAGAATGTGTTAGCTTTTAACAGAGGAACCAATCAACCGTTAGAGATCCTTCCTAAGTTACCTATTACTTTAGGAGGAAAGATTGTCTATATAGACATGATGGTTGTCCAAGGCCCTTTGGATTTTAATCTACTCCTTGGCTGTGACTATGTGTATGTCATGGAAGCTCTTATTTCTTCTCTCTTTCGAGTTATGTGTTTCCCGTATGACAGAAGCATTGTGATCATTGATCAGCTTACACTCATTGGTTCTTAATCAACTCCCAATCAACCATCATCCCTAAATGTTTCTTATGTGCAAATGGTATCACCCCTGCCATAGGTTAATTACGTGGCCACCTACTCCATGCCCGCATCTACTAATGATTTAGTAGGTGGTGTATTACACCATGTACTGGGGGCATTGGAGACCAATTTTTCATTTGGATCCCTGGACATGTATCCCTTACAGAGTGTTGTTCTCCCATCTGATGAGAACCAATTGACTTTGATTTTTAACCGGGACCTGACTCCTAATCAAAATCCCCGATTGGTGTGCGAAATAGTTGGAGGCTCGCTTGGGTTTGATTGACATGACATAGCCTTTATTAATTTAGGATGGTGAGCGGTATCCCTCATGCCCTCACAAACTTATTCACTGAGATAACATGAAGCATCATTGATCATGGAAGATGCACGATGTGAAGGGCGGTAACCCTCGACACCTATAGGTGGTGGGAGTGGATGTGGAGTTAAGAACATCTGACCATCATATAAAATTGGGTCCTCATCTTCTTAGGGAGCCCAAGTTTGATGTTTATAGGTTCACAACGTTGGTCCCTATCTCTATTCGAGCTTTGTGTATAAAGTCTGGTATGTTATAATGCTATCTTTGTATCCTAGGTTCGGGGTCGATACTCGTGATAAGCCTTGCATCTGGAGGGGAAAGGAAACACTGGTTAAATTAGCAGTTTCTTTGACTCGTAATATTGGCCTTCGCGACCATGTAATGTTGATTTCTATATTTTTTGGCAACATCCTTTCTCGTATGGGCACATTTGCTGGTTTCTATTTTTTTCTCATGATGTTTCCTATGCATGTTGATAATTCGGTTCCCTGTTTTAAGCTTGAATTATCTAGGCAAGCCCTACGGAGAGTAAGGGTTCTAGTAAATGATCAAGGCTAAGTCTACGGACTCAAGGCTCAGGGATGGCTTTATAAAGTGGATTGGTTTTCGAGCGCGAGAAGGTGGGAGAAGGGTGAAGAAAGGGGGCTTGACATTGGTAGATATGGTGAAGCATCTGCCTCGTGATGTAGCCTCAGGTCGAGGCAAAAGGGGTCGTAGACACCAGGAAAGAAAAGGTAAAGAAGTTGGTTCATATTTCAATTAGACTGTGCACTAGAGTATTAAGTGGAAAAGTATTGTGCAGCTGAGTACTACACGACAGGAGACTGTGCGGCATAGGACTCTGTGGCAGATGTGTCAGAAAATTAACTTTGAGATTCTTCAGGCAACAATTTAATCATTTTGCGAAGGGACCGAGGCGCAAGTGAACCTATTGATCGTGAACTGGGAGGGAGAGTTGAATGCGAAAGTTGAGCTTGAACCGTCAGCTGAAGACTTAGGGGAGCTAATCACAAACCCTAGGTCAACTTGTGGTCGCTTCACCCTATTTAGATAGTCTGTCCATCTCTTCTAGTTAATGAAATGCATAGTGTTCAAAGAAATGGTTGCGACCAGCAACACAAAACAAAAAATGATTCTGGGTCAAGCCTTCGAGACATTCAAAAGAGCTCCACCATATTCAACTTCAGTCGCAGAATCATAACACTCACCTAGGCCGCATTGAGCAACATATCCCATGTCTACTGCAATCTGAATTGCCAGGATCAAGTGCTAAAGTTCCTACTTCGGTGGAATCGTCATATGATTAGTTGATCGAAGTTTTTCCTGTTAATTTTAACTTAATATTGGTTGTATATGGCGGGTAGCATTTATGTTTACATTTTAATGGTTACTAGTTGGTTTCTAGACTATCAACCTTATAAGGTTTGGTTAAATAGACTCAAACTATTTATGTTTTGGATGGATTATAATGCGATTCGGCGGCCAACAGACCTGGTTTCCCACTTGGCAGGTTGAGGCCACTGAACAACTTATATATTTGTAACCTGCTTGTTTATAGATGAGTGAATGAAAGGTACTCTTAAGCTTAGAAAAATATATAATGTTATTTATTTATTCAATATTTAATATTTTAATTAAATTTGTTATTTATATATAATTTTTAAATACATTAATTAATATTTGAAAATAAATTAAAATATTTATAAAAAAAATCAATTTTAAATAAAACGTTATTTTATATTTAATACTAAAATTAGAAAAAAAATATAATTTATTTTATTTATATTTAGGTTGATAGGCCTTCCTTTTGAATCAATTCAGCTCATATTTTTGCCTACCTTTTCCATCGAGGAGTAAGATTTGTGCAACATTTCTCTTGCATCCTTCATCTGTCAAGAACGTATCAGCAAATGTCGCATCGTACCTCTTCCACTAAAATCCATTTATAGAGTGAACGACTGAGTATGGGTCATTTAATATGCGTGGGGATGGAGTAAATTACCTTGCTTGGTTTAGTATTACTTTGGTAGAAAAGAACATAAGAGAATCCAACATGAATACTCACACACATATTAGTATACACTTCAAGGTGAAGGTTATGTACCGACTTCAGTATTTTTGAGTTTTGGACATATGAAACTCAATAACTTCTTTATTTCTTCGAGACTTCTTCTTTCTTGTCACTTCATGTTTAAATAATTTGGCAATGGGGTGAGAAGCTTGTGACTCATGCGTAGTTTTGTGGATTTATCATAAATTAGTGAAGAAGGAACCTACACTTACTTTGTACAACTTTGTCATTACTAGTGTAAGTTATAGATTAATCAATGTTCGAGCCAGAGGCTTCCTTAAACTGCTTATTTTTTTTATCATTCTTTAAGAAACTAGAGTTGGAATTGTTTTAGATCTAATATGAAAATATAAGATAATGCAAATATACCCAGAAATAATAAGATAGAAATAGATATAAATTCTTCTTTATTGATGTCAAACCCTTAAGGTAGGGAAACACCATACATTCACTCCCTAAGGAAGGAGAACACTCCACAAGCCATATGCTTGTTCATACAATATTCCTTGACACCTCTCCATGTGGAGTCTCTAGTCTCTATATAGGCCTCATACATACAATATCATGGGTCATTACTGTTGGACACCTAATCCTAAATGGTTAGTGTGGAAACCGAAAAGACTAAGCAGTCCAAGAGACCTTGGGATCTGAACCCCAAGAGTCACACATAATGTATTATAAATGTAAATCATTTGTCAATAAAAATTGTACTCACTGATTTATCTTTTACATTTGTTTGATGTCCATGTGTGTTTAACATGGTATCAGAGCCACTTGTGTTTCTGTGGCCTGTTATGTGCATGGCAGTCCTGGCCCTTTGTCTGCATAAACGCATCTGTCCACATGCCTGACATAGCGCTGCCACTGCTGAGTCTATCGCCCTCTGTCCTGAGCGCCTCTGCCATTTTTTGTCCTGCCATTCTGAGTCTGCTCAGTCATTATTCCTCTGTAGTAATCTGCTCCATATTCCAACGCATCTGCGCATTTTTTGCCTGAATTCGCTGCTCCATATTCCAACGCATCTGCGCATTTTTTGCCTGAATTCGCTGCTCCATATTCCAACGCATCTGCGCATTTTTTGCCTGAATTCGCTGCTCCATATTCCAACGCATCTGCGCATTCTTGAGTTTCTGCATCTGAGAGACTAAGCTTTTGTTTCGGCTAAGCCACCACAATATTGAGAAATGGCGTTTGACTGGCTGCCTTGTTAGGGCCATTCTCTATTGCATTTCTTTTAAGGCCATTCTCTATTGCATTTCTACTGTTTCGGTAATGCGAGGGATTAAAACCGTAATAGATATTTATAATGTTGTGGCTGGTTGAAGATTTGCAAACCGTAGAGCAAATTTTAAGAGCCCAGTTGAGGATAGGTTTTGATTGAAGCTTTTGATTGAGACGCCATACAGAGAGATTGGTATTTGATGCAGTTGACAAATCTGGAATCGATTAATCACTCTGAGAGGCCGCTAGTGTGATTATTCGTGCAGAAGCTAAGATGGGATCGATCGGAGAACTCGTTAACCACTGACCCTCCGGCCGCTGTAGCTGCTGAAGGTCGATATTTATTTTTATGAAGGCTCCATCATGCGAGTTGAATTCGAAACCTGTGGTGCGGTGGTTGTATTGACTGCATGAAGCAACTCTGAAGCAAACACTAGACAGGCCGCTGCCAAGGCCAATGCGCGTCTCCAGAACTTGGGGATATTCGAGTCAGCCACCATTACTTTGGACGCTGGCCCTCCGGAGCTACCAGACACTGCCAATGTAATCGTGGAGGTCCAAGAATCTGACAAACTTTTTTCTGGTGACATCGGCATTTTCTCAAAACCTGAGGCACATGCTTGGACTATTGAGGGAAAGGAACAGCATTGGCGACATGGTTGCTGAGGAAATTTATCCCACTGATTCGATCTTGTATTAAAAGGCGGCCCCAAAGCTGGCTTTCACAGAGCTGGAGTAATTCTCATTTCTCATCCACCTACAGCTTCAATGCCCATTCCATTTCGTGTTTGTACATTTTTAAGCTATGTGTTTTTTTCTATCGAATTCCATGGCTCCGATATTATGAATGTTATCCGAGTTCTGCTATTTATTTGGATTTGGAATCCCATCCATCGCAGATATTTAGTTTAGAGGTTTGTACATGTTTGGAAAATTATATTTGTCTCCGAGGCCAGGGCCAGAGGAAAGCGCCATAACAAAGTGCTATAGTGTCTTCAAAAAGGCCATTTCTGGCATATGCTTTAATCATTGCATTGAATAAGCAAATATTTGGTTGGGGTATTCTATCAAACAATTGGCGCGCATTCTCGACAGTTCTTCGCGTGGAGTACACGTCAACAATTTTGGAACCTAAAATTGTATCTTTTTCAAATCCATCTATGATCATACGGGCATGAACTTGCCCCACTGCTTCGATATTTGTATAAATTTCTAACACAGAAGCGTAGACTGCAGCGTTGGAATCCACATTAATGCCTCTGTGTCGTGTTCGATTCATCGGCTTTGTTCTCAATTTTTGTGGGTAGTGTTGCTTAAGATGATGAAATAAGCGCGTAACAATATGAATTTGCATGCCATGACGTCTACAGGTTTGAAAAGAGCACGCTAACGACATTGCAGAAGCAATGATAATCTGATATTATGGATAACAGTGTGGCAAGCCATGTGGGGTTTCAAGATATGTCTTCCTATTTAGTGGCATTCCAGAAGAGTTGAATAAAATAATCAATAAACGCCAGGCTTTCAAAACTGTGCTGGTAATACCGATCATTAAAATTACTGAAACGGCAATGGCTATTGGAGTGTAAATATCTTTGTCGAATTCAAAGTCTCAGTCTCAGTGTCGATGCTATGAGAGTGAATATACTTATTTGGATTTCTGAAGAGATATGTTGTATCCATCTCATCGTGTAACCAAGTTCTCTGCTTCCCAGCTACTTCTTCATTACAGTCTGTTGGCTAAGATGTTTTTTTCTGTGTAATTGGAAAAAATATGTCATATGGTATGAAATTGTATGGTATATGGAAGTATATTTAAAAGCTACATACTTGAAGATTTTTTTTGAAGACAAAGTGGTACACCAATCATTTTTTTGCAGTCAAAATGGATAGAATGGGTGTTGTATTAGAATTGTTGAACACTCTAATACATTCTACCACGGACAATACAATTATGATTGATAAAGCCATTGTCGCAAACATTCAAATCTGTTTGAAAAATGTACAAGAAAATATTGAGTTTTTGCAGCTGGAAACAAAGCTACAGCAGGAAGAATTACAGCAGTGGAGTCATCATTCTGAACCTGTTTCTGTTCAGAACATTGAGACTGCAACCCATCAACAGCAAGTCAGTAATGTTACTATTCATTCCAATAAAGCAGCAGTTGTACATGCAGATGCAGAAACTCAGTCTGCACTTCCCAAGCCATCATCAGACCTTGGGAACAGCTTGTCCACAACAAGCACAGAATTGGTCTTGGATATGGCAAGGACTTGTCCTTTCATATTCCAGACTATGCCAAGCCCATTCAGTTTCAGAGTGCTGGATTCATTTATGACAGTTCACTTGTTCCTCATGACAGTTCACCTCCAGTTGTTTCAGACTCTGCCCCTCTTCTACAGCAACAACAACAACAGCAACAACAACAGATCGTGAAATTCCAACACTGTGACCGAGTTGGCCATCTGAAAGATCACTGTTTTGATCTTCATCCATGTAAGCACTGTCATAAAACCGGCCATTCTTCACACAGATGCTTCAGAAACAAACGTCCTGCAAGAACAAAGATTCATCTTGGATGGATCGCTTCTTGGCAATGGGCATCAACAGCCAAGAAGATATTCCAAACACATGTCAGAACTTGTTCCAGAATATTGAACAGTCTTGCAGTTGAGTTTTCTCCATCTTCTCACCTTGTACCTGACAGGGGGGAAATGATGGTCATCTACAAGCTTCAAAGTCACATCAAGCGAGCCTGAGCCACAACCTACCACACCAGTTTTAGAGTTGTAGCCAGAGACAAAGATGCCTGAACATGCCTTCAGTTGGCAATCTGGGACACTTCCTCTAGCAGAAGACTTCAGCTTCTTGCCAGTTTTGGAAGAATTCTAGGAACACAATTGAGAACACTTCCTCTAGCAGAAGACTCCAGCTTCTTGCCAGTTTTGGAAGAGTTCCAGGAATTTCATTAAGCATTCCAGAGTTGTTGGTCATCCTTACACCATCACAGATTGAGAACACTTCCTCTAGCAGAAAACTACAGTTTCTTGCCAGTTTTGGAAGAGTTCCGGGAACTGCACTAAGCGTTCCAGTGTTGGTGGTCAACCTTAAACCACTACCCTTTATACCAACATTTCATAGAGCACATTCAGCCTAGTGCTGCCATGCATTTTTTGCACATTTTGTATTACAGCTCTTTTCTTGGACTCATACATAACCCTTCGGATTAAGGGGGGGAATGTTGGACACCTAATCCTAAAGGGTTAGTGTGGAAGTCGAAAAGACTAAGCAGTCCAAGAGACCTTGGGATCTGAACCCCAAGAGTCACACATTGTACTATAAATGTATATCTGATGTTAATAAAAATATGTACTCACTGATTTATCTTTTACATTTGTTTGCTGTCCATGTGTGTTTAACAATTACCATGGTTCCCTCAATACCATCTATCTAATACCATGGGCCCATTACATTATTACTAACTACTTGTGGTCCCTTATATGATACGGGTTAACCACCTTATTTATTACTATGACCCATCCCATTATTACATTATTCCCTTAGGTGCCTCCATTTGTACCCCATATTATTCCCCCTAGGTATATAACATTCCACCCCCCTCAACATGTTTCATCCCCAAAACATGGGAATAACACAAATAATAAGATCTTCTCAAAAGAGTAGTCCACCGGTACCATGCACGTGCATCTAGCCATCCAAGAGAAAGGTGAACCCTCGATTTTGTTGGTCCCTCACTCGCTTGAGATGGAAGTTGACCGCAGCAGCTCTTTTGTGTTGATGTGTAGTAGGTGGATCTTCGCTCTACTCTATATATCATGCGGGGGTTGTTGTCCTTGTGGCTAATTGGTTGCCATTTTGTTGGTTGTTGTCTTGCGGGGTGATGTGGGTGATGATATGTTGAAGTTTTAACCCACGGTGTCTTTTTCTTTAATTCACCCCTTACTGGAGCCTGACTGTTATTTGGTCCATGTTGTGGTGCCTGCTATGGTGTCTTATTTTCCAATATTACTTCAACCACTGAGCCCTCCTCTGATGTATCAACACTTGTAACATTTTCTCCTTCAGCCTCTGTTTGTGTTTGATTGTCAATCATCACTGGCTCATCATCTGATATGTTAGTCCCTGGAACATCTTCTGCTTCAGCCTCTTTGGACTCTACCTATTTATTAATGGAAATATCCTGTAATGTAATTTTCTTTTTTTTTATAGCAGAGCTTCAGGAATTTCTTTTGCACATTAATATTCATAGTACCGCCAGATTCCATCCAAGGATATCCCAAAACAACATCCATGTTATCCATATCTGAAGTATAAAAATCACCATGCAACAGATACTTATCCATATAAATCTTCAAATCCTTATAAACTTGAACATCCTCATCATCAACCTGTGTGCTTTCAATGTGTGTTGCTGGGACTTGCAATTTTCTTGCCAAATTAACATTGATAAAATTATGCTTGCAACTAGGATTTATAAAAACAATGATCTTCTTCTTCTTAATCAATCCATGAACCTGCAATAAGGAGACACCTGTAGCAAATAACCCCTTACGTGTCTCATTCTCCTTTTTTCTAGCCCGAGACCATTTGTCCAAATGGAGTTTTTCAAATTCTGCATCTGAAAGTTTGGGCAACTACTTGTGGTCAAGTGATAACCACCATTTTTCAGCCTCATCTTTCATATTAAACACCACTGACATCTTCCAAAGTATCCCATGTGTGGACTTTTTTCTCTATATGAATTCTTCAATAGTAGGACCATCATCTTTTCCTGTAAAATATAGAATAGCCATGAAGGGTGTTTTCTTGGCGAAAATTTGAAATTGTCACAGTTTACTCAATATTGCTCAGAATCCCTATTATAACCTATTTTTTGAAATGGAACAACCATTCAACAGCTACCCATGTGATAGAAATCCCGATCCAAGCACTGGAATTTCAAATCTGTGCTGCAACTCTCCTGCCGTCACCAAAAATTCTGAAAAAGAGCTGATTTTAAATCAGCGATATCTCCCTCATCCGAACTCTGATTCAACTGATTTTTTTTTTAAATCGGATATCTTTTCACAAAGAATCCAAATCTGCAATTAGGTTTTGTATATATTTCACTAGGACATCCATATTTGTGCCGCAAACTCGTTGCCCCGAAAAATTTTCTGCAACACCACTGATTTTTAGATCAGCGATATCTCCTTTATCTGGACTCCGATTCGGCCGATTTTTTTTTTAAATCAAGTATTTTTTCATAAAGAATTCAGATATTCAATTAGATTTTTCAGATTTTGACCCAAAAAGTATATATCTGATCTGCAAACTCACCGCCCCAAAAAGTTCCTACAAAAAAAATTCTCCACTTTTGCCCATGAAAGTGCTCTGATACCACTTGTTATAGATCTGATATGAAAATATAAAATAATGCAAATATACCCAAAAATAATAAGATAGAAATAGATATAAATGCTTCTTTATTGATATCAAACCCTTAAGGTAGGGCAACACCATACATTCACTCCTTAAGAAAGGAGAACACTCCACAAGCCATATGCCTATTCATACGATATTCCTTGACACCTCTCCATGTGGAGTCTCTAGCTTCTATATAGGCCTCATACATACAATACCATGGGTCATTACCATGGTTCCCTCAATACCATCTATCTAATACCATGGACCCATGACAATATTACTAACTAATTGTGGTCCCTTACATGATACGGGTTAACCACCTTATTTATTACTATGGCCCATCCCATTATTACATTATTCCCTTCGGTACCTCCCTTTGTACCCCATATTATCCCCCTAGGTATATAACAGGAACTATCTTGTAAAGCATAATGTTGTTAGGAAAATACAATACGGCATGGGGGTCGCAAGATGAGTAATCTAAGCTCGATGCACACTCACAATTTGGTATGCTTTCTATTAAAGATGAGGATTATTGTGCTTATTATATCCCTATACAAGCCTCTATTCAAAAGATTAATTTGGTGTTGTGTCATCCTATCGGCCACCTAAGCTGTGGAATTCAAGCCTGCTATATGAAAATTTTATTTTCTTAATATTTTAAAATATTGCGAGATGCTTCTATTAAGAAAAGTCTTTCGGTAGAAATCACATAAGAGAAATTTTTGGCCTTTGCATTTCAAATCAACAAGTGTGATTCATCATCAAGACCAAATGAAGAGGTAGATTATGGAAAAGGCTTAAATAGAGAGAAATGTAGAGACCTTTGCCATGGTCTACCTCTTCATCTGGTCCTTATGATAAAACCACAACGCATTGGCCAAAAAATTCTCTTATGTGATTTCTACCTAAAATCTTTTCTTAATTCATTATGGATCACAAAAGCCTCAATTTAGAAGAAACATCTATTATTTAATCTAAAAAAGAAACACACGGCTCTATAAGCTAAAGCTTAGACAAATCCTCTAAAAATTGGATGGCCCTATGCTTCAACAATGGAGAAATTTCTATAGATTCATATGATCATTAAGCTTTGATATTTTCTTCCCAAGTTCAATTCATAACGTAATTATGCCAAAGTCATTGTTTTATGGATGGATCCCATCGACCTTCATCATTTGTGGAGGACTGCTTGAACCTTGTTACCTGTTTTTTATTTTATATTATAGTTATGTATATATGCAATTATTTGCATTTTTAGGTTTGAGTGATATCATATTATACATGTGAATTCCAAAAGGCTTCTCCGTTTCCAAAATGACCATTCCAAACAGCATAGGAAAATTTCATATATATTTTATTTTTAACTCGTAAGGCATTCCCTCTGAAATAAACTTTTCTCTCTGCCTACGTGTCATTACTTTGCACCATTAGATGATATGTTAGAAAATTTAGTCATGTTGAGTCGTTCGATTATGCTGAGGTAGTTATAACTCCCTAACCGCTTGACCAACGTAAATTTGATCCTCCATAACAGTTTTGGCTTTGCTTCTAGTTTCGGCTTCAGGTCATCAATTGAAGTGGTTGGTGCAATCCTGCTCTGAAGCACTTTGATCTCTCGGCTCTGTTAAAAAGTTGTTTTGAGTTTCTTGATATGGGGTTTGAATTGGTGTCAGTTTCTTGATTTAGGGTACCCTGTCAAAGAAAGGGTGGAATTCGTTTCACCATTAATGGTCATTCGTACTTCAATCTGGTCCTCATCACCAATGTTGGTGGAGCAGGTGACGTTGAGGTTGTTTCTGTTAAAGGTGCCAGCACTTTGATCTCTGAGAGCCCCTTTTTCAGCACATTGCTAATTTTCGGGCTAGAATCGTCCCTGTTCAAGAGAAGGGTTGTGGATTTTGTCTGTATTTGCTAGCTTTAGCGTTGTTTAGAGTTTCTTGATGTGGGTTTTGAACAAGAGGCAGTGCTTTGTTAAAACGTTGTTTTGAGTTTCTTGATATGGGGTTTGAATTGGTGTTGGTTTTTTGATTTAGGGTACCCTGCCAAAGAAAGGGCGGAATTCGTTTCACCATTAATGGTCATTTGTACTTCAATCTAGTCCTCATCACCAATGTTGGTGGAGCAGGAAACGTTGAGGTTGTTTCTGTCAAAGGCACCAACACTTTCATCTCTCGGAGTCCGTTTTTCAGAACATTGCTAAGTTTTAGGCTAGAATCGTCCCTCTTCAATACAGAACGTTTGTGGATTTTGTCTGTATCTGCTAGCTTTAGCATTGTTTAGAGTTTCTTGATGTGGGTTTTGAACTAGAGGCGGTGCTTTGTTAAAAAGTTGTTTTGAGTTTCTTGATATGGGGTTTGAATTGGTGTTGGTTTCTTGATTCAGGGTAACCTGTCAAAGAAAGGGCGGAATTCGTTTCACCATTAATGGTCATTCGTACTTCAATCTGGTCCTCATCACCAACATTGGCAGAGCAGGCGATGTTGAGGCTGTTTTTTTCAAAGGCGCCAGCACTGTGATCTCTCGAGCCCATTTTTCAGCACATTGCTAAGTTTTGGGCTGGAATCATCCTTATTCAATATAGAAGGTTTGTGGATTTTTTATATATCTTCTAGCTTTAGTGTTTTTTAGAGTTTCTTGATGTGGGTTTTGAACTAGAGGCAGTAATCTGTTAAAAAGTTGTTCTGAGTTTCTTGATATGGGGTTTGAATTGGTGTCGGTTTCTTGATTTAGGGTACCCTATCAAAGAAAGGGCGAAATTCGTTTCACCATTAATGGTCATTCATACTTCAATCTTGTCCTCATCACCAACGTTGGTGGAGCAGGCGACGTTGAGGCTGTTTCTGTCAAAGGCACCAAGACTGGATGGTAGCCAATGTCTCGAAACTAGGGCCAAAATTGGCAGAGCAACAGTTACCTTGATGGGCAGAGCCTCTCCTTCAAGGTCACCAACAGTGATGGGAAAACTGTAACTTCCTACAATGTCGCTTCCAGCAACTGGAAAATGACCTCTCTATCACAATACTTGGACCGTAGTTCTATCCCGCCCTCCCACTCCTGGACTGTTTAATGATTAGCTTCTGCTGCTTAAGAATCTCGGTGCTGATTTCCATTTCTGACTCTAGTTTTGGCTTCACTTCTGGTTTCGGCTTCAGGTCATCAATTGAAGGTTGGGAAGATTCCTAGCAGTTTCAAATCTTAATATCGGCTGGTAAGAAGTGGAAAAAATACTTTGAATATATAACCTGATTTCAATAGGTAAAAGAACACCACAAAAGGACTTTCAAAATTCATACATTTCGATATAGCATGGACATAATTTTCCATTATAACCAAAAGAAAGAATATACAAATGAGGAATTTTGTTCTAATCTGGTTTGTTTTTTTCACAACAATAAAATTGAGTAGAAAAAAAGTTTGACAGTATTTAACACTATCTTACAAAGTTTAGTCAGCTAATGTAAAAAGGTGTGACTTTCTTACCCACTCATACTCCTATTTTTTATAGCCTTGAATGCTTCATAGGCTTCTTGCCGAACAGAATCTACATCATTCCATTCATCTTGCAATTGCCTCAAATCAGAGTTCAAGGCACCAAATTCTTTCTCAATGGCCTGCACATTCTTTTCTGCTTGAAAGGTTTCTTTTTCAGGGAATCCAATTCCTGACCCAGAAGCTACAGAAAGATAGAAAACAAGTTATAGGGACTTTAAGAATTGAAGAAACCAAAGGTGATTAATCTTCACTGAATTACCTTACTACGTTCTTGAATTTTATCAATGTGATCAAATGCCTCTTGAAGCTCAGAATGAGATCCTATAGTTGCACATAGTTGATCCCAATTAAGCTTCATCACTTTCATCTCATGCAGCAACTATTTTTCTTCCCATAAAGGCATGCTCTCGTGTTCAATTCTATATGCATCTAGCATATCTATTTACAAAAATTCATAAGTTCATTATGAACAACCAATAAATTAGTAACACATATGATTTAAATGCAATCCTTGCGATATGAGTATACCTTTTCATCAAATTCTTCTACAGACATTGAATTCTTTACTTTGTTCAAGGTCAACTGCACTGGTTCCATCTCTTGTCATTTGGACTTGATTGCCTCATGAAATGCCATCTCTTCCTGCCTTGCATCCCTCAACCTCTCTATCATTTTTTCTTTGTTGGACTACACAAACGCCCATATGAAATATAGCAAAGTAAGAAGAAGAAACAATTTTCAAAAGACTAAAGGAGATGTACTAGATGCTCAAAACAGGAAAGAATATTCAATTAAAAGACTTGCAAAGATATATAAGCATGTTACCCGCTTCATCTGTATG
Source organism: Pinus tabuliformis (assembly GCA_031772625.1). Classification (NCBI taxonomy): domain Eukaryota; kingdom Viridiplantae; phylum Streptophyta; class Pinopsida; order Pinales; family Pinaceae; genus Pinus; species Pinus tabuliformis. The sequence continues at coordinate 873,207,309 of CM062806.1, read as the reverse complement.
GCTGCTTTGATGAAGTCCTTGATTTGGGTTTTCTCATCCAAATGCAGTTGCGCAAGTCAAATTTGAGTTCTAATTTTGTTGTCCAAGTGCCTTGGTATTTTCACTAAGCACGAGTGCTTCTTCTTAGTGACCACTGCTTCAAGCTTTTGCTCATTCTCTGAAATAGGAGTAAATAGACCATTTGAACCAGCAAGAACACCTATAGATACCAAATCAGAGGCACTAACAACAACACCCTCTTGCATGTCTGGTTGCACTGTGTGGTTATAGCCTCCAGAATTTTTATCTACCACGTCAGAAGACCCACCAATGTTAGACACATTAGAGTCACTTGACTCTTGATCAGATATTTCATCTTTCCCATGATGCACCTCATCAACTTGTTGTCCATCCATGTCTTCAGTGAGAATACCATTATCCCCATTATCGAAACACCTTGACTTAAGCTCGTTGTCATCATTTAAAGGAAAACGAGGTTCCAGCTCACTTTCCCCATTTGGAAAATATTCCATTTCAATCTCATCATTATGCCCCTTGCTTATAGGTTCAGATTACTTCTCCTCATCTATTATATGGCCACATGCATCGTCCTCATTTTCCAAGTTCTGGCATCTAGATTCAATATTTTTCTTTGGCTCGTTGTCCTCACTCACCACAGACTCTATTTCTTCAAGTTTACCATCTAACGCTGGCAATTCCAGCTTCTATTGCTCCACTGAAATGCTCTCAGATTCAAACTCATGGTTTTTATCAATTAAACATTGGAACTCAGAATCACAGGCTAGATTCTATCCATTTGAATTGATCTCTCGGGGCTCAACAACCGGCTGTGATCCCTGCTCCAATACGATGTTCTCCACAAAATCTCCACTTGACGAACACTACACATACTTCTCATCATTCCTAGTCATTACCTCAAGTTTAGATTGCTCAGAGTGAGATCTTGTAATTCCACATAGTTGATCTTGATTGAGCTTCATCACTTTCATCTCTCGCAGCAATTGTTTTTCTTCTCATAAATGCATGCTCTCGTGTTCAATTCTCTATTGCATCTGGTATATCTATTTACAAAAATTAACAAGTTCATTATGAACAACCAATAAATTAGTAACACATGATTTAAGTGCAATCCTTGCGATATGAGTATACCTTTTCATCAAATTCTTCTACAGATGTTGAATTCTTTACTCTGTTCAAGGCCAACTACACTGGTTCCATCTCTTGTCGTTTGGACTTGATTACCTCATGAAATGCCATCTCTTCCTGCTTTCCAGCTCTCAACCTCTCTATTATTTGTTCTTTGTTGGACTACACAAAAGCCCATATGAAATATAGCAAAGTAAGAAGAAGAAGAAATTTTCAAAAGACTAAAGCAGATGTACTACATGCTCAAAACAACAAAGAATATTCAATTAAAAGACTTGCGAAGATATATAAGCATGTTACCCGCTTCATCTGTATGGTTGCTTTGATGAAGTCCTTGATTTGGGTTTTCTCATCCAAATGCAGTTGCGCAAGTCAAATTTGAGTTCTAATCTTGTTGTCCAAGTGCCTTGGTATTTTCACTAAGCACGGGAGATTCTTCTTAGTGACCTCTGCTTCAAGCTTTTTCTCATTCTCTGAAACAGGAGTAAATAGACCATTTGAACCAGCAAGAACACCTGTAGATACCAAATCAAAGGCACTAACAACAACACCCTCTTGCATGTCTAGTTGTACTGTGTGATTGTGGCCTCCCGAATTTTCATCTACCATGTCAGAAGAACCACCAATGTTAGACACATTGCAGTCACTTGACTCTGGATCAGATATTTCATCTTTCCCATGATGCACCTCGTCAGCCTGTTGTCCATGTATGTCTTCAGTGAGAATACCATTATCCTCATTATCAAAACACCCTGATTCAAGCTCATTGTCATCATTTAAATGAAAACGAGGTTCCAGCTCACTGTCCCCATTTGGAAAACAGTCCATTTTAATCTCATCATTCTGCCCCTTGTTTGCAGGTTCGGATTGCTTCTCCTCATCTATTATATGGCCACATGCATCGTCCTCATTTTCCAAGTTCTAGCATATAGATTCAATATTCTGCTCTGGCTTGTTGTCCTCACTCACCACAGACTCTATTTCTTCAAGTTTTCCATCTAACACTGGCAATTCCAGCTTCTGTTGCTCCACTCAAATGCTCTTTGATTCAAACTCACAGTTTTTATCAATTAAACACTGGAACTCAGAATCACAGGCTAGATACTGTCCATTTGAATTGATCTCTTAGGGCTCAGCAACCGGCTGTGATACCTGCTCCAATTCATTGTTCTCCACAAAATCTCCACTTGACGAACACTGCACATACTTATCATCATTCCCAGTCATTACCTTAGGTTCAGATTTCTTCTCCTCATCTATTAAATAGCTACATGCATCATCCTCATTTTCCAAGTTCTGGCATCTAGATTCGATATTCTTTTTAGGCTTATTGTCCTCACTCACCACAGACTCTATTTCTTCAATTTTACCATCTAACGCTGGCAATTCCAGCTTCTATTGCTGCACTGAAATGCTCTTAGATTCAAACTCATGGTTTTTATCAATTAAACACTGAAGCTCAGGATTACAGGCTAGATTCTGTCCATTTGAATTGATCTCTCAGGGCTCAGCAACTGGATGTGATCCCTGCTCCAGTTCGTTGTTCTCCACAAAATCTCCACTCGATGAACACTGCACATACTTCTCATCATTCCCAGTCATTACCTCTAGTGAACTGATCTCTTGAACCTCCGCAACCAAAGGTGATTTCTACTCCAATTCATTGCTTCCCACAAAATTCCTTTCAGCTCCATCTTCTCTATTAATGGAATAGGGTGATTCAAGATTGTCCCCCACAAGATCCCTTTCAATACTTTCTTTCAAGTTAACCAAACTGGGGGATTCAAGCTTGTCCTCCACAAGATCTCTTTCAATACTTTCTTCCCCATTAACCAAACAGGGTGATTCAAGCTCATCCCCAAAAAGATCTCTCTCAATTCTTTCTTCCCCATTAACCAAACAGGGTAATTCATGTTTATCCCTCACAAAATCTGCTTCAACCTCATCATCTCCATTAAGCAAACATGCTAATTCAACCTCATTCCCAGTAAAATTATTTTCAAATTACATAAATAAGGATGGTTCAAATGGCAAGATCACATAGATTAAGGATTCTCTTTAAATTATTTAGGTAGTGTAAATGAAATTTATTAGAAAATTTGGTTTCAAATATATGTTATGGAAATGAAATTTAAGAAACAAGGAAAATAAAACATTGTTACGATGCAAATATCGACTTTGTGGATTCATCTATCAAAACAGAACCATATTCTAAACACACAATTTCATAATTTCCCTCTTACCACCAACCAAAATAAATAATATTTATCCATTTCAGTATTAGACGCTGAAAAAAAGTAGCTCACTGTGATGCTATGATGCTTTGCACTTTTCATTTTGAACAATGACATTCAACAATGCATCTGCAAAGATTGCATAGTGATCGATGGATACACTTCAGACCAGTGTTTTTAAAACCGTTTTCAAAAACCGGTTACCGGTCAAACCGGCCGGTTAGCAAGGCGGCCGGTCCGAACCGGCCAAAAAACCCATTTCTATACGGGATTTCACCTGTTTTGGGCCCTAACTGGTGAAAACCAGCTGGTTTAGGACGGAACCGGCCGGTTTGTATCAAACCGGCCGGTTCCGTCCTAAACCGGTCGGTTTTTGGCATGCCCACCGAACCATGCAAAAAGGCGGGTTTTGTTTGTGGTTTATGGGTTATGGGGGGAGGTAAAGGTGTTTTCCCTCCAAAAACACCCTCTCCAAGCTATAAGAGACCCCTCTCACTCTCATTTGTCTCACACAACTGATTTGGAGTGTTTGTGAGTTTGTTTGTGAGCTTGGAGAGTGTGGAGTTTTTGCTGAAGTAGTCATCTTGGAGTTGGAGTTGGAGCTATTTTGGAGATAGTGTGTAGCTGCCAGTGGAGTTTCCATCTTCAAGAGGAGGCTAAGGGAGCTAGTTTTCATTTCCAGGTAAGGATTTTCACTTGATAATTCCTCATTTGAGTCTGTTTTCCATGAATTTTTTTTTATGTGTTATAAACTTCTCACTTCTATGATCTATCATGTATGCTATAAACTCTCTAGCTCTATGCTATCAAATTTTGTAGCTTGAGCGTTGCATGTGCATTTGTTTTCCTACATTTATCTTTAGTTTTCCATGTTGCTTAGCTGCAATTTTTTTTTAAATGGCAGATTTCTTTGCAAATTGTTATTATTTCAAGCAAACATGGCTCCAAAATGAAAGGACAACGCATGGGCTCATTGTGATGTAATTGATGGAAAAATGATATGAAAATTATGTCATAAATCTATTGGAGGTGGGGGTATTCTTAGGTTGAAACAACACTTGGCTGGGATAAGAGGCCAAGTAAAGCCATGTGATGCACCAAATGCATTGTTAGGTCCTATTAGGGCAGAATACATTTCCAAGCTTGAAAAATTTTATGAGGATAAGGCTAGGGAGAAGGCCATCCAAGATGACATTGCAAGGAAGAGGGAATTATTAGAAGCCATGAAAGAGAGTGGGTATGACGATTATGAGATTTAAGACTCCACTTCTATCCGTTCCACAAATGACCCCTTTCACTATGTTCATGATCTGGATCTTGGGAGGAGGCCCCCAAGATCTAAAAGATTGAAATGGATCTTGGGAGGAGAGACCCCCAAGATCTGAAAACTTGCATTGCCAGAAGAAAAATAGAGGAGAATGCCCAATAAACAAAACCACAAAGAAACTTTTTATTAAAAACCCAAATGGAAATAAACTAGCTAGGGCGATGGTAGCTTATCTCTGAGAAGAGATGTGTGGCTACATGCCTCTGAACTATAAAGGCTACATTGTGGCGGACATTCTGTCCTTTTACAAAATGTGACTTGTTACTTATAGTATTTTTCAGTTACAATACCACGGGTCAATTCCATGGGTGGATGAATACCATGGGTGGATTTTACAATACCACGGGCAGATGCCATTTACAATACCATGGGTAAATTCCATGGGTGAATGAATACCATGGGTGGATTTTACAATACCACGAGCGGATGCCATTTACAATACCATGGGTAAATTCCATGGGTCGATGAATAATATGGGTGGATGAGTACCATGGGTTGATGTCATTTTCCATTCGGATCATTCCTCCCTCCTTAAGAAGCAATGGTCCCCATTGCGTAAAGTTCCCTCCTGCAAAGCCTTTGTTGAATATGAGGATCCACTGAAGATAAGGGTTTTACGTGGTTAACCCAAAACCCTGATAAATGAAGATCCGAGGATAGAGATACCATGTAATGCTTGTGACCAACTGTGATTCTGACAGTGTGTGGCCTAGCAAATGGACTTCGATGAACTGTGGGTTTGTGGATGACCCATAACCATGAAGAACAAAGATCCGAGGATAGAGATACCCTGGAATGCTTGTGACCAACTGTGATACTAACAGTGTACGGCCTAGCAAATGGACTTCGATGAAGTGTGGGTTTGTGGATGACCCACAACCGTGATGTTGGTTGTTGATGAAGTAGCAGGTGCCTACATAGCCTGGGGTCGGAGGGCACATCTCCAAATAACCCAAGACGATTGCTGCTATGTTGAAACTGATGAATGTGAAGCAGGTGCCTACTAAAGTGGGGTGGGAGGGCACGTCTCCAATGGAAACCCACTCCGAATGCTGCTCCAGAATTAAAATGGACATAACTCGGCCAATATAACTCAGAATATTTATTATAACCTGTTTTTGGAAGCAGAAGGACCATTTTGCATCTTCCCATGTGATGGAAATCCTTATCTGGGCACTCTGAGATTTCAGATTTGTGCTGCAACAGTTCTGCCGTCACAAAAATTCTGATAAAATAGCTGATTTTAAATCAACGATATCTCCCACATCCAGACTCCGATTTGACCCATTTTTTTTTGAAATTGGGTGATTTTTTGAGAGGAATCCATATATAGTATTTCATTTTGTAAATTTTGTACCAAATGTTTCAGATCTGATCTGCAAAGTCGCCGCCCAAAAAAAATCCTGCAAAAAAATGAAAAAAGAAAAATTCTTCCTGCTTGACCCAAGAAAGTGCTCTGTGGAGGTTGTAGCACATGCCTGAATATGTGAGAATATGTGATATTGTGGAATATCTACAACCTGCAATTAATATGTCATAAATAAGGATGGTTCAAATGGCAAGATCACATAGATTAAGGATTCTCTTTAAATTATTTAGGTAGTAAAAATGAAATATATTAGATAAATTGGTTTCAAATATATGTTATGGAAATGAAATTTAAGAAACAGGGAAAATAAAACCTCGTTATGGTGCAAATATCGCCTCTGTGGATTCATCTATCAGAGGTAAGCATTTTCTTGAATGAATATGCTAAGCTTGGAAGGTGTTATACAATTATTGTTGATTGCACTGTGGAGAATAAGGGATTTTTATCAGAAATGCATATGCCTATTTTTCTTCATGATAAGAATGTTTAGATTGCCTTGTATTTCCATTGAATTTCTTTATTTTCTTGTATCATAGTTTATTCATATAATTTATAGTGATCATTGTGATGATTCCATGATAAGAGAAAAAACTCCAATACTAAAACTTCAATCAAAATTTCCAATCTGTTTAAATACATCTGTTGAATGGTGAACTCAAAGACCACTAACATGGCATATCAGAAGATGACTAGATCTAATAATTCAGTAACATGAACATAGTGGACAACACACAGTAGTTTGAAAAAACAGTTAATACTTTCTTATACACACAATATAAAAGTTACACCGCATAGTTTGAAACAACAATTAATATTTTATTATCCACACAATATAAAAGTTACACCGTTGTCATGAGGGGATTATAATAGCTTCTTAATAGCTTGAGGCACCCTCTCAGTAGATTCACTCTACTCATTCTAGCTATATATAAGCCTAACTACATTGTTCTCCCAACTTGACTTGATAAGAAAGGAAAAATAAATTACAAAAATATCTCTCTGTCAAAGGAATCATTAGCCAATATAACAAATAATCATTCCTCAAGAGATGTTCCTTACTTAGCATGTGAATCTCCCATCATAAATGGCTCATGATGTGAGAGGTATCAGTCACAACTTTCATATAATATGGCATAAACTTACATTGGTCAGAAATAGAAGATGCCAAGCATCTATATGGAAGGAATTTTCATACTATAAGTCGTCCTGCAAATCTTCAAAACTCATCTTCCCCTCCTCTTCAAAAATCATCTGCCCCTTTTTTTAGGAGAACAACTCTGAGCAACCAAACACTGACATTCTGTCTTCACAAGGAAGGTGTTCTCTACCAAGCCTAGCTTCTCTCTCAGAATCTTAACATCCCCTTTGCAAAGGGTTCCATTAGAATGAAAACAACCCGCATTTAAAGCATTTCTTCACCCCTCTCCTAATTAGAAATACAATTTTGGGTTCTCTACTAATTTTCTCCACACCCATTTAATCTAACAATGGACATAGAGCATGTATATTTATACACGTGTGTTGGAAATACCATTTTATATTTTAATGTTTATTATTTCTATTTTATTATTATTACTTGAATTTCTTTTTAACAAGTGGTTGTGTTTCTTATGGTTTTAGTGAAAGTATGGGCTCCAACGTTGGCTCTCTTATTATGGATTATAATTGATCTTTGAGAATTTTCAATTATTAAATTAGGTTAGTCAATCGCTTAAAATATTAAATTTATTTCAAAAAGTTTTTGTTACTTTATAGGTTAGACACTGGCTTGAAATATGAAACTTATTCCAAAATGTTTTTGTTACTTTATAGATAAGGCGTAGATTTCTTGGCTCTATGATGAAAATAATGAAGGGAAAATACATGTTAATATGTTACTTGTGCTCTTTGATTGAAAAATACACGATGAGAGAAAAATGCATATTATGCTAATTGAGGAATGTTTTTCACTTGTCGAACTTATAGTATTGAATTTAACACACTAACACTTTACAAAAATGAACTAACAATATTCATGATGAAAATAGCAATATGGAATATTTATCTACATAATGAAAAAGGCAATATGGGAGATTCCAATCACGTTCCAAGGCATTTTTTAAAATGTGGATGTGACAAAAGGTTGTTGTGGAAGGTGTTGTTTGTATATGGGAAATTTCTTGATCACTGTGTATAATCCTAATGTTGATAGATATGTCTACTAAGTGGTTACAGTTAATGGGGCATTGATTTGAGCGTTCAATATATTTTTATTCTTTATCAAAGTATTCTTTTATTGTATTTGTGTTCTTCAATTTATGCCTTACGGTGTTTCCTTTGCAACATCGGGTGCAAATGCTAGTTATAAAAGTTATGTATCAACATAATTGTTTAGACTTTGAGCTATAAATCTATGTTTTGGAATTCTGTTTAATTAATATTTATAATTCTTATAATTAAAATTTAATATATTTTTTAAAAATAATAATTTTAATATTAAATTATTAAAATTATTAATATAATTTTTCTTTCTAATATTAGTCATATAATTTTATTTTTTTAATTCTAAATTTAAAAACAAATCATATTATTTTAAATAATAAGGTTATTTATTTTCTTTTGATTATTTCAGTAACGAATTAAAAAAAATTATAATATAAAACTTTTATACTACAACTTTAATTATATGATGAGTATTAAAATGTCAAAAATATATTAGTGCTTTTAATTATTAAAAGTATTCATTATTTTCTTTATTTAAATTATATTTAGGTTTTAACTTTAGAAAACACTTTGAATAAGAAATTAATTAAAACATTGGATGAGATTGAGTTGCACAAGGCATTTCCAAACTTTTGGATTCCCAATTTTCATCTGATAATAGATGGTTCCCTTGGGAAAAAAATTTCATTGAGAAGTTTGAAAGGGTTTGATTTAAGTCTACATGAAGGTACTAGGGTTGTTCATTTAAGATTTTAGGATATATGAAATAAGGATATATTATATATATACAAGCTATTAGGGTACTAGTGTTGTTCATTTAATGAGGGGCACTAATATTGGTACATTGGTGAAACCTTGTAATTCAGAGGGTTTACCATACCAGAGAGTTCATCCAAAAGCTCCATAAATATGCGGGTCCATTAGATAATCTAGAATTATAAAAGTTTCCATTGTTAACAATATAGTAGTGATCTTTTGAATAGTTGCCACATCTTATACTGTAAGTGATAAGAAAATGTTATTTCTCATTTCTAAAACAAGTGTGCATATGACACCTTTAATATGATTAAGTAAACTAGTGGACTTTCATTATCTCAATATTTCAAATATTATTTTAATTATATATTACCAACTTAAAACACTCTAAGCAACTTAAATCTAATACAATAATTATTATTTCAAACAAAAATACAAAAAACAAATTAAAACAAAAATACAAAATACAAATTTTCCACTTGAACAATTTCAATTTAACAATTCTACAAACCTTTACCTTCTCTAATATATTATATTAAAATATCACCATAAGTCAATATACTATTACTTATTACACTTCTCCCATTAACCTTAAAATATAAGTCATTCCAGATGGCCAGATAAAACCATTCGATCATTCCGTAAATTGGTTTCCATTCCTATCAAAATCCATGATAATGCCATTATTATCAACCCTTGCAATATTATGTTATATTATTTTTATAATGATTTTGATAATGCCATTATTATCAACCCTTGCAATATTATGTTATATTATTTTTATAATGAATAATATATTATGATAATGTAAATTAAAAATAAATTAATATATGAAAGGTAGGCTATGCTCGGGAGAGGAATAGACAACGAATGTGGAAGAGGAATGGGCAACGAAACCTCTTGCTCAGGGCATCTTTAATCACAACTGAAAATTTCCAAGTCATTAAAAATGGAAATTTCCGTCCGTCTACAAATAGAAAGGAGTGCTCAACGTGGTGGTCCTCCCAACAAGAAACCATGGCCTGTAATGTTGTACCACTGGAGCTCAAACTCATTGGATTTCATGGCTCATTGTTCTTCCGAAACACCTGGAAAAGAGTTCGGAGACAACATCGGTGACGACATCATAGCCGCCATTTTGAGAAGACACCACATGAATCGTCTGGCAAGCACTGGTTTCCAGGTTTTTTTGAAGAAGCAGTAAGCCATACAATCCCATGAATTCCATTTGCTATGCAACATGTTGGTTTAAAAAAAAATTATGTTTATTAAAAAATCTATATTTACTTAAAAATTTTATAATTCCAATATTATTAAAAAACAAACAAATAGTATCATTATTATTTTTAGAAATTAGTTACATTAGGTAAATATCATAATTGAAGATTGTTAAAGTACATGTTTATTAATAATTGTATATCTATAAAAAATGACTAACTCAAACTAACTCAATACCATTGGTATATCATATATTTATTAATAATAGTTTCTTATTTATCATTAAAACTAATGGTCATTTGGTAAATTAGATCTCCTCTTATAATTAATTTAATAATTTATATTCATTAAATAATCAATATTTATTCAATAATCTGTTATTCCAATAAAATTATTAAAATTAACTATGTCATTAGGTAAATATATTATTACCTATAAGGTTTAAAAAGGGGTTTTTTACCAATTAAATATATGAGAAATTAGTTAAAGGGAATTTCAATTCTAAAGGTATAATAGAATTAAATATAAATGCATAAATAATTGAAATTATGGAAACAAAAATCTAATCTAATTATAATATACCCAATAGTATCATAAACGGGATAAGGTTAATACAATAATTAGCTCGAAATTAATTAATAACCTATTAATCACTCATACACTCCATAATAATAGGACTAATCCGTAGTAATACTATAGGATGCAAGGATTAACGGGGAGAAAACCCGGGAAAAAAGGGGGGACCAACCGCCAAAAACAAATCTTAAGGAGAGGGAAGACAGAAACCCTAAGACCAAACAAAAGGGGAATGAGGAGGCTAGGAAGACAAGGCTGGGACCTAGCAACTGCTAATCTTCCAGCCATCATCCCTATTAAGATTGTTCGGTCTTTTCTCAATCTCCAGGGCCTCTCTAAATTTGCGATGGTGAAACAACGCAACTTTGGCAATGACTTGAGCCTCTTCTATACATACATGATGCATAGTCTTCCCCGCATGCTCAGCCAGGGCTGAGGACTTGGTCCTACCATGTCTTAAGTCAGCCGAATGCTCGCTAATCCGTTGATTGATAGAACGACCAGTCTCACCAATATAAGGGGTCCCACAGGAACAGGGAATGACATAGACGCCCTTCATGTCCTTAGGGTCAATAGGGTCTTTCACAGACCTGAGGGAGCCACGGATAGTGTTGAGAGGTCTAAAAGTTGCGGGCACATCGTACTTCCTCAGAATCCTCGCAATCCTGTCCGTGGTCCCTTAGATGTAAGGAAGGTTCACACCCATGATATGATCTTTAGGAACCCTTCGGATTGAAGGCTCCTTCTTGGCCCTGAGGAAGGCTTTTTGACCGAGGTGCCTATTGTAACCATTCTTCTCAAAGACATCTAGGAGATGAGCCTTCTCCGTTTCCAGGCTCTCCTCATCGGAAATTCTTACAGCACGGGTGGCAAGCGTGCTAAGAACCCCTAACTTCTGAGTGGGGAAATGATGCGAAGAAGCATGCAAGTATTGCTCAGTATGCGTCTTCTTTCTAAACACCTGATGAGAAAAGGAACCATCCACCTTCTTAGAGATGAGAACATCTAAGAACGGAAGACAACCATTATCTTCTTTTTCCATTGTGAATTTAATGGCGGCGGACTGGTTATTGAGGTGACTGAAGAAACGATTCAGCTCATCAGGACCATGAGACCAGACAACACCAGTGTCATCAACGAATCTTTTCCAAAGCTTTGGTAAGAGACGAGAGGAGGCCAAAGCCTTAGACTCAAACTCCTCCATGAAGAGATTAGCGACGATAGGGGACAAGGGGGAGCCCATGGCAACTCCGCAAGTCTGCTCATAGAATTCTCCCTCGAAGCTGAAAAAGGTGGAGGTAAGGCAAAGCTCAACTAATTTAGCCGTATCAGGGTCAGTTAGCTTATTAATTACCTTCATGGCCTATCTATCAATCAACGGATTAGTGAGCATTCGGCTCACTTAAGACATGGTAGGACCAAGTCCTCAGCCCTGGCTGAGCATGCGGGGAAGACTATGCATCATGTATGTATAGAAGAGGCTCAAGTCATTGCCAAAGTTGCGTTGTTTCACCATCGCAAATTTAGAGAGGCCCTGGAGATTGAGAAAAGACCGAACAATCTTAATAGGGATGATGGCTGGAAGATTAGTAGTTGCTGGGTCCCAGCCTTGTCTTCCTAGCCTCCTCATTCCCCTTTTGTTTGGTCTTAGGGTTTCTGTCTTCCCTCTCCTTAAGATTTGTTTTTGGCGGTTGGTCCCCCCTTTTTCCCGGGTTTTCTCCCCGTTAATCCTTGCATCCTATAGTATTACTACGGATTAGTCCTATTATTATGGAGTGTATGAGTGATTAATAGGTTATTAATTAATTTCGAGCTAATTATTGTATTAACCTTATCCCGTTTATGATACTATTGGGTATATTATAATTAGATTAGATTTTTGTTTCCATAATTTCAATTATTTATGCATTTATATTTAATTCTACTATACCTTTAGAATTGAAATTCCCTTTAACTAATTTCTCATATATTTAATTAGTAAAAAACCCCTTTTTAAACCTTATAGGTAATAATATATTTACCTAATGACATAGTTAATTTTAATAATTTTATTGGAATAACAGATTATTGAATAAATATTGATTATTTAATGAATATATATTATTAAATTAATTATAAGAGGAGATCTAATTTACCAAATGACCATTAGTTTTAATGATAAATAAGAAACTATTATTAATAAATATATGATATACCAATGGTATTGAGTTAGTTTGAGTTAGTCATTTTTTATAGATATACAATTATTAATAAACATGTACTTTAACAATCCTCAATTATGGTATTTACCTAATGTAACTAATTTCTAAGAATAATAATGATACTATTTGTTTGTTTTTTAATAATATTGGAATTATAAAAAATTTAAGTAAATATAGATTTTTTAATAAACATAAATTATTGTATATAACTTATTGTTTTAATTTCGAATGGGCCATTATATTTAAATAATAAATAAAAATGATATATTTTAAAAAACAAATAGAGAAGATCTAGTTTACCAATGTACCATTAGATTTAAATAATTATTATTAAATAAATATACAATTACCTAATGTAACTAAATTCTAAGAATAATAGTAATTTAATACTTTTTGTTTGTATTTAAATAATATTGGAATAATAATAAATATAGATTATTTAATAAATATGAATTATTATACTAGATATAATTTATTAATTTAATGACCATTATAATTAAATAATAAATATGGATTATATAAATATTATATATTATTCATTTTTAGATATACATATACCTTTATTATTAAACGAATTCATTTAGTTAAATTAACAAATGAATTCTTTTAATATATAAGTTACCTGATTTAACTAATTTCTAATAATAATGAATTATATATTATTTGTTTTTAGATATACATATACATTTATTTAAATTAACAAATGAATTCTTTTAATATATTATTTACCTGATTTAGCTATTTTCTAAGAATAATAATAATTAAATATATCTAGAATATTAGTGGTTTGACTAGGATCATTAGGTCAAAATTAGCCATTGGCAATATAGCCGTTGGAGTCTCTGCACACTCTATTTAATCAAGCTCAGCCGGATTGGTTCTCCAACTTGTCCTGACGATGAACCACACTAGTTGGTTCAAAACGCATCGACAAAAGATTGGTTATGTGATTTTGCCGAAGATTATCTAAACAATGTTATGGATCACAGAAGTCTAAATTCCTTAATAAATTTAATATACTATTATTAGATATATTCTGACAAACTATCCAATGGAATATCCACAGTAATTTACAGATGATACCCTATGGCTATCGAGGCCATATATTTTCTCTTAGCCCCTTTGTATGGCCTTTATCGTGATAGAATGAGTGCTATTTCTAGGAGGTTAGCTACATATCAAATTATATTTGAAAGCTATATGGAGGTTGGTAAAAAGAGGGAGGAGGAAAAAAATAATGTATAGGGATACAAAGCCTCCTCCTTCACTCATACTTTGTAACATCCTCAACACTTAATCGTGCAATTATTGAAATTGTAATAATTATGTTAAAAACCAATGTATGGGCATGGAAATGTAAATAGGAAAAAGACCCATAATAATTATAAATATAATTTAATCATAAGTGATGAAAAGTTCAAGCCTTCACATGGACCACAAAAAGCCATTAGGAGAGAGGAAATCCAATAACGAGGGAATCTAGAGAAGTAATCTATCCAAAAAAATATTAAAGGGCCATGAGAGCTGAGATTTTCAAACTTCTCCCTTGAAAATATCTTAAGGAAGATGTGGAGATAACTTTCTTATTTATGGAAGTAGTCGGGGATGTACCCCAAATATATTTTCCAAGATGTGTGTAGTGTACCACTAGAATACTTTTGGAGGATAACCAAAAGATTTTGTTCTAACCAAGGGATAATATTAATAGAAAATATATCGACCAAGGGATAACCAAAAGATTTATTTCTAACCAATATATTACATTTTCTTCGCGGAAATGGCCCATCCAATTTTAACAGGGAGGAAGGTCCCAATCACTTGCACAACCAAGATAGAGTCCCTCTTCCTAGAAATGGATTAAAGTTTTTAAGGGGATAGAAAATTGTTTGCTCCAGGAGATACTCGATCGTATCGAGGTCTGTCTAGTCATTTTTTTTTTCAACAACTACAAAGGTATGTACTCCAACTGAATCGTGGGAAGCAATTACATGTAATAAAATTGGAAATAAATCTGATGAATGTCTCAAAATATTTTCTAGTTAGGGTAGCATACATATGGAACAAATTGATACAAAAAGTATAGAATCCTCTACACATGAAAATGCACCTTAAACTAGTGAATCCTTCATGAAAGGAGCTTTATTAAACCCTCCTAAAGAAGTCAAGGAACTTATGCAAAGAAAAACATTGTTTAAAATTGTCTGTAAATAAGAAGAAAAATGTTGTAAAGTAATTATTGATAATGGGAGTATTGATAATCTAGTATCCATAGAAATGGTAGAAAAGTTAAATTTAAGGAAAACTAAATGTCCTACTGGCTACAAAGTCTCATGGTTGCAAAAGGGACATCAGATACTATTTAATGAACAATCTAAAGTGGAGTTCTAGATAAGATTATATAAAGATGAAGTTCTTTGTGATGTTATGCCTATTGGTGTGCATCATAATTTGCTTGGAAGACTATCGCAAAGTGACAGGAAAGCAATACATGATGGAAGGAGAAACACCTATACTTTTGAAAATGATGGAGAAAAACATGTACTCATTCCTTTAAAGAATGAAAAATCACGAGAAGAAGACCAATCCAAGGTAATATTACTTAGTGGAAAATATTTCCTTCAAGGAATCAACCATGAGGAGATAAATTTTGCTTTTATTGGTAAGCCAAAGGTAGTCCTCACAAGCACAAATATGAATGACCTTAGAGAATAAATTAGAAATATGTTGAATGAATTCATTGATATTGTAGTGGATGACTTGCCTGATAATTTTCCTTCCATTAGAAGTATCAACCATCATATTGATTTAATTCCAGTTTCCAGCCTTCCAAACAAAGCAACCTACAGAATGACTCCAAGGGAGAATGAAGAGATTAAAAATCAAGTGTAGGAATTGTTGGATAAGGATATCATCTAAGAAATTTTAACTCTATTTGTTGTTCCAATAGTGTTAACTCAAAGAAGGAAGGTTGATGGAGAATGTGTCCAAATTCTCGAGCAATAAACAAAATCACAATCACGTACAAGTTTCCATTACCTCGTATTTATGGTCTTCTATATTGTTTAAGTGGTACTTCATATTTCTCTAAAATCAATTTAATAATTGGATATCATCGAATCAGAATCAGAGAAGGTGACGAATGGAAAACAAAATTTCAAAGTAATAATGGTCTATATGAATAGTTGGTAATGCCTTTCAGACTTACCAATGCTCCCAATACCTTTCTGAAGTTAATGAATGAAGTATTAAAATAATTCATTTGAAAATCTATTATAGTTTATCTTGATGATATCTTAATTTACAGTTAATCAAAAGAAAAGCGCCTAAGACATCTTAAGATGGTTTTGAAAAAGCTACAGCAAGAAAATTTGTTAAGCAATTTAAAGAAGTGTACTTTCATGAAAATAGAATTATTGTATTTGGATTTTATTATTTCAAAAGAAGGGTTAAAGATTCATCAAGAAAAAGTGAACGCGATAATCAATTTTCCAACCCCAAGAAGCATTGCAGAGGTGAGAAGTTTTCATGGATTAGAAAGATTTTACAAAAAAATTATCAGAAATTTCAGTGGTATATGTGTTCTGATTGTAGAAACTATTAAAGAAAGAAACTAACAATTCCATTGAACAAAAAAAGGCTAATTAAAGTTTCAAATTATTAAAGAAAAATATTACAAAACAACCTATTTTAGCATTGCCAGATTTCAACAAGTTGTTCTAGGTTGAGATCGATGCTAGTGGAACTATAATAGGAGTTTATTTAATTCAAGAGGGAAGACCAGTTGCCTACAATAGTGAAAAACTCAGTGAAGCTAAGAAAAACTACTCTTCTTATGATAAAGATTCTATGTCATTGTACAAACTTAAAAAAAAATGGAGACATTATCTTATGCCAAAATAATTCATCCTTTACACAGATAATCATGTTTTACAACACATCAACAATCAGACAAAATTGAGGTGTCAAATACATGTTAAATGAATTTAATCCTTACAACACTTTACATTTGTTATCAAGCATAAAAGTGGGTAGTCAAATAAAGTGGCAAATGCAAAATGCGGGATTAATTTAATTCTGTAAGAATTCCAAGTGAATGTCTTAGGATTTGATGAAGATATGTATAAATACGATCCCTTATGTTCAAAGTAAGATATTTATACATTCCAATATGTTCGATGAGGGAAAAGCTATTAAAATAAAAACATAGTGGAGGTTTAGTAGGTCATTTTGGGAAAAATAAAATTGTAGCACAATTACAAAAAATTATTATTGGCCTCACATGCAAGGATATGTAAGAAGATATGTTGAAAGATCTAGGATATGTCAATATTCAAAAGGAAGAAGTTTGAACACTAGACTATATCAAACTTTACCAATACCTAGGCTACCGTGGGACTCTATAAGCATGGATTTTGTACTAGGACTGCAAAGAGGAAGTGACTCAGTATTTTTCATTGTTGACAGATTCAAAAAATTGGTACACTTTATAGCTTATAAAAAGTCAAATGATACAACTAACATAACAAAATTGTTCTTCAAATAAATAGTTAGATCGCATGGAATTCCTACAAGTATTATTTCTAACAAAGACACTGGGTTTGTGGGCCATTTTTGGAGAAATTTATGGAAAACATTAGGAACCGATCTTATTCTTAGTTCAACATATCATCCCCAAACTGATCGTTTGACAAAGGTGGTAAATAGAAGTCACAATGGGGCCAGCTACTTTCTCAGGCAAAAATTGCATATAACAACTCACCTAAGAGAAGCACAAGATTAAGTCCATTGCAAATTATTTATGGAATGCATACAAGATGAATTTATGAGCTAAGGAGGTGGGAAAACAAGAATTTAGAAGTGAAAATGGTGAAGATTTTGCAGTGAATATCCAGGAAATACAGGATCAAGTCAAACAACAATGACAAGAAAGTAGTAGCAAATATAAATGAAGAGTAGACTCCAAAAGAAGAAACTTGGAATTTGATGTTGGAGACATGGTTATGGCACATTTTTGGAAAGAAATATTTAGTAAAGGGGAATATAATAAGTTAAAACTGAAAAAGATCGAACCATAAAAAAATTGAGGAAATTTTCCTCGAATGCTTATGATTTAGAACTACCCAAAGTCTGTGGTATTTTACCAATCTTTAATGTTTCAAATATGTACTCCTTTAAGGAACCAATAAATGATCCTATACATGCACCTACGAATATAAAATTCAGTGAGATAAACAACTACCTTCAACACTAATAAAGAAGATTGAATCAATCATTGATAAAAGGTAGCATTGATTCCTATAATTGAGACGATTTTTCTCAACTTCCTCCAAATATCCAGGAAGGAGTTTTCTCTTTGAGTAATTCAAGAGTTTTCTTCCTTAAGAATAAATAGTTATGTAATTCATTTGTAAACCCAGTATTGGAAAAGCCAACTTTGGAGAGAAAATAATTTAACAAAGGTTATGTTTGTTTTTATGAGTGAATTCCCCATGTGGTCTCTATGTCACAATTGTCTATGAAAAATATTTAAGTGGATTGGTTATCCAAAGAGGGAAATAATTCAATGGGAACCTTATTGGTACATCATTACCAAGAAATTATTCAAATAATTTTATTGCTCTCAACATTATTAAGGAATTCAAGAAGGACAATATCATTATTATGGAGGTGAAAGATAACTACTATGAATTGGAGAAGTCACAAAAATAATACATGGAGTCAATGCAAGGAAAATTATGCAAAAACCAACCATCATTAATTAAAACTAGCAGAAACTAAGTTTGGAAGGATAGAACATGATCAACCACAAGAGAAATATAGAAATATAAGGATATCCCATTATTTGGTTTCATCAAATGTAACAACCTTAACAATTCAAATTTTAGCTTGAGCTATTTGGTTAGACTTATATATGTAATTTTATTACGAACAAAAAACTATCTGCAAATAATCAAAGCAAATATTTTATGAAGTGTATGCTATTTTTTTTAAATTAAATTTTTAAACTATGTTTACTCTAATGATACTACATATTGTAGATTGATAAATTGAAATAGGAGATGAAAAAATCTCATTGGCATGTTACATGACTAAATCAAAATTGCATTTCTGCTATTTTTTTTTTTTTTTTTTTTTTTTTTTCAGTTGTTTTGAGTATTTTTCTTTTTTCTACTTCATCAATCTCTTTAGCCTACTTTCTATACATAAAACTTGAGTGTATATATAGATGAAAAAAATGTTATAACATATAAAATGAAAAATTATTCCTAATGGTGTAATGTAACGCTTATTTTGAAAGTTGCAATAGATGACTATGAAATTGTACATGTACTAAAACTTATGTCAATTGTGGTGTCTATTGAAAACTTATGTCACATTATGGACTGTTAGATATTTAGATTTATGATATGGTTGAGAAACATAAATAGGTTAATCATTATCCTTTGAAATAAAATTATCCAAATGCCAAGCATATAAGTGAGACATAACAAATGCAAGATCTTATAACAAGAACCAACCTGAAATCACAATCCTATTAAATTGATTCCATTGATAAATGGGCCTTAGTATTAGCACTAAGAATTTCCTTCATGTTCTTAAGTTGTTTCTTCAACTTAGACATTGGCTTGGGAGGTTTCCACATATCCATGTAATTCCCAACTTACCAATTAAATTAATGCTAAAAATGTTGAACAAGACACATTCCCATAGTTTACCCCCAAGCTTTTCCTTCCATCTTACATCTTTGACCTACATTAGGCTAACAAACAATCATCCCTCCATATCTAAAACTAATATGAAATTAATAAAGGAAGCTAAAAAAAAATATTAGAGATATGGAAGCATCACATGGTAGCATGAAATTATATATTCCAGTTTGAATGTTAAAGTGTGGGGAACCTAGAACTAAATTTAGTTGAGATTGTAACTTACATGCCTAAAAGTAATACCATTACTAAATTATTGGCTTCCATCCTGAAATCATTTAGTTAGACAAATAACTCCATGAAGCCTTTTGTCATGCTATAATATTTTAATGCAAATTTTGAAATAATCTTCCCAACAATAAAACTTATAGTAAATGTAGAAGAATTAGACAATGCAAAGATCCATCTATATGCAACTAAAATTGATACACACCCATAATATTCATAAACTGGTATGAAGTTTCTTGTATTACAACTAAAACACTAGTGGTCAAAATTGCAATGGAAACACTCTTCCCATACTCCTTTGTGGTATATGTAGAGAAATAAACAAGAGTGGCATAAGTGTTGTTAGATCCCATGTCATAAAACACAACATGTCAGGATGCATTTGTGAAACCTTTATCAATCCCATATCGAATGGATCACCAAAATACTTGTTAATAAACAATAATATATCAATGAAAACAATATTAGATAATTGAATGATATCAATTCTCATAGCTTGGCCTAAGAAGGGGTGGGACACTAATCACAACATCATTAATAGGGGTTTTAGTATGGTACTCCAAAAAATTCCTACCATAACTCAATATCATGGAAGCTATCACCTCTACAATATAAACCCATTTACCATCATTATCTACCTTAATGCTAGCCACACTTCTAGAATCTACAACTATGTCATATAGCTTGGCCTAAGAAAGGTGGGACACTAATCACAACATCCTTAATAGGGGTTTTAGTATGGTACTCCACAAAATTCCTACCATAACTCAATATCATGGAATCTAGCACCTCTACAATATAAACCCATTTACCATCATTTGTTGAAATGTGGCAAAATTGAGAATTCAAATTCAAATTTAGTGTCACTAGCTGCTTGAAAAATAATTAATTAATTCATCTTGGATTAATTAGTTGGAGAATTCAAGCTAGAAGTCTTTAAGAATCCATGCAACATCTATCCCTTAAATTAAGGAGATTATCCCTTAATTAAGGAGATAAGGATGAGTTATAATTGAGTTGTAATTAGTCAGCATTGTTTTTTGGACTTTATAGGCCATTTAGAGCCTCATTTCTTATGTATTTTGCTATTTTGTTGATGATATGTATTGTACTCGGTGCCATTTTGATATATTCACCTTTACATGGTATATAAATGAGAAAACTTTGCATATTTTGTCTCTATTGGCTTGGAATCATGGTTTTACATCTTAAAAATAGTTTTGTTTCATTAAAAATTAATTATTTAATGTATTTTTTTTAAAACCGGTTCGTTTAGACCAAACAAGTCTCGGTTAGACCAGTTTCGGTCGGTAAATCGGTTCATTAGGTGGATCGGTCTGGTCACCGGTTCCGGTTTTAAAAACATTGCTTCAGACTAAGGAAATAATAGATTTGGAGGCCCAATACTGCATTGAATCAAAACTTTTGATAATGAATAAAACAACTAATTTTAATTTAATCAATCTTCCTTTGGTTACTATTTAGTGTCACAGTATATATATCATATCTGTGTGTTTGCTATTCACTTAAAATTCTGAGAGGAAGGTTGTGAATCGTAGCATAACAGATACTTCCAAGTGTTGTCAATTGTCGTTACAGATGGTTATACAATCCAGGTCTGTAATTTGTCTACCAAAGCAATAGTTAAGGATGTTAAGCAGTTTTTATCATACTGTGGCACAGTAAAGAACGTAAAATTAGAGAGGTGGGTGTTGGATTTCTTGACTGATTTTTATGTAAAAGTGTTGATTTCCAATTTCTGCAATATCTATTGAGCATAATAGTTGTCAACTTGTGTATTATCAGAGTTGCAGAGAAGTGTTCTATTAAGAATATGTTGAGAAATAGAGTGCAGTCACAATATTATTTTTGTGTTGCAATATCTATTGAGAATAATAGTTGTCAACTTGTGTTTTATCAGAGTTGCAAAGAAGTGTTCTATTAAGAATTGGTTGAGAAATAAAGTGCAGTCACAATATTATATTTGTGTTATCAAAATTAGAGAAATGATTCATGGAAATCTTGTTGGATGTAGTAAGACTTGACATCAATGAGTCAGGAAATATCAAGCCAGGTAGTAGCCCTGGTGTATATTTTTCCTGATAAAACTGGATAACACTAGAGAATTTGCATTGATATACATACTTAAGGTCTGTGTAACAGTAGACCTTAACTAGCCAAAACCAGTGCCTGATTATATTTTTTGGGTGGTGATAGGATGGGGCAGTGGACACAAGTTGCTTTAGTGACTATCAAGGAGCGCTATGCTTTAGAAATTGCTATCCTTCTTAGTGTAAGTATGATTTTCTTAGTTTATTAGTGTTTGCAATTGTAAGGTTTAAAGGGTAAATTCTCTGTTGTGATTTTGTTACAAGTGGATTTTGGTTGGGATTTGAATTTTCTATAAAGAGATGAAATTCAAGATGTTGCTTTACTAATAGTCACATTCAGATTGACATCGCCTTCTGAATATAGTTTTGGTTTTCTGGTAAAAATAAAAAAAGTGAAAAAAATTGTAGGTTTCTGATGTTTTTGGAATTTTTGAACTAGGGAGCTACAATCCTAAGTTAGGAGGTGTATATAGTGCCATGGGGAGGATTAGAGGAGGTAGCTAATTAATGGGAAAAGAAAATGATAAAATTTCATGAAGAGGGAAACACATTAGGAGTATTTTCATTTACTTATTTTTACTCTTTTATATATTTTATTTATTTTTATATGTGGAGGAACAATGTTCAAATAAATTTAAGAAAAAAATTGTTTCCTCAAAATAGCATTAATACTGCACTTAGATCTAGACCTTGCTTACCCTGCCATAGTCATTCTTGTATCAAATCAATTTTATGGTCTCTGTATATGTGTTTAAATGTCTGATCTCTCAATTTTGTTTTGAGATCTTTGATAAATGAGTACCATTCATGGGTAAACGACAGTACTTTTTTCCTGTTGTGTAGTTCCAAGATCAAGATTGGATCATGTAGAGTACCTCAAAGGCCATTTTGGTCAAGGATATTGAGAGTAACCTAGAATAAGATTTTACTTGTGAAAGGAAAGGAAAATAATGAACAAAAAAAACATTTATTTTGACTGTTTTGTAAAAAGTCTTAAATGTAATCTTGCTTTACAAACTCTCTATAAATAACTATTTACAGAGAAGGAAGATCCTACCCTTTAAATTCTACTTATTCCTGTAGTTTTGTAGAATAGAAGTAGCTTAAAAAGGCCACCTACCTTACCAATGGAGAAAAGTAAAATTTAGATATTACATCAAAATTTAGAAAGTCATACTTCTTAGACTGAAAAATGATTTTCTCAATTAGCCTATGATATTCTGAGGATATTAACATTGTTGTTATTGGACAGTTTGAAGTCCTTGATAAGCAACTGAGATTTTTCGTTCCATTTTGTTGACCAGGTAGTAAAAGTGGTTACATCAATGCTTTCAAATGGTTATACCTTAGGAAAAGATACTTTAAACAAAGCCAAAGAGTTAGACGACAAGTATCAAGTGATGGGCACTACTGCAACAAAGGTGGCAGATTTTCGCAAATTCTTCAGAGAGATATCAAAAGCAGATTTGATTACAGAAGGGCAATCAGCTTGCAATGCAGGAACAACAGCTATCAACAGCAGTTATTTTGCAACAGGAGCACTGATGGTTGTTGGGGTTTTTGACAAGGCAGCCAAAGCTGCTGCTAATTTTACTAATAGGAATAATGCAGCTACTAATTTTGGTAATAGGAATAATGCAACAAAGAAGTAGACTTGAAGTATTATGGCACTATCAAGTTAGAACTGTAATGTAGTGGTGTTGGCCTTCAGTTTTATCTGTCTCATAATTAAGTATGTATATAATGTTGTAATTTCATGTCCATAAGGACATGTGAGTGTGTAAGAAACTACTAAAAATATTTGAAAGCATCTTCTGTAATCATGACCATGCAGCTATGTGGGGTAGAGTCAAAGTCGTTGGTGGGAATGTGTGATATTGTATAGAATCAAAGTCATTGGTGAGAATATGTGATATTGTGGAATATCTATGACCTGCAAATAATATGTCATAAATAAGGATGGTTCAAATGGCAAGATCACATAGATTAAGGATTCTCTTTAAATTATTTAGGTAGTAAAAATGAAATATATTAGATAAATTGGTTTCAAATATATGTTATGGAAATGAAATTTAAGAAACAGGGAAAATAAAACCTCGTTATGGTGCAAATATCGCCTCTGTGGATTCATCTATCAGAGGTAAGCATTTTCTTGAATGAATATGCTAAGCTTGCAAGGTGTTATACAATTATTGTTGATTGCACCGTGGAGAATAAGGGATTTTTATCAGAAATGCATATGCCTATTTTTCTTCATGATAAGAATGTTTAGATTGCCTTGTATTTCCATTGAATTTCTTTATTTTCTTGTATGATAGTTTATTCAAATAATTTATAGTGATCATTGTGATGATTCCATGATAAGAGAAAAAACTCCAATACTAAAACTTCAATCAAAATTTCCAATCTGTTTAAATACATCTGTTGAATGGTGAACTCAAAGACCACAAACATGGCATATCAGAAGATAACTAGATCTAATAATTCAGTAACATGAACATAGTGGACAACACACAGTAGTTTGAAAAAACAGTTAATACTTTCTTATCCACACAATATAAAAGTTACACCGCGTAGTTTGAAACAACAATTAATATTTTATTATCCACACAATATAAAAGTTACACCGTTGTCATGAGGGGATTATAATGGCTTCTTAAAAGCTTGAGGCACCCTCTCAGTAGATTCACTCTACTCATTCTAGCTATATATAAGCCTAACTACATTGCTCTCCCAACTTGACTTGATAAGAAAGGAAATAGAAATTACAAAAATATCTCTCTATCAAAGGAATCATTAGCCAATATAACAAATAATCATTCCTCAAGAGATGTTCCTTACTTAGCATGTGAATCTCCCATCATAAATGGCTCATAATGTGAGAGGTATCAGTCACAACTTTCATATAATATGGCATAAACTTACATTGGTCAGAAATAGAAGATGCCAAGCATCTATATGGAAGGAATTTTCATAGATCTATAAGTCGTCCTGCAAATCTTCAAAACTCATCTTCCCCTCCTCTTCAAAACTCATCTGCCCCTTTTTTTAGGAGAACAACTCTGAGCAACCAAACACTGACATTCTGTCTTCACAAGGAAGGTGTTCTCTACCAAGCCTAGCTTCTCTCTCAGAATCTTAACATCCCCTTTGCAAAGGGTTCCATTAGAATGAAAACAACCCGCATTTAAAGCATTTCTCCACCCCTCTCCTAATTAGAAATACAATTTTGGGTTCTCTACTAATTTTCTCCACACCCATTTAATCTAACAATGGACATAGAGCATGTATATTTATACACGTGTGTTGGAAATACCATTTTATACTTTAATGTTTATTATTTCTATTTTATTATTATTACTTGAATTTCTTTTTAACAAGTGGTTGTGTTTCTTATGGTTTTAGTGAAAGTATGGGCTCCAATGTTGGCTCTCTTATTATGGATTATAATTCATCTTTGAGAATTTTCAATTATTAAATTAGGTTAGTCAATCGCTTAAAATATTAAATTTATTTCAAAAAGTTTTTGTTACTTTATAGGTTAGACACTGGCTTGAAATATGAAACTTATTCCAAAATGTTTTTGTTACTTTATAGATAAGGCATAGATTTCTTGGCTCTATGATGAAAATAATGAAGGGAAAATACATGTTAATATGTTACTTGTGCTCTTTGATTGAAAAATACACGATGAGAGAAAAATGCATATTATGCTAATTGAGGAATGTTTTTCACTTGTCGAACTTATAGTATTGAATTTAACACACTAACACTTTACAAAAATGAACTAACAATATTCATGATGAAAATAGCAATATGGAATATTTATCTACATAATGAAAAAGGCAATATGGGAGATTCCAATCACGTTCCAAGGCATTTTTTAAAATGTGGATGTGACAAAAGGTTGTTGTGGAAGGTGTTGTTTGTATATGGGAAATTTCTTGATCATTGTGTATAATCCTAATGTTGATAGATATGTCTACTAAGTGGTTACAGTTAATGGGGCATTGATTTGAGCGTTCAATATATTTTTATTCTTTATCAAAGTATTCTTTTATTGTATTTGTGTTCTTCAATTTATGCCTTACGGCGTTTCCTTTTCAACATCGGATGCAAATGCTAGTTATAAAAGTTATGTATCAACATAATTGTTTAGACTTTGAGCTATAAATCTATATTTTGGAATTCTGTTTAATTAATATTTATAATTCTTATAATTAAAATTTAATATATTTTTTAAAAATAATAATTTTAATATTAAATTATTAAAATTATTAATATAATTTTTCTTTCTAATATTAGTCATATAATTTTATTTTTTTTATTCTAAATTTAAAAACAAATCATATTATTTTAAATAATAAGGTTATTTATTTTCTTTTGATTATTTCAGTAACGAATTAAAAAAAATTATAATATAAAACTTTTATACTACAACTTTAATTATATGATGAGTATTAAAATGTCAAAAATATATTAGTGCTTTTAATTATTAAAAGTATTCATTATTTTCTTTATTTAAATTATATTTAGGTTTTAACTTTAGAAAACACTTTGAATAAGAAATTAATTAAAACATTGGATGAGATTGAGTTGCACAAGGCATTTCCAAACTTTTGGATTCCCAATTTTCATCTAATAATAGATGGTTCCCTTGGGAAAAAAATTTCATTGAGAAGTTTGAAAGGGTTTGATTTAAGTCTACATGAAGGTACTAGGGTTGTTCATTTAAGATTTTAGGATATATGAAATAAGGATCTATTATATATATATATATATATATATATATATATATATATATATATATATATATATATATATATATATATATATATATATATATATATATATATATATATACAAGCTATTAGGGTACTAGTGTTGTTCATTTAATGAGGGGCACTAAGATTGGTACATTGGTGAAACCTTGTAATTCAGAGGGTTTACCATACCAGAGAGTTCATCCAAAAGCTCCATAAATATGCGGGTCCATTAGATAATCTAGAATTATAAAAGTTTCCATTGTTAACAATATAGTAACGATCTTTTGAATAGTTGCCACATCTTATACTGTAAGTGATAAGAAGATGTTATTTCTCATTTCTAAAACAAGTGTGCATATGACACCTTTAATATGATTAAGTAAACTATTGGACTTTCATTATCTTAATATTTCAAATATTATTTTAATTATATATTACCAACTTAAAACACTCTAAGAAACTTAAATCTAATACAATAATTATTATTTCAAACAAAAATACAAAAAACAAATTAAAACAAAAATACAAAATACAAATTTTCCACTGGAACAATTTCAATTTAACAATTCTACAAACCTTTACCTTCTCTAATATATTATATTAAAATATCACCATAAGTCAATATACTATTACTTATTACAAATGGAAACTTCCGTCCATCTACAAATAGAAAGGAGTGCTCAACGTGGTGGTCCTCCCAACAAGAAACCATGGCCTGTAATGTTGTACCACTGGAGCTCAAACTCATTGGATTTCATGGCTCATTGTTCTTCCGAAACACATCATAGCCGCCATTTTGAGAAGACACCACATGAATCGTCTGGCAAGCACTGGTTTCCAGGTTTTTTTGAAGAAGCAGTAAGCCATACAATCCCATGAATTCCATTTGCTATGCAACATTACAAGCCATGGTTTCTTGTTGGGATGCAGCACAACCCAAACATTATTTATAAATTGTGTAGATAAAAGAAGGGCATTCCATTGTGTGGATAATAAGTAACTAACTTTTCCGGTGGCAACCACCACCTCCTTCAGATTGCTGGGAATTTGAGACCACCACCTTGCGAACTCCTGGGGATCTTCGCTTTCTGTTTGTGGATGGAAGGAAAGTTCCATTTTTAATGACTTGGAAATTGGAGAACTCCAATTTGCAATTTGCGCGCGCAGCCTGCAAACAGAACGACAAAGTTGGGTTTACAGGAATATCTTGTTTATGGTTTATATGTGATGATAGGGTTTAGGTTTATATATTCCTTGTTTACATCCTCTCCCAAAATTGGCTGAGTATTCCTACATTTATTTATTATTATTACAACATACTAATTTTTTTATTATTACAGTATACTAGTTAATAACGTGGCTGAATATTATAGGTTAATAAGTTGCTTTATTTTAACTTGTTATTTTTATTTTTATTTTTATTATTTTATTATTTTTGTTTATATAATATAATAGATGAGACATTACTACATTTCTTCCAAAGTAGGGTGCATCCGACTTTTCATGGTAATGATAAAATAATAATTATGCCATTGTGTTTTTTGATTAAGGATTCTAGACTTTTAATTTAACTACCTAGAGCCATCTTAACTTAGGATCAAATCTCTTTTCACTATAAAAGAGGCTTCCATCGCAAGAAATTTGATCCCTTATATCTAGGTCCACATGGATCTAGGCTATTTTAATTTCTCCCTTTAAATAGGCTATATCCCACATGAATACGAGAGTCAATACTATGGGTTCTCAATACTATGGTTCATTTTTATTTTTATTTTTATATTTTTTTTATAAGGTTATTTTTATTTTTATTCTATTTTGACCAAGTTAAAATGTTTACATTACAATACAACATCTCTGCCAGAAGGGGCTTTAGATCACCTCTCTTGACATCAGTAGTTACCAGCCTAGATCCATCTTAACTCCTATAAAAGAGGCTTCACTATAAAAGAGGTTTGTATCTCAAGAGATTTGATCCCTCTCGACACTTGATAGATCCAAGGTTAATATGGATCTATGTTGGTTTTTATATACACACATACCATATCTAGGCAATGTATAGTATAAAGTGTTGGGATGAGTAACTATTTTCAAAACAATAATATAAATTTATAAAAAATATAATGGAAGAAAATATTTTATGATCAAAGATTCAAATTCAAATTGGTGTTGAATCTCCTCCTCATCCCTCATCAATAAATAAAAAGAGGAAGAAGCAATTAAGAAAATTATAAACATGGAAACTCAAACAAAAGGTAGACATTATCGAAATACTGGACATCCTATCTACGAATAAGAAATTTTATAATAATGTGAAAGCGTCAAATGAGTCAAACAAAATAAGTTTAACAAATCAGAAATATTAATTGGGAGATCACATCTTTTATATAATAGAGAACATTCGTGTTGCCATATTTTCATTGTGTTTCCTCCTTATATCTCTCTCTCTTTGTTGGAATCCAAGGAGGATGTCCACCCCTAAAGATAGGTATGATAAGTTGGTAATGGACATCATATGATTGATGGTAGTGACAACCTTAAGGTCCTGGGAAGAATCTCTCCTCTAAATGGGATAGTAAGCTCATGAGAGTAGAGATTCTCCTAGTCTCATGTTAGCTCTATGTTTATTTTATTGAAATACCTTCGTTCCACATGAATTATATGTTTCTTTGGTTATGAGTTCTCTAGCCATTTTGGTATTGGAATATGACAAAATATTGATAATGAAAGAGGATTTTAAAGGCCATGGATCAAGGGTGGGTGAGCCTATTCCAGATTGGATCATTTTGGTCATCCATATCGATGCATTCAGAGTGGAAAAAGAGGAGGAATCATCTCATGGGACCGTTTGTAGCAGTGGGACCTAGTATGGCAAAACAGAGTCTGAAACCTTCCAAGAGCGTTTTGAGGCAATAGACAAATTTTTTTGGGGGATAAAAATTTGTTGATTTAGTGTTGCATGTTTTCATGTTATTCTACACACAAATATCTTTCCAACGGTGCAAGAAGCACATCAATCCGGGTCCATATGCAAACGTTATGTCACTCAGAATTTGGCCTTCTTGTTTTCACACCTATAGTTCGGGAGGATGTCATGTCAACACCCATTACTCATGGAAAAGGGGCTAGCCATGTTTTTTTTATGTAAAATACTCTAGAAGTGTCTATATTTTAACTTAGTTAAGAGTTGATGTAGTCAAACTTAACCACTATCAAGCTATTGACTGTGTTATAATCTAGCCACTAGGAGGAAGAAGAATTCTATTTTTTTGATATAATTTTTTTTAATAACCAAGAAAACATGGATATGGGAGATAGGAGGTATATCACACAAGGGGATATGTGCACTGTAGCATCCCACGGGTAGCAAGCATTACTTATTTGTACCTATAGCCATACTTTTAGACAAAGAAAGAGAATGAAGTGACCTCACCTTCAAGTTGGTTTTCCCTCTAAAAGGGTTTCCCAAACCATATGTTGTGACTTATTTGTGTGAGAGAGTTTATTTTTCCGTTATCTATTTTCTATATAATTTCCATTCGAATGCATGAACTAATTTTAGTAAAATCTACAGATCTAAAAGTTTAATAAAATTGTAATAGTGTTAAAATTAAGAGATTTAATATACTATTATTAGATACATTGTGACGAACTATCCAATGGAATATCCACAGTAATTTACAGATGATATCCTATGGCTATCGAGGCCATATATTTTCTCTTAGCCCCTTTGTATGGCCTTTATCGTGATAGAATGAGTGCTATTTCTAGGAGGTTAGCTACATATCAAATTATATTTGAAAGCTATATGGAGGTTGGTAAAAAGAGGGAGGAGGAAAAAAATAATGTATAGGGATACAAAGCCTCCTCCTTCACTCATACTTTGTAACATCCTCAACGCTTAATCGTGTGATTATTGAAATTGTAATAATTATGTTAAAAACCCATGTATGGGCATGGAAATGTAAATAGGAAAAAGACCCATAATAATTATAAATATAATTTAATCATAAGTGATGAAAAGTTCAAGCCTTCACATGGACCACAAAAAGCCATTAGGAGAGAGGAAATCCAATAACGAGGGAATCTAGAGAAGTAATCTATCCAAAAAAATATTAAAGGGCCATGAGAGCTGAGATTTTCAAACTTCTCCCTTGAAAATATCTTAAGGAAGATGTGGAGATAACTTGCTTATTTATGGAAGTAGTGGGGTAGGTACCCCAAATATATTTTCCAAGATGTGTGTAGTGTACCACTAGAATACTTTTGGAGGATAACCAAAAGATTTTGTTCTAACCAAGGGATAATAATAATAGAAAATATATCAACCAAGGGATAACCAAAAGATTTATTTCTAACCAATATATTACATTTTCTTCGCGGAAATGGCCCATCCAATTTTAACAGGGAGGAAGGTCCCAATCACTTGCACAACCAAGATAGAGTCCCTCTTCCTAGAAATGGATTAAAGTTTTTAAGGGGATAGAAAATTGTTTGCTCCAGGAGATACTCGATCGTATCGAGGTCTGTCTAGTCATTTTTTTGTTCAACAACTGCAAAGGTATGCACTCCAACTGAATCGTGGGAAGCAATTACATGTAATAAAATTGGAAATAAATCTGATGAATGTCTCAAAATATTTTCTAGTTAGGGTATCATACATATGGCACAAATTGATACAAAAAGTATAGAATCCTCTACACATGAAAATGCACCTTAAACTAGTGAATCCTTCATGAAAGGAGCTTTATTAAACCCTCCTAAAGAAGTCAAGGAACTTACGCAAAGAAAAACATTGTTTAAAATTGTCTGTAAATAAGAAGGAAAATGTTGTAAAGTAATTATTGGTAGTGGGAGTATTGATAATCTAGTATCCACAGAAATGGTAGAAAAGTTAAATTTAAGGAAAACTAAATGTCCTACTGGCTACAAAGTCTCATGGTTGCAAAAGGGACATCAGATACTATTTAATGAACAATCTAAAGTGGAGTTCTAGATAAGATTCTATAAAGATGAAGTTCTTTGTGATGTTATGCCTATTGATGTGCATCATAATTTGCTTGGAAGACTATGGCAAAGTGACAGGAAAGCAATACATGATTGAAGGAGAAACACCTATACTTTTGAAAAGGATGGAGAAAAACATGTACTCATTCCTTTAAAGAATGAAAAATCACGAGAAGAAGACCAATCCAAGGTAATATTACTTAGTGGAAAATAGTTCCTTCAAGGAATCAACCATGAGGAGATAAATTTTTCTTTTATTGGTAAGCCAAAGGTAGTCCTCACAAGCACAAATATGAATGACCTTAGAGAATAAATTAGAAATATGTTGAATGAATTCATTGATATTGTAGTGGATGACTTGCCTGATAATTTTCCTCCCATTAGAAGTATCAACCATCATATTGATTTAATTCCAGTTTCCAGCCTTCCAAACAAAGCAACCTACAGAATGACTCCAAGGGAGAATGAAGAGATTAAAAATCAAGTGTAGGAATTGTTGGATAAGGATATCATCTAAGAAATTTTAAGTCTATTTGTTGTTCCAATAGTGTTAACTCAAAGAAGGAAGGTTGATGGAGAATGTGTCCAAATTCTCGAGCAATAAACAAAATCACAATCACGTACAAGTTTCCATTACCTCGTATTTATGGTCTTATAGATTGTTTAAGTGGTACTTCATATTTCTCTAAAATCAATTTAATAATTGGATATCATCGAATCGGAATCAGAGAAGGTGACGAATGGAAAACAAAATTTAAAAGTAATAATGGTCTATATGAATAGTTGGTAATGCCTTTCAGACTTACCAATGCTCCCAATACCTTTCTGAAGTTAATGAATGAAGTATTAAAATAATTCATTTGAAAATCTATTATAGTTTATCTTGATGATATCTTAATTTACAGTTAATCAAAAGAAAAGCGCCTAAGACATCTTAAGATGGTTTTGAAAAAGCTACAACAAGAAAATTTGTTAAGCAATTTAAAGAAGTGTACTTTCATGAAAATAGAATTATTGTATTTGGATTTCATTATTTCAAAAGAAGGGTTAAAGATTCATCAAGAAAAAGTGAACGCGATAATCAATTTTCCAACCCCAAGAAGCATTGCAGAGGTGAGAAGTTTTCATGGATTAGAAAGATTTTACAAAAAAATTATCGGAAATTTCAGTGGTATATGTGTTCTGATTGTAGAAACTATTAAAGAAAGAAACTAACCATTCCATTGAACAAAAAAAGGCTAATTAAAGTTTCAAATTATTAAAGAAAAATATTACAAAACAACCTATTTTAGCATTGCCAGATTTCAACAAGTTGTTCTAGGTTGAGATCGATGCTAGTGGAACTATAATAGGATTTTATTTAATTCAAGAGGGAAGACCAGGCTCCTACTATAGTGAAAAATTCAGTGAAGCTAAGAAAAACTACTCTTCTTATGATAAAGATTCTATGTCATTGTACAAACTTAAAAAAAAGGGAGACATTATCTTATGCCAAAATAATTCATCCTTTACACAGATAATCATGTTTTACAACACATCAACAATTAGACAAAATTGAGGTGTCAAATACATGTTAAATGAATTTAATCCTTACAACACTTTACATCTGTTATCAAGCATAAAAGTGGGTAGTCAAATAAAGTGGCAAATGCAAAATGCAAGATTAATTTAATTCTGTAAGAATTCCAAGTGAATGTCTTAGGATTTGATGAAGATATGTATAAATACGATCCCTTATGTTCAAAGGAAGATATTTATACATTCCAATATGTTCGATGAGGGAAAAGCTATTAAAATAAAAACATAGTGGAGGTTTAGTAGGTCATTTTTGGAAAAATAAAATTGTAGCACAATTACAAAAAATTATTATTGGCCTCACATGCAAGGATATGTAAGAAGATATGTTGAAAGATCTAGGATATGTCAATATTCAAAAGGAAGAAGTTTGAACACTAAACTATATCAAACTTTACCAATACCTAGGCTACCGTGGGACTCTATAAGCATGGATTTTGTACTAGGACTGCAAAGAGGAAGTGACTCAATATTTTTCATTGTTGACAGATTCAAAAAATTGGTACACTTTATAGCTTATAAAAAGACAAATGATACAACTAACATAACAAAATTGTTCTTCAAATAAATAGTTAGATCGCATGGATTTCCTACAAGTATTATTTCTAACAAAGACACTGGGTTTGTGGGCCATTTTTGGAGAAATTTATGGAAAACATTAGGAACCGATCTTATTCTTAGTTCGACATATCATCCCCAAACTGATCGTCTGACAAAGGTGGTAAATAGAAGTCACAATGGGGCCAGGTACTTTCTCAGGCAAAAATTGCATATAACAACTCACCTAAGAGAAGCACAAGATTAAGTCCATTGCAAATTATTTATGGAATGCATACAAGACGAATTTATGAGCTAAGGAGGTGGGAAAACAAGAATTTAGAAGTGAAAATGGTGAAGATTTTGCAGCGAATATCCAGGAAATACAGGATCAAGTCAAACAACAATGACAAGAAAGTAGTAGCAAATATAAATGAAGAGTAGACTCCAAAAGAAGAAACTTGGAATTTGATGTTGGAGACATGGTTATGGCACATTTTTGGAAAGAAATATTTAGTAAAGGGGAATATAATAAGTTAAAACTGAAAAAGATCGAACCATAAAAAAATTGAGGAAATTTTCCTCGAATGCTTATGATTTAGAACTACCCAAAGTCTGTGGTATTTTACCAATCTTTAATGTTTCAAATCTGTACCCCTTTAAGGAACCAATAAATGATCCTATACATGCACCTACTAATATAAAATTCAGTGAGATAAACAACTACCTTCAACACTAGTAAAGAAGATTGAATCAATCATTGATAAAAGGTAGCATTGATTCCTATAATTGAGACGATTTTTCTCAACTTCCTCCAAATATCCAGGAAGCAGTTTTCTCTTTGAGTAATTCAAGAGTTTTCTTCCTTAAGAATAAATAGTTATGTAATTCATTTGTAAACCCAGTATTGGAAAAGCCAACTTTGGAGAGAAAATAATTTAACAAAGGTTATGTTTGTTTTTATGAGGGAATTCCCCATGTGGTCTCTATGTCACAATTGTCTATGAAAAATATTTAAGTGGATTGGTTATGCAAAGAGGGAAATAATTCAATGGGAACCTTATTGGTACATCATTACCAAGAAAAAATTCAAATAATTTTATTGCTATCAACATTATTAAGGAATTCAAGAAGGACAATATCATTATTATGGAGGTGAAACATAGCTACTATGAATTGGAGAAGTCACAAAAATAATACATGGAGTCAATGCAAGGAAAATTATGCAAAAACCAACCATCATTAATTAAAACTAGCAGAAACTAAGTTTGGAAGGATAGAACATGATCAACCACAAGAGAAATATAGAAATATAAGGATATCCCATTATTTGGTTTCATCAAATGTAACAACCTTAACAATTCAAATTTTAGCTTGAGCTATTTGGTTAGACTTATATATGTAATTTTATTACGAACAAAAAACTATCTGCAAATAATCAAAGCAAGTATTTTATGAAGTGTATGCTATTTTTTTTAATTAAATTTTTAAACTATGATTACTCTAATGATACTACATATTGTAGATTAATAAATTGAAATAGGAGATGAAAAAATCTCATTGGCATGTTACATGACTAAATCAAAATTGCATTTCTGCTATTTTTTTTTTTTTCCAGTTGTTTTGAGTATTTTTCTTTTTTCTACTTCATCAATCTCTTTAGCCTACTTTCTATACATAAAACTTGAGTGTATATATAGATGAAAAAAAAATTATAACATATAAAATGAAAAATTATTCCTAATGGTGTAATGTAACGCTTATTTTGAAAGTTGCAATAGATGACTATGAAATTGTACATGTACTAAAACTTATGTCAATTGTGGTGTCTATTGAAAACTTATGTCACATTATGGACTGTTAGATATTTAGATTTATGATATGGTTGAGAAACATAAATAGGTTAATCATTATCCTTTGAAATAAAATTATCCAAATGCCAAGCATATAAGTGAGACATAACAAATGCAAGATCTTATAACAAGAACCAACCTGAAATCACAATCCTATTAAATTGATTCCATTGATAAATAGGCCTTAGTATTAGCAATAAGAATTTCCTTCATGTTCTTAAGTTGTTTCTTCAACTTAGACATTGGCTTGGGAGGTTTCCACATATCCATCTAATTCCCAACTTACCAATTAAATTAATGCTAAAAATGTTGAACAAGACACATTCCCATAGTTTACCCCCAAGTTTTTCCTTCCATCTTACATCTTTGACCTACATTAGGCTAACAAACAATCATCCCTCCATATCTAAAACTAATATGAAATTAATAAAGGAAGCTAGAAAAAAAATATTAGAGATATGGAAGCATCACATGGTAGCATGAAATTATATATTCCAGTTTGAATGTTAAAGTGTGGGGAACCTAGAACTAAATTTAGTTGTGATTGTAACTTACATGCCTAAAAGTAATACCATTACTAAATTATTGGCTGCCATCTTGAAATCATTTAGTTAGACAAATAACTCCATGAAGCCTTTTGCCATGCTATAATATTTTAATACAAATTTTGAAATAATCTTCACAACAATAAAACTTATAGTAAATGTAGAAGAATTAGACAATGCAAAGATCCATCTATATGCAACTAAAATTGATACGCACCCATAATATTCATAAACTGGTATGAAGTTTCTTGTATTACAACTAAAACACTAGTGGTCAAAATTGCAATGGAAACACTCTTCCCATACTCCTTTGTGGTATATGTAGAGAAATAAAGAAGAGTGGCATAAGTGTTGTTAGATCCCATGTCATAAAACACAACATGTCAGGATGCATTTGTGAAACCTTTATCAATCCCATATCGAACGGATCACCAAAATACTTGTTAATCAACAATAATATATCAATGAAAACAATCTTAGATAATTGAATGATATCAATTCTCATAGCTTGACCTAAGAAGGGGTGGGACACTAATCACAACATCCTTAATAGGGGTTTTAGTATGGTACTCCAAAAAATTCCTACCATAACTCAATATCATGGAAGCTATCACCTCTACAATATAAACCCATTTACCATCATTATCTACCTTAATGCTAGCCACACTTCTAGAATCTACAACTATGTCATATAGCTTGGCCTAAGAAAGGTGGGACACTAATCACAACATCCTTAATAGGGGTTTTAGTATGGTACTCCACAAAATTCCTACCATAACTCAATATCATGGAATCTAGCACCTCTACAATATAAACCCATTTACCATCATTTGTTGAAATGTGGCAAAATTGAGAATTCAAATTCAAATTTAGTGTCACTAGCTGCTTGAAAAATAATTAATTAATTCATCTTGGATTAATTAGTTGGAGAATTCAAGCTAGAAGTCTTTAAGAATCCATGCAACATATATCCCTTAAATTAAGGAGATTATCCCTTAATTAAGGAGATAAGGATGAGTTATAATTGAGTTGTAATTAGTTAGCTTAGTTAACTAAGTTATGTCTAGTTAAATTAGTTCCAAATAGTTTGAGGAACTAATTATGAGTTCAGTCAGTTAATGCATGCATGCATCAATCTAGTGTACTCCAGATAACTGAAGATTCTCTCATAAATAACTCATGCATGTCTATTTAGAGAAAGGCCCCATTGAGATTAAACATAGGGACAATGTACTATTAGTTGCAAGAATTTTCCTATAAGGAAAAATCTTGCATACAGAAGGGATTCATTCCTTGAGATTTGCGTAGTTTTACATAGTTTAAGGTCAGTGTCAGTGATCAGTGTTACACATGGTAATAGTACGATCACCCAGGAAAAATTGCGCTAGGAAATAGGAGCTTGGAGGGCAATGTGGAGGACTTAATGAGAAGTCTATTTTTCATGTGAGCATCTGTGAGGATTGTACTGAGAGCTGGCTAGTTGTGAGAGCAAAAGTTGTGTGTAATCCTGAGACATTTCCAATTGTATGATAATACAGATAGTGGGGTTTTTAGCTGAGGTTTTCCCCTGAGTATTCTTCTGTGTTTGATGTGCATTGATTCTTCTTCTAGTTATATGTGTTCCACTTGATCTTGCTCAAATCTATTAAACTTCCAGAAGTTTGATTGTAGAAGTAGATTAAAGTATTTTTCTTTACTTTTATTGCATTATCAGGTTAATCTATAGTGATAATTTCTACATGGTATCGGAGTAAAGTTTATCAGAGCTGTGAACAGTATACGAAGAAGAGAATTCAAAGTTTGAAGTTCAGGATTGTGGGTATAAATCGAATTCATCTCATACTTCAGGTTGGTCAATGGCGTTCTATGGCTTGAGACTCGAGTATGCCTTGGAAGGCAGCTCGAATCACATAGCATGGAAAGATATAATGGAAGTTGTATTAGAAGACAATGGTTTGAAGGATTTCATTGATTAAGAAATCCCCAATCCAATTGCAGCTAATGCGTAAGAATTGGCTGAATGGAAGAAGTGTGTGGTGAAGGCAAGACAGATTCTTCTGGAGGGAGTTCAAGACCATATTGTCTCAAGTCTCCATGGGAAGGATACTCTGTTTTCAATGTGGAAGACATTGAAGGACCTCAATCAGAATAATGGTGACCAGAAGAAACTAGTGCTCAAGGATAAGCTTTGGGAAATCGAGATGGAGAAGGGCGATACTATTTCTACATATCTGAATAAGATCACCACCTATAGAGATGAGCTTAGTAGTGTGGGAATAACTATTGCCAATGATGATATGGTGATCCTTGCTCTCCTCAGTCTTCCAAAGAGCTAGAATAACTACTAGGACTTTGTAAATGGAAGAGAGAAACTCTCAGATTGGGAACGATTGTGGTCGGATCTCATGCAGGAGGAGATCAGGAGAAGCACTCGAGATGGTTCTTCATCAAAGAATGATGATGAAGAAAATCTGGCATTAGCGAGTAAGGCAAGGAAAGGTAAAGGGAATGCTTCCCATTCCAAATCGAATTCTTCTGATGGAGGGAAGAAGGGTGACAAATCTAAAGTGAGATTATTTAATTGTCACGAGATGGGACATTATTCAACTAATTGTCCATTGAAGAAGTCCAAGAAGGGATCCACAACAGGATTGGAAGCTGAGGCATTAGCCTCTCAGTTCGAAATGGACTTTACCCTCATCATATGCATGGTTTCATCGATGGTCGGTTGTATTTGGTGTCTTGACAGTGGAGCGTCATTCCACATGATCGGTGATAAAATTTTATTTAGTACCTTGGAAGAGAAAGACCTCAATATGCACAAATATATGGGTGATGACGGAAAGTACAATGTTTCAGGAGTGGGCACGGTTGCTTTTCAGAGGGAGCATGGAGCTCCTCTCACCTTGACAGATGTTAAGTACATGTCTGGACTGAAGAAGAACTTGGTATTGGTTACGATGTTAGAGGATAAAGGCTCTGATGTTGTCTTCAGTAAAGGAAAGGCATTCCTAAGACACATAGCCATGGGTCAGACCAAGAGGACTGGGATTCGAGTGAAGAATCTCTATAAACTAGAGGTAGATGACTGTGCTGCATTGAGTTCGAAAGTAAAATTGATGCAAAGCCTTCTAGAATTGAAGGCCAAGGATAGGATCATTTCCTCTTAGGCCGACCTTAAGAGGTGGCTAAGTGTAATATGGGGATTGAACAAGGTTTTGATGTTCCTTTTTTTAAAGTATTTTCGAAATATGTGTAATAACCCTCCATTTTTATAATGATGTTTTGTTTATAGTGGATTACGTTAGAGAGAATGGTGGAAAATACATGAAGAATATTGGGATATTTATGTAAATGAATATTGTATTAATAAATAAAATTTAAGTACTGAGAATGAGACACCTAGAAAATGAGATTCTTGACAAGGAAGAATAAGTAAAAATCTCATTAGTAAATGAGATTGGAATATTTTTTCCTGATAAGAATTCTAGATGGAATTCTAGATAAGCTTAATGGATGGGAGAGAAAAATCCATTAAGTTACTTATATGGGGAAATATGCTAAGTTAGACAAGCACAAAGCATCACAGGAGATAAGAGCGAGATTTTAAAGAAAATTCTAGGCAAGTGGTTGTGGAGGACCACAAAAGTCGGATGTCACTGAGGGAAACATATATCATGAAAGAAAGATATTAAATACATATTGGAAGGGATCAATGGGGAGGTTGATGTCTAGAAATTTCATCTTAGCTCGAGGGAAACTTGAGGTATAATTCATGGTGGGGCAGCAGGTGTGCTCATTAACTACTATTTGCTACAATGATTTCTAGTTAGAAAATCGGTGCATAATTCTTTCTCTGAATACTTCTAAAATTATTTTGATGCATCTAAATCATACCATTAATTCTGATGCATATAAATTCTGTTGTGACTTTTGATGACTGTGGATTCCAAATCTATTTTACTTATTGTGCATACAAATTCTATGATTGATTCTAATGCTTATAGAGTTTAGGGTTTCCCATTTAATGCAAGTGACCGAATGTATAATGTTTTAGAGGAAGATAGACGTTATGTAGTTTAAATAAATTTCAAGTATGATAATGTTAAATTCCTATGTCTGTATTACAAATGATATGGATTTGTAAACGATGATAAGAGAATGAAATATACTAAGGATAGATATTATAAATATAGAAATAAGAGAGAGAGACAAGTTGTTTAGTATAATCTGTAGCATTTATACCTATAGTAGTTTATTCCTTATTCAGGTATAGAGTATTTCTAAAAATAAATTGTCGACATCAGAAGGGGACTAAAATGCATGCAATGAGAATTGGTTATGGAAAGTGGAGATGATCAGACACCATGAATATATTCAAATTGGAATTACAAGTTTTACAAGTTTCCACGTACTAGAGCACTGTAAGAATTAAATAACTATAACATAAGGAAAAGCAATATAATTAAAGGAAGTATTGAAATAAAAATATCCTTACAAGAATTACCAACAGTGTATACTTCTTGAAGGTAGCAGAACTAAGAAGTAGGTAATACCAAGATAAATAAGTGTCGTTACATCAAAATTATCTACGCCAGGCTACTCAGCATTATCTAAAATTGGTATTGTGTGGAATATTATAATTATACAATACAAAATGATATTAATGGTAGTCAGTAAAAGCGGAATCTGGAATGCCTAACAATACAGAGAGAAAAAATGTGGGTGCGTTATGGAATCAGAGTGAAATATCTGAGCCAAATAATTGACCTGCAGAATTACTGCTAGGATAAATGTATATGAAGGAACATATTTATCTTACCTTAGCTCGACAATTTATGTAATAATTTAAAGAAATTCAACAGGTAACTGAGAAAAGTATTGGATCATTCAATATTACATAAGTCATTCATTACGCAATGATATAAACCTATACAATGGCTTTTGAGAGCCTCAAATTAAAAATATGTATAGATGCAATATTGATGATAAAAAAAGCATTGGACTAAATTACCTAACGCAGACAGTTTAAGTTCATTTTGAAATATCCGAAGAGGGCCTACCATCATAAAGAGGATAGCCTTAAAATTTTACTTCCCTTAAAACATCACAAAGGACCATGCACTACAAAAGTGTGAACCAGTAGCTAAGCCTTATTTAAAAAAAGAGATGCGAAGGGTATGCTATCTTTAAAACAAATATCAATTCATAATAAATATAGAAACCCATTACATTGTTGGAGATAGTCGAAGCTAATATCTTTTAACCAAAAAGACATTTAGGGTAATAAATGAACTGTAGAGTTAAATCTTGTTTCCAATTCACTTGAGGGTTTCTCCCTCGAGTAAACATCAATTAGTAAAGAAAAAACAAACTAAATTTCCTAATTTAACTCATTCCTGGAGGGAAACCATATGATGAAAAATGCCAAGATGACAAACCTTTAAGTATCAAGTGTAAATTAAATGATGGAAAAATCCTGAGATATAGAGGTGAAAAAGGGCACTGAGTTTCCACCCATACTTGTAGAAAAACATAGAAGAAGATAAGGATGACAGAACAAAATGAAAGTAAAACATATCATATAAGAAAGTTTGGTATAGTAATAAGAGTATAATACATGTCCATTAAAATTATTGTTACCTTATGCCAAAAGAAAAAAATAAAAATAAAAGAATGTTAGTAAAGAAATGTCACCGGCATATCTCAAGGGTCACGGGGGGTAGACACCTCTAAAGTCATAATTTAACTTGGAAACCCACTTGAGGTGAACTAAACTGAACCCATTAAATATAAATGATTCTACAATTATACTCAGTAATGATAATTATTTCATTTCGATATAGAAGCATCCTGAAATACCATCCAAGCTCCATTGTGACAAGTGTGGTATAGGACACCATTCGATTGCAGACAGAAATTTCAGTCTCGATCATTCTGGAATAGTGGTTGCAGTACAACCCAAATTGCAGCATAGTGGTGTGAAGATTTTATTAAAAACAGTTCAGGAATGGAAAATTAGTTATAAATCCTAGAGGTGAGACAGGTAGTTGTCAAAATTTCACAAATCCTAGGTTGATTTGACCTAGAATCCTTAAAAAAAATAAAATCTATAAAAATGCTTGCCATTGTGGCATCTCAAAACCAAGTAGAAATGAGTTGCTACACATATGGAATGAGAAGTTAGTTGTTAGCAAGTTGAGGTTTCCACTGAAGTAAATTGTTGAAGAAACGTCCTCAAGTTACTATGGTATCCAAGATGCCATTTTTTCATGGTGATTCTCACAACGGATTACAGGGAACTCGACATATTTCCAAAGGTCAAATAAGGAGGAAAATAAAAAAATCCCAGGCAATAAGAAAATGAGTAAGGAAATATGGAAAAAAGATCGAGTTAGGGTTACAAACTAATCTTTCCACCCTTGGATCATCAAAGAACATCTCCACCAAACATGCAATCAAAAGTGCAGGGGAGCCATGTGAATGAGGACCATGTCGTGACCTCAGGGCATAACACATAGATGTTAATTTCCCAATAACATTACCACCTTAAATTTTAGTTGTATGTTCCATAATTTCGGTTGTGTGATGATTAATAACTACTAAGGTTTCATGTCATAAAACAAACATCCATTAACCTAGCGTATGGCATGACATGCGGGGAAATAAGAATAGAAGCTCAGGTTAAGGTAAGATAGGTACATCGTATAGACATCAAATATATATATCATATATTTTATATATATATATATATATATATATATATATATATATATATATATATATCAAGGCCATGTTATGCTAGCCAAAGTTAATTAATATTATGGAGAAATATTACCTAAAAGGAAGTAAGTAATATATATATATATACCAAAGTTATTATAACCTAGTATGATGCCCATAAAGGGATGTATGCAGTCAATAAAGATTTAATTACCCATGTTATGAATGAACGTTGTATTAATAATATCATTCAAATATTTTGAGGACTACAAAGGATATATTTAGAACAGGAATAAGGTGAGGGATATATAAGTGTTAGATGTGACAACATCCCTACAAAGGGATAATCACATTTTGCTAGAAGAGTGTCTTAGATTAGTGATGAGGTGTAATTCATCCCTATTATTCAGAGTCTTACATATTTAAGAAATTTGATAATATTTTAATTAATTAAGGGGACCCTTATATGGATTTCAGTTTGGATAAACCATGTGGAACAAGGATAAACTTTATATTTATAGAGAG
Organism: Pinus tabuliformis; assembly: GCA_031772625.1. NCBI lineage: Eukaryota > Viridiplantae > Streptophyta > Pinopsida > Pinales > Pinaceae > Pinus > Pinus tabuliformis. The sequence goes on along the minus strand of CM062806.1, from coordinate 873,163,706 downwards.
AATGGTAACCTATTATGTGTAATATAATACTAGTGATGTCTAGTGCAATTTCATATTCCAAGGGAGAAAACACTCAAAGTGACAAACAATGAAAATTTCTATAGTACCTCGAAATTAGTAGGATTTATTAATGATTATTTGCATTGAAGTGAAGATACTGAAACTACAACATTAGTGCAATATGTAGTATAGATGCATGGGAAGAATAAAACATATAGTATATTTGAGAGTCTATTCTAGGGTATGCACAGGAAAAATGGATTAAAAAATAAATATAGTGAGTATATGGGAGGTTTGTTACATATGGTATCAGACCAAAAGGTTCAAAACTAGGCCTAAGGGAAAACCAAAGAAAAAAAGACAAATGAAATTTTTTTTATGGATGGCATAAACATATGTGATACTTTGTGATAAGGTATTGTTACACAGTATTTTTTCACGCCTCCTGCACTTCCCTATGACATACCTTGAAGTGCCTGAAACATGATCATTGTACAGTATACTCATCAGTGTATACAGCTCAGATCCCTCCTTTAACTTTTCTTGGAAAATATCTGGAGCTTTCCCTGAAGAAATGGCTCCTGAGACCCTAAAACGAGAGTCATCGCCCTTATGAAGCTCAAAACCGCGATGATCGCATGTTGCACTTTGTTAAGTCAGCGATGAAATCACTCTATTCTCTCTCATACTCGCAATGGTCTCAAAAAGGAAGTTTTCCCAAAGAGGATGAGAAGCTTCATGATTTAGAAGCTTCTAGAGCAATGTGTTGGAGGTGGTTTCGCATAGATAAGGTTGAATCCTCCCATTTTGACCTCTTTGTTTTATCTCTATGAGCTACCTCCTTGAGATGTGGGCCTAATCCTATCTTTGGAGAAGTCTTAACTCCCTCTCCCAATCTATAAATTCATCCTCTCCAATTCCCAAAAGGTTGGTCCGGTTAGAGGTTAGGTTGATCTGTGTCCATTTGCACCCCTATGCTAAGCTTGTGCTTAGAGGTTATTCATTTGACACGGAGAAGGAGTGTTGTAGAGTTTCTTGGCTTGGACTTAGATTACCACTCAAGGAGAGCCTTTCAACATCAAGGTTATGGTTGTAAGCTTCCCTTTATTATTAAATAATAAGACAACTGTTGGTTCATCTTCCCAATATATATGTTCATGTACGTATTTGTTTGGCATTCATTGAAGAACTAAATAGATTATTATTGGATTTGCTATTAGTCTTGGTATGTTTTGTTGTCTGTTAGATACTTTTGTAGGTACATAAGCGCTGAAAGAAGCAGAAACGGATCTATGACACAAGTGATTTGAGTATATCAACAAAGGAGATCGGGTTAGCATCATAGCAAGGAAGGTCATCTCTCTTGTTCTATTTTTCAATCATAATCTAGGAAGCTATTTAGTTGATTGTCCCTTTAGTTGCTAGACCCACTCATTGGGCTAGAGGGATCGTCTCTGTCCATAGAGAGGATTAACTTTTTCAACAAAATGGAAATTGGTGTTCCAAAGGTCTTAGAATTATGGTCCACAGGTTCACATCGACCTTTGTTATTAGCCTCTAGCGATCATGCTAGTGATAAACCTTCAACTAGCCAAGCTCATGGAAAAAAGGGAGATTCTTCATGCTCAGGTTCAATCATACTGCGAAGATACCCTAGCACAGGTGAACCAATTGATCGCAAACTAGGAGGAAAAGTTGAATGTGAAAGTTGAGCTTGAACCACTAGCAGAAGATTTTGGGGAGATAATCATGAACCCTAGGTCAAATCGTGGTTGCCTCACCCTGTTTAGACAGTCTGTCCATCTCCTCTAGTTAATGAAATGCATAGTGTTTAAAGAAATGGTTGACACCAGCAACACAACAACACAAAGTGAGCCCGAGCTGGGCCTCCCAGACATTCAAAAAGTGCTCCAGCATATTCAACTTCAGTCACAGAATTAGAACGCTAGCCTAGGCTGCATTAAGCAACATATCCCATGTCCGTCGCGATCTGAATTGCCATGATCAAGTCCTAAAGATCCTGCTCTAGTGGAATCGTCATATGATTAGTTGGTCGAAGTTTTTCCTGTTAATTTTGACTTAATATTGGTTGTATATGTTGGGTAGAATTTATGTTTACATTGTTATGCTTACTAGTTGGTTTCTAAACTATCATCCTTATAAGGCTTGGTTAAATAGAGTGGAACTATTTATCTTTTGGATGGCTTATAATGTGATTCGGCAGCCAACAGACCTGGTTTCCCACTTGGCAGGTTGAGGCCATCGAACAACTTATATATTTGTAACCTGCTTGTTTATAGATGAATGAATGAAAAGTACTCTTAAGCTTATAAAAAAAATCATAATATTATTTATTTATTCAATATTTAATATACTTAATATTTTAATTAAATTTGTTATTTATATATCATTTTTAAATACATTAATTAATATTTCAAAATAAATTAGAATATTTATAAAAATTTTGATTATAAATAAAATGTTATTTATATTGAATACTAAAATTAGAAAAAAAAAATATAATTTATTTTATAAATATTTAGGTCAATAGACCTTCCTTTTGAACCAATTCAGCTCATATTTCCATCTACCTTTTCCGTCCAGGAGTGAGATCTGTGCAACATTCCTCTTGCATCCTTCATCATGTATCAAGAACATGTAAGGAAATGTTGCATCGTACCTCTTCCATTAAAATCCATTTATAGAATGAACGACTGAGTATGGGTCATTTAATATGCGTGGGGATGGAGTAAATGTATTTGCTCGGTTTAGTCTTACTTTGGTAGGAAAGAATGTACGAGAATCCAACATGAGTAATCACACATAGATTGTTACACACTTCAAGGTGAAGGTTATAAAATAACTTTAGTGTTTTGATTTTTGGACATACGAAGCTCGATGACTTCTTCTTTCTTGTTGCTTCATGTTTAAATAATTTGGTGGTGGGGTGTGAAGCTTGTGAATCATGTGTAGTTTTATGGATTTATCATAAATTAGTGAAGAAGGAACCTACGCTTACTTTGTACAACTTTGTCATTACTAGTGTCAGTTATAGATCAATCAATGTTCGACTTAGAGGCTTCCTTAAACTACTTATTTTGTTGATCATTCTTCAAGAAACTAGAGTTGGAACTATCTTGTAAAACATAGTGTCGTTAGACAAATACAATAAGGCATGGGAGTCACAAGATGTGTAATCTAGGCTCGAGGCACACTTGCCTTTCAATATGCTTTTTATTAAAGATGAGGATTATTGTGCTTATTTTATCCTTATACAAGCTTGTATTCAAAAAATTAATTTGGTGTTGTATCATCTTGTTGGCCACCTAGACTGCGGAATTCAAGCCTGCTATATGAATATTTGATTTTTTTGGTATTTCAAAATATTGCAAGATGCTTCTATTAAGAAAAGTCTTTCGGTATAAATCACATAAGAGAAATACTTGGCCAAAGCATTGCGTACCAACAACCGTGATTCATCATCAAGACCAAATGAAGAGGCAGACTATGGCAAAGGCTTACATAGAGAGAAATGTAGAGACCTTTGCCATGGTTTGCCTCTTCATTTGGTCCTGATGATAGAACCACAACACATTGGCCAAACAATTCGCTTATGTGATTTCTACCTAAAAAAAATTCTTAATTCGTTATGGATCACAAAAGCTTGAATTTCGAAGCAACATCTATTATTTACGCTGCAAAAGAAACACATGGCTCTATAAGCTAAAGCTTGGACCAATCCTCTAAAAATTGGATGGCCCTATGCTTCAAAAATGGAGAAATGTCTGGAGATTCATACGATCAGTAAGCTTTGATAATTTCTTCCCAAGTCCAATTCATAATGTAATTATGCCAAATCCATTATTTTATGGATGGATCCCACCAACCTTCATCATTTGTGGAGGACCGCTCGAACCTTACTACCTATTTTATATTTTATATTATAATTATGTATCTATGTATTTATTTGCATTTGTAGGTTTGGATGATATCATATTATAGATCTGAATTCCAAAACGCTTTTCCGTTTCCAAAACATTGACCATTCCAAACAGCATGGGAAAATTTCATAGATATTTTATTTTTATGAAAGTTATGTACTAACATAATTGGTTAAAATTTGAGCTATAAATATAGTTAATTATTATTTTCACTACAGTTTTGAAAAAATCTGTGTTTTGGAATTTTATTTAATTAGTTTTTATAATTCTTATAATTAAAATTTAATATATTTTTTTAAATAATAATTTTAATATTAAATTATTAAAGTTATTAATGTAATTTTTCTTTGTAATATTAGTCATATATTTTTACTTATTTGTATTCTTAATATATATATATATATATATATATATATATATATATATATATATATATATATATATATTATTTTAAATAATAAGATTATTTATTTTGTTTTCATTATTTCAGAAACTAATGAAAAAAATTATAATATAGAACTTTTAAACTACAACTTTAATTATATGATAAGTATTAAAATGTCAAAAATATATTAGTGCTTTTGATTATTAAAAGTATTCATTCTTTTCTTTATTTAAATTATATTTAGGTTTTAACATTTGAAAACAACTAAATAAGAAATTAATTAAAAAGTTGCTTACTTTCACAATGATAATTTTAATCATAAATTGTATATTATTTAAAATTAAAATTAAAATAAATCAGGTTAATTATTCTTAATTATATATTAAATTTCTATTTGTTTGATTTTTTGGAGTGAATTATAATATTTTTAGAATTTGAAAGTGAGATATTTACAGTGAGGTCAATTTCTCATTGAAAATAGTTTTATTTGAAATTATGTTCATCAATTCATTTGATTGCTTATATTATAATACTTGCATGAGAGAGGGAATCAAACTTCCATACATTACTGATATGTTCGTTACTGATATATTATTAAGAATATTAGACTTACAACATCTTATTTATTAGCAATCCATTTTCGAAAATGGCAAACTCACATATCTTAAATATTTTGGATCACTACATCTATGACAAAAGTCACAGTACCATTGTATTTGTTTTATTTGACTAAAATTGGTTGCTTGATAAGACAAAGCTATATTTATGGTGTTTTTATATATACACACACAAATTTAAAGACACATGGATATGCCTCCACCTTTTGCAGTAGTATTTTCTTTAATAAAAATCAAGATAGATGGAGGTTTTCCATTTTGAGTGAGGAGTGTAAAATTGGAACTGGCTCTATTTAGTTGCAAAATAAATTTGAATATGAACACTTTACAAAAAAATGATTTGACAACAATCATTAGCACATAAATTTTTGTTATCATATAATTGAGGAAATATTAAGGTAGTGGAAAATAATGCATTCATCAAGAGATTAAAGTTAAATTAGGAAATGAAAATAAAATTTTAGTAACTAAAAAATTATCAAGTTTTGTTTGCTTGTGAGAGGTTAAAGGTTTTTTCATTTATTGTTATCCTATTACCATTCACTCATCTAACATGCATTAATATTCTTGGGAAATTTTTAGAATTGAAGCAAAAATAGGTAGAGCAACCAATGAAGTTCAAGTCACCTAATCACAATCCCATCCTACCACTGTTGTCATTCATCCACGCAACTTTTGAAACATTTGATTTGATTGAGTTGCACGAGGCATTTCCAAACTTTTGGATCCCACAATCTTCATCTGATAATAGATGACTCCCTTGGGAAACTATTTTCACTGAGAAGTTTGAAGGGGTTTGATTTAAGTCTACATGAAGGTAATAGGGTTGTTCATTTAGGACTAGGATTTTAGGATATATATATATGTGTGTGTGTGTGTGTGTGTGTGTGTGTGTGTGTGTGTGTGTGTGGACAAGCCATTAGGGTACTAGTGTTGTTCAGTTAATGAGGGGCACTAACATTGGTACATTGGTGAAACCTTGTAATTTAGAGGGAACATCATTGGTTTATCATACTAGAGAGTTCATACAAAAGCTCTATACATATGCGGGTCCATTATATGATGTAGAATTATAAAGTTTTCATTGTTGGAAATATGAGAACATCCTTTGAATAGTTGCCACATCTTGTATTATAGGTGATAAAAAGATCTTATTTCTCATTGGTAAGAAAAATGTGCATATGGCACGATTTGATATGTATAAGTAAACTATTATGTATAAGTAAACTATTAGACTTTCATTATCTCAATATTTCAAATATTATTTTAGTTATGTATTACCAACATAAAACAAACACTCTAAACAACCAAAATCTAATACAACAATTATTATTCCAAATCAAAATACAAATTTCAATTAAACAGTTCTACAAACCTTTACAATCTCTAATATATTAAAATACCCAGCATATTTCAATATACTATACTTATAAGACTTCTCCCATTAGTCTTAAAATATAAGTCATTCCAGACGACTAGATAAAACCATCTCTAGAAGTGAAATAAATAAAAGCATCTCATGTTTTTAATCCTATCAACGATAAATAAGAATATCTAATGATATAAGATATTTGGTGAGGAAATATTTTAGTGTATAATTAACTGGTATATAAGAAAAGGAATAAGATATAAATACAAAAATATTTATACAAATAAAATGGTTATCGATTATAAGAAGAAAATGGCGAATATTATAAGTGAAATTTATTTATATATTATTAGAAATACATAGTATTAAGTGTTAGAAATATATAGTATAAAGTGTTGGGATGAGTAACTATTTTCAAAACAATAATATAAATTTATAAAAAATACAATGGAAGAAAATATCTTTATGATCAAAGATTCAAATTCAAATTGGTGTTGAATCTCCTCCTCATCAATAAATAAAAAGATGAAGAAGAAATTAAGAAAATTATAAACATGTAAACTCAAACAAAAAGTAGAAATTATCCAAACAGTGGACATCCTATCTACCAAGATGAAATTTTATAATAATGTGAAAGTGTCAAATGAGTCAAACAAAATAAGTATAATAAAATAGAAATATTAATCGGGAGATCACATCTTTGATATAATAGAGAACATTCGTGTTGTCATATTTTCATTGTATTTCCTCCTTATATCTCTCTCTCTTTGCTGGAATCCAAGGAGGATGTCCACCCCTGAAGGTAGGTATGATAAGTGGGCAATGGACATCATATGACTGATGGTAGTGACAACTTTAAGGTCCTGGGAAGAAGCTCTCTCGTAAATGGGATAGTAAGCTCATGAGAATAGAGATTCCCCTAGTCTCATGTTAGCTCTATGTTTGTTTTAATGAAATAGATTTCTTCCAAATGAATTATATGTATTCTTGGTTATGAATTCTCTAGCCATTTTGGTCCTGGAATATGACAAAATATTGATAATGAAAGAGGATTTTAAAGGCCGTGGATCAAGGGTTGGTGAGCCTACTCTAGGTTGGATCATTATATTTTTTGTCATCCATATCAATGCATTTGGAGTGGAAAAAGAGGAGGAATCATCTCATGGGACCATTTTTATCTGTGGGACCTAGTATGGAAAAACAGAGTATGAAACCTTCCAGGAGCGTCTTGAAGCATTAAACAATTTTTTTGGAGGGGATAAAAATTTGTTGATTTAGTTCTGCATGTTTTCATGTTATTCTACATAGAAATATCCTTCAAATGGTGTAAGAAGCACGTCAATTGGGGTCCATATGTGAACGTTATGTCACCCAGAAGTTGGCCTTCTTGTTTTCTCACCTATAGTTCGGGAGGATGTGTTTCAGCCCCCATTACTCATGGAAAATGAGCTAGCCATGTGTTTTCTATGTAAAAGACTCTAGAAGAGTCTATATTTTAACTTAGTTAAGAGTTTATGTAGTCAAACTTAACCGATATCAAGCTATCGACTATGTTATAATCGAGCCACTAGGAGGAAGAGGAATTCTATTTTTTCGATATAATTTTGTTCAATAGCCAAGAAAACATAGATATGAGAGATAGGAGTTATAGCACACAGAGGGGATATGTATGGGCATGGAAATGTAAATAGGAAAAAGACCCATAATAATTACAAATATAATTTAATCATAACTAATGAAGAGTTCAAGCCTTCACATGGACCACAAAAAAGCCGTTAGGAGAGAGGAAATCCAATAACGAGGGAATCTAGAGAAGTAATGTATCCAAAAAAAATATTAAAGAGTCATGAGAGCTGAGATTTTCAAACTTCTCCCTTGAAAATATCTTGAGGAAAATGTGGAGATAACTTACTTATTTATGGAAGTAGTGGGGGATGTACCCCAAATATATTTTCTAAGATGTGTGTAGTGTACCACTAGAATACTTTTGGATGGTAACCAAAATTTTTTTCTCTAACCAAGCGACAATCTTAATAGAAAAAATGTTAACCAAGGGATAACCAAAAGATTTTGCTCTAACCAATATATTAGATTTTCTTCGCGGAAATGGCCCATCCAAATTTAACAGTGAGGAAGGTCCCAATCACTCGCACAACCAAGATAGGGTCCCTCTTGCTAGAAATGGATTAAAGTTTTTAAGGGGATAGAAAATTGTTGGCTCCAGTAGATACTCGATCGTATCGAGGTCTGTCTAGTCTTTTTTTCGTTCAACAAGTGAAAAAGTACGCATTCCAACTGAATCGTAGGAAGCAATTACAAATGTTTCCATATATCTGAAATTAGATTGGTAACGAAAAAGATGTTTAATTTATACCTTCATAATTCTCCTTTGTCTTCAGCTCCTGTAGCTGTTCAACGCATTCATGAATGCAGGATGGGGAGGAACTCTGCTCCTTGACACGCTGGATAGAATTTTGGACCATATTTTTCAGAGATTTGAACTGCAATCTTGTGCGTGAAAATGGAGATGGAACACATTGACAATCGTGGGCCTTCTCTGCCATGATGGTCATCAGCCTAAACTCCGCATCTTCAATTCTAGGGAGTTGTAACGATGTCCCCGTAAGAGGATTGGAGACATCCATGACGAGAAAATATATGGTAATATATTTTACTGTTCTTGGATTTAAGACCTTTGTGGTTTATATCTTTTGAATTAGAAGTTGGAGAAACCACAGTATTAACCATTTCTTTTATCAACGTTTCGAATCCCAATCGGGATCCATCATGAGGACAAACTTGAATGAAGAAAGAAGAAGAGCTCTAATGAGGGTTTAAATAGTTTTTAATAGAGATATGTCTGCTAGTATTTTGTCGGCTATTTGTTTGATTAAATATTTATTTATTTATTTATTATTTATTCAAAATTATATTAACATGTTTATTGCTTGAGTTAATATTCAGTATATATATTAATAATAATAAGTGAGTAATTTTAATTTTTTATTATTATTATTAATATTAAAAATAGCATTTAATGTATTAATCTATTACATATTTAAATATTAAATATTAACCTTAATAATAATATTAATGTACCAATAATGATTAATAATTAATAAATAATAAATAATAGTAATAATAAATAGTGATAATGATAATTAATATGTATTAATAATAATGATAATTAATAATTAATGATAATATTTATGTTTTAATAATAAATGATAATTAATAATGATAATATTAATGTGTTAATAATAAATGATAATTAATAACTAATAATTAATAATTAATAATAAATAACTAATAATGAATAATAAATAATAATAGTAATGTTAATGCATTAATAATAATAATTGATGATTAATAACTAATAATAGATAATTAATAACTAATAGTTAATAATATTAATGAATTAATAATCGATAATTAATAACTAATAAAATGATAATAATAAAGTTCATGAATTAATAATAATTGATAATTAATACAAATAATTAATAATAATAATAGTAATGACAATGAATTAATAATAATTATTACCTAATACCTAATAATTATTAATTATAGATAATTATTAACCAATAAGTATTAATAATTAATGTTAAAGTGTTAATAATAATTAATAACTAATATTTATTAATAATATTAATTTTAGTGAGTTAATAACTAGTAATCTTACAATATTAGATTAATGTATTAATAATAATTAATAATAAATAATAAATAAAGTTAATGAATTAATAATTAATACTTAATAGCTAATAATTATCAATAATATTAACATTCTAGTTAAAACCTAATAGAGAAGCAACTAACCACTAATTGCTAGAAGGGGAAAGAGAAATTTACCTGTTAAGCTCTACTTGGGATGTACGGTGGTTCTTAATCTTTTCTGATTAAGGGAAGCCAGCTACCACTAATCTCAATACCATTGTCCCTATTGAGATTATGTGGATGTTTGATAATTTCAAGAGCTTCTCTGATCTTCCGCCTGTGATGTTTATCTTCTCGAGCGATAATTGAAGCGCTTTCCAAGAAGACATGGTGCTTGGTTATTGAGGAATGCTCTACAAGAGCTGAGCTTCGAGACCTTTCATTCCTAATGTCAGCTCCATGTTCCTTGAGTCTAATCTGCAAGGATCGACCTGTTTCATCAATGTAACTTTTTCCACATGAGGAATCTATTTTATAGACTCCCTTAAGTTGTTGCCTATTAATATTATCCTTGACAGATCTCATCTTTTGCCTAATAGTTCCAGGTGCTGAGAATTGCATGATTATGTTTTTCTTTTTAAGGATTTTTGCAATTTTATCAGTCACTCCTTGAATATAACGAAGAAAAACCCTCCCATACTGAGGTTGGTCTTTATCCTTAGGCTTATGAGATAGCACCTTTTCTTCAGCTTTCTTTATAGCTGCTTTAATTTCTTTTTCATTGTAGCTTATACCCTTAAAAGTTGAGACTAAATGCTTCTTTTCTTCATCCAAATGCTCAGAGTCAGAAATTCGAAGGGCTCTGATGGCGAGAGTGTTTAGAACACCAAACTTTTAGGTTGGGTGATGGTGGGAATCATCGTGGAGGTAGTTTTCAGTGTGGGTTGACTTCCTGAAAATCTTATGACCCAAAGAGCCATCATTATTTCTGATGATGAGCACATCTAAAAATGGGATGCTCATGTTTTCTTCAAGCTCCATAGTGAATTTTATCTCTGGAGAGATAGAGTTAAGATGAATAAAAAACTTGTCAAGCTCTATTTTACCATGAGTCCATTTTATATTAGTATCATCGACGAATCGCTTCCACCAAGCTAGCTTCAAAGGGTATGATTCTAGGGCTTTCTTTTCAAATTATTCCATATATAAGTTGGCTACAATTGGTGAAAGGGGTGTTCCCATTGCCACTCCAGATGTCTGCTCATAATATTCTCCTCGGAAGGTGAAAATAGTTTATCGTAAAGAAATTTCTGCCAGTTTTGTTGTTCCTGGATTAGTAACATCTTTAATAAATTGAATGGCTTCATCAAGAGGGATCTTGGTGAATAGGGATAAGACGTCAAAGCTAACAAGAATTTCGTCAGGGTATAACCTCTCATTTTTAATAAGGTTCACAAAGTCCTGAGAGTCCTTAATGAAAGAATCAGTATTCCCAACAAGGGGTTTAAGGATTCTAGCGACGTACTTAGCGAGCTCATAGGTAGGGGAGCCAATGGTATTGACTATAGGTCTAAGAGGAACACCCTCTTTATGGATCTTTGGTAAACCATAAATTCTGGGGATGGTTCCGCAAGAAGGAATTAATTTCTTCTTTAACTTATCATCAAGGCTGGAATCTGCAATTGTCTTCCTTACTTCTTTCATAATCTTGGGAATGGGATTATTATTCAGCTTCTTGTAACTTCCCTATCTAAGGTGTTCATTCATCTCACTGACATAGTCTTCCTTATCCAATATCACTATTGATCCTCCATTGTCTGCCTTGAGATTTCACAAGAAGGAATTAATTTCTTCTTTAACTTATAATCAAGGCTGGAATCTACAATTGTCTTCCTTACTTCTTTCATAATCTTGGGAATGGGATTATTATTCAGCTTCTTGTAACTTCCACATCTAAGGTGTTCATTCATCTTACTGACATAGTCTTCATTATCCAAGATCACTGCTTCTCCTCCCTTGTCTGCCTTGAGATTTCACAAGAAGGAATTAATTTCTTCTTTAACTTATCATGAAGGCCGGAATCTGCAATTGTCTTCCTTACTTATTTCATAATCTTGGGAATGGGATTATTATTCAATTTCTTGTAACTTCCACATCTAAGGTGTTCATTCATCTTACTAACATAGTCTTCCTTATCCAAGATCACTACTGCTCCTCCCTTGTCTGCCTTGAGATTTCGCAAGAAGGAATTAGTTTCTTCTTTAACTTATCATCAAGGCTGGAATCTGCAGTTTTCTTCCTTACTTCTTTCATAATCTTGGGAATGGGATTACTATTTAGCTTCTTGTAACTTCCACATCTAAGGTGTTCATTCATCTTACTGACATAGTCTTCCTTATCCAAGATCACTGCTGCAAATCATAAGTCTCCTTAACAAAGGTTTAGGGTTCGCAATTGCTCCTAAAAACCTTCCTATTGAAAGTATGATTTGCAGCATAGAGGATGGGATCTATAATCTTTCATTGCAAGAAAAGGAAACCCTTAGACAAGAGTTTTCCCTCATTTTGAGAAAAAGCCAAAACTCCCAAAAGTAACCTAAGAAAAGAAGAACAAATTGCCTTTAAATCCTTACAAAACAATGAATCAAACAATATTCAGAATGCTGATATGAATCGTAATATATTAAAAGGTAGTGACAAGGTGAACCCAAAAGGAATTTCTTCAGTAAAAGAGAAGATAAGGAAGGTGGTTAATCTATCTTCCCACGAATTAGATCTTGAAATCATAAGTCTCCTTAACAAAGGTTTAGGGTTCGCAATTGCTCCTAAAAACCTTCCTATTTAAAGTATGATTTGCAACATAGAGGATGGGATCTATAGTATTTCGTTGGAAGAAAAGGAAACCCTTAGACAGGAGTTTTCCATCATTTTGAGAAAGGCCAAAACTCCCAAAAGTAACCTAAGAAAATAAGAACAAATTGCCTTTAAATCCTTACGAAACAATGAATCAAACAATATTCAGAACGTTGATATGAATGGTAAGATATTAAAAGGCAGTGACAAGGCGAACACAAAAGGCATTTCTTCAGTAAAAGAGCAGAGAAGGAAGGTGGTTAATCTATCTTCCCACGAATTAGATCCTGAAATCATAAGTCTCCTTAACAAAGGTTTAGGGTTCGCAATTGCTCCTAAAAACCTTCCTATTGAAAGTATGATTTGCAGCATAGAGGATGGGATCTATAATCTTTCGTTGGAAGAAAAGGAAACCCTTAGACAGGAGTTTTCCCTCATTTTGAGAAAATCCAAAACTCCCAAAAGTAACCTAAGAAAAGAAGAATAAATTTCCTTTAAATCCTTACGAAACAATGATGAAATTGTGGTTCTCAAGGCAGACAAGGGAGAAGCAGCAGTGATCTTGGTTAAGGAATACTATGTCAGAAAGATGAATGAACACCTTAGATGTGGAAGTTACAAGAAGCTGAATAATAATCCCATTCCCAAGATTATGAAAGAAGTAAGGAAGACAATTCCAGATTCCAGCCTTGATGATAAGTTAAAGAAGAAATTAATTCCTTCTTGCAAAACCATCCCCAGAATTTATGGTTTACCAAAGATCCATAAAGAGGGTGTTCCTCTTAGACCTATAGTCAATACCATTGGCTCCCCTACGTATGAGCTCGCTAAGTACGTCGCTAGAATCCTTAGACCCCTTGTTGGTAATACTAATTCTTTCATTAAGGACTCTCAGGACTTTGTGAACCTTATTAAAAATGAGAGGTTAGACCCTGACGACATTCTTGTTAGCTTTGACGTAGTATCCCTATTCACCAAGATCCCTCTTGATGAAGCCATTCAGGTTATTAAAGATGTTACTGATCCATGAACAACAAAACTGGCAGAAATTTGTTTACGATTGACTGTTTTCACCTTCCAAGGAGAATATTATGAGCAGACATCTGGAGTGGCAATGGGATCACCCCTTTCACCAATTGTAGCCAACTTATATGTGGAATACTTTGAAAAGAAAGCCCTTGAATCATACCCTTTGAAGCTAGCTTGGTGGAAGCGATTCATCGATGATACTAATATAAAATGGACTCATGGTAAAACAGATCTTGACAAGTTTTTTATTCATCTTAACTCTATCTCTCCAGAGATAAAATTCACTATGGAGGTTGAAGAACACATGAGCATCACATTTTTAGATGTGCTCATCATCAGAAAGAATGATGGCTCTTTGGGTCATAAGGTTTTCAGGAAGTCAACCCACACTGAAAACTACCTCCACGTTGATTCCCACCATCGCCTAGCCCAAAATTTTGGTGTTATAAACACTCTCGCCATCAGAGCCCTTTGAATTTCTAACTCTAAGCATTTGGATGAAGAAAAGAAGCATTTAGTCTCAGCTTTTAAGGGTATAGGCTACAATGAAAAAGAAATTAAAGCCGCTATAAAAAAGCTGAAGGAAAGGTGCTATCTCATAAGCCTAAGTATAGAGACCAACCTCAGTATGGGAGGGTTTTTCTTCCTTATATTCAAGGAGTGACTGATAAAATTGAAAAAATTCTTAAAAGTAAAAACATAATCACACAATTCTCAGCACCTAGAACTATTAGGCAAAAGATGAGAATTGCCAAGGATAATATTAATAGACAACAGCTTAATGGAGTCTATAAAATAGATTTCTCATGTGGAAAAAGCTACATTGGTGAAATAGGTCAATCCTTGCAAACTAGACTCAAGGAACATGGAGCTGACATTAGGAATGAAAGGTCTCGAACCTCAGCTCTTGTAGAGCATTACTCAATAACCAAGCACCATGTCTGCTTGGAAAGCGCTTCAATTATCGCTCGAGAAGATAAACATCACAGGCGGAACATCAGAGAAGCTCTTGAAATTATCAAACATCCACATAATCTCAATAGGGACAATGGTATTGAGAATAGTGGTAGCTGGCTTCCCTTAATCAGAAAGATTAAGAACCACAGTACATCCCAGGTAGAGCTTAACTGGTAAATTTCTCTTTCCCCTTCTAGCAATGAGTGGTTAATTGCTTCTCTATTAAGTTTTAACTAGAACGTTAATATTATTGATAATTATTAGCTATTAAGTATTAATTATTATTAATTCATTAACTTTATCTATTATTAATTATTAATTAAATATATATATATATATATATATATATATATATATATATATAAACTCACTAAAATTAATATTATTGATAAATATTAGTTATTAATTATTATTAACACTTTAACATTAATTATTAATACTTATTGGTTAATAATTAATAATTAATAATTATCTATTAATTAATAATTATTAGGTATTAATTATTAATAATTATTATTAATTCATTGGCATTACTATTATTATTATTAATTATTTGTATTAATTATCAATTATTATTAATTCATTAACTTTATTATTATCATTTTATTAGTTATTAATTATCGATTATTAATTCATTAATATTATTAACTATTAGTTATTAATTATCTATTATTAGATATTAATCATCAATTATTATTATTAATGCATTAACATTACTATTATTATTTATTATTCATTATTAGTTATTTATTATTAATAATTATTAGTTATTAATTATCATTTATTATTAACACATTAATATTATCATTATTAATTATCATTTATTATTAAAACATAAACATTATCATTAATTATTAATTATCATTATTATTGATACATATTAATTATCATTATCACTATTTATTATTACTATTATTTATTAGTTATTAATTATTAATCATTATGGATACATTAATATTATTATTAAGGTTAATATTTAATATTTGATATTTAAGTATGTAATATATTAATACACTAAATGCTATTTTTAATAATAATAATAATAATAATAATTAAAATTACTCACTTATTATTATTAATATATATACTGAATATTAACTCAAGCAATAAACATGTTAATATAATTTTGAATAGATGATTAATTAAATAATAAATATAAAAAAATGATTTAATCAAACAAATTGTCAACAAAATACTAGCAGACATATCTCTATTAAAAACTGTTTAAACCCTCATTAGAGCTCTTCTTCTTTCTTCATTCAAGTTTGTCCTGATGATGGATCCCAATTGGAATTTGAAACATTGATAAAAGAAATGGTTAATACTGTGGGTTTTCTGGCTTCTAATTCAAAAAATATTTTACTATTACTGTTATCATATATTTTGTTTAAGACAAAATATCTGGTAATATATATTTTGTTATTGTTATGGTTTAGTGTTACTATTACCATATTTAATTAGGTCAATATTTACTTTTATTGTTATGATATATTTTGGTTAAGAAAAAATATATGGAAATGGATTCTTAAATCTCCCTTCAAACCTAGATCAGATATTAATGTTGTATAAATT
This sequence comes from Pinus tabuliformis, assembly GCA_031772625.1. Lineage (NCBI taxonomy): Eukaryota > Viridiplantae > Streptophyta > Pinopsida > Pinales > Pinaceae > Pinus > Pinus tabuliformis. The sequence continues at coordinate 873,147,324 of CM062806.1, read as the reverse complement.
ATTTAAAAAGTGAATTTAACATTCTATTGCCTTTATGATATATTTAAATACTTTAAATATATTCTAATATTTTACTTTCTTTTTTTCCTTTCCCATCGAAAGTGTATATGTCAAATTTTAAATATATTAAAAATTAATTATATATATTTTATTTATCGAAAGTGTATATGTCAAATTTTAAATATATTAAATATATATATATATATATTTATGAATTTTTAGTTATTTATTTTCGAAGCATTTTAATATTTTAGTAATATATTTTTTCTTTTTAAATAAAGAATTGAATTTGATAGCATTTGGATTATATAACTCAAAGAACAATGGTAATAAGAATAGTTTAAATATGTATATACCCCATATATGATATTTAGAGTTGTTACAAGTAATTTAAAAATATATAACTCCTGCAATTCTTGTTGTAGTAATATACATATACTATTGAACGTATAGTCCTGGGAGAGATCATATTATCCTTGATGTTAATGGCTATGATCTATGGCATAACACTATATTGGTTCATGATCTTTATTTGAAGGGCATGAAGGGTCCTGGCTTCGTTTGTAGTAATAAAATTGCATCAAGTGGTGGTCTAAAGGCATGGGAAGTTTCCCTCTCGTAAGGTTTTAACCACATAAAAATACTATTATTTGCGATCTTTGAACTCATTTTATGAATGGTTATTGAAGTTGTTGGTCCTATATGAAATTCCATTTGGAGGATGAAGAAATTGAATTCCATTTGGAGGATGTTCATGTTAAATAAGATGATATTATCTCTTAGGCTATAGTCATTAATGATTACTAAAAATTGATAAAGGAGACAATTTGATGCAGTGGCATCTCCTATCTGTATCTATATATTTATTTAATTTGGAATGTTTTCGAAAATTCAAGAGTTTATGGAGATTTCTAAAATTGAGAGGATTTATCTTAATTAATATCTTATAAGGAATTTTCTATTTGAAGAATCTCAGAGTTTTTTTCCTCACCGTAAATAACCGTGTAATTCATTTATAAACCCAAATTTAGAAAGAAAATAATGAAAATAATTTAATACATTCTAAGTCTGTTTTTATTAATGAATTCATCATCTTGTCTCATTTTGGTATTAGAAAAAGGTTATGGATCTGTCAATTGGAATTTAGTGTCTAGAGTGCAACGTGGACGAAGCTAAGCATGGATAGACTTGTGAAAGAGTAAGGAAGTTGCGCTGGAACATATTAAAGTATCAATCCTTAAACTGAGCGTGGAGCTGTGAAGACATTTTTGATGAGAATATTTTGAGCGACTGTAAGAAGACATTTTTGACGACTGTATTAACGTTCTCTTCAATATTTCTGGTTGATTCGCTGGGAATTGATGCAGTGCAGTGAGAGGGAGCAATATAAATTTCGATTCGATGCAGTGGAGCGTTGGAGTATCAGTGGTGTGAGGACCTACGTAGCATGGCTTGTTGTGAATTTTATTGACTGACGCAAGTGGAGCTTACATAACTGTATTTAATTTGCAGTCGACATTAGAGACCTGCGTGTGGAGATATGTGAGAAAAGCATGTTAATTGAAGCTGTGAAGCGTTTAAAAAAAAATCTGCATGGAGACTTGTGTGAACGTTGAAAATGGAGATCTTTGTGGATGCAACAACATTGGCAATTTGTTGATGTACGAGTTTAAATTACATTGAATGAGACGTATTAAAAATTATTCGGTCATTTATTAAAATAAAATTTAAAGGTTATTGTTTCTTATTTTAATTAAAAATAAAGATGAAGATGGTACAACATGTGGAAGAGACATTGACATTGGTGGTATCAGCTAAGAAGAAGAAACCTCAAAAGAAGAAGTAAAAGAAAAGCGAAGATCACGAGTTGGCATCGGATGGTAGCCAAGCTCAAAGGTAAATTTCTTCCTCAATATTACTAGTTAAACCTTTTTCAACATATGCAAAATCTTAAGCAGAAATTCATCTATGTAAAAGAGTATACAGAAGAATTTTATAGATTAAGTACGAGGCCTAGTCATGTGGAAACGGATGATGAAAAACTAGCTAGATATATTAATGTACTAAGATTTGAAATACAAGGTGAATTGGATATTTTATCTTTGAAAATTATTGAAGAAGCTTACTACATAGCCCTGAAGACAGAAGAAAAACTCACAAGGAAGTAGAGTCAAAGAGGAAGAGGATGAAGTACTACAAGGAGAAAAGGACAATTAAGAATAGGACCATCAATTGGAGGACAATCAAGTAGAGGATATTCAAGTGGAATTTTCTCTTTCAAAAAGAAGAAGCCAACAATTCACATTACACAGAATCATCATCAAGAGGAGATTTCAGATAACGAAACCCATATCAAAGATGTAGATTTCGATATTTTGTGGTAATATGTTATACATGTAATCAAATTGGCCATAAATCTGATGAATGTCTCAAAATATTTTCTAGTTAGGGTAGGATACATATGACGCAAATTGATACAGAAAGTATACAATCCTCTACACATGAAAATGCGCCTAAAACTAGTGAATCCTTAATGATGAAAATAGCTTTATTAAAGTCTCCTAAAGAAGTCAAGGAACTTACGCAAAAGAAAACATTGTTTAAAATTGTCTTTAAATCAGAAGGAAAATGTTGTAAAGTAATTATTAATAGTGGGAGTACAGATAATCTAGTATCCACAGAAATGGTAGAAAAGCTAAATTTAAGGAAAACTAAACATCCTACTCCCTACAAAGTCTCATGGTTGCAAAAGGGACATTAGATACTATTTAATGAACAATGTGAAGTGGAGTTCCATATAGGATTCAATAAAGATAAAGTTCTTTGTGATGTTATGCCTATTGATGTGCATCATAATTTGCTTGGAAGACTATGGCAATGTGACAGGAAAGCAATACATGATGGAAGGAGAAACACCTATACTTTTGAAAAGGATGGAGAAAAACATGTACTCTTTCCTTTGAAGAATGATAAAGCACGAGAAGAATACCAATCCAAGGTAATATCACTTACTGTAAAAGAGTTCCTTCATGGAATCAAGCATGACGAGATAAATTTTGATTTTATTGGTAAGCCTAAGGTAGTCCTCACAAGCACAAATTTGAATGACCTTCGAGAAGAAATTAAACATATGTTGAATGAATTTATTTATATTGTAGTGGATGACTTGCCTGATAATTTTCCTCCCATTAGAAGTATCAACCATCATATTGATTTAATTTCAGTTTATAGCCTTCCAAACAAGGCAACCTACATAATGACTCCAAGGGAGAATGAAGAGATGAAAAATCAAGTGCGGGAATTATTGGATAAGGATATTGTCCGAGAAATATTAAGTTTGTTTGTTGTTCCAATAGTGTTAACTCCAAAGAAGGATGGTGGATGGAGAATGTGTAAAAATTCTCGAGCAATCAACAAAATCAAAATCACGTACAAGTTTCCATTACCTCGTATTGATGATCTTATAGATTGTTTAAGTGGTGCTTCATATTTCTCTAAAATCGATTTAAAAAGTGGATATCATCAAATCTGAATCAAAGAAAGTGATGAATGGAAAACAAAATTTAAAAGTAATAATTGTCTATATGAATAGTTGGTAATGCCTTTCAGACATACCAATGCTCCCAATACCTTAATGAAGTTAATGAATGAAGTATTAAAATAATTCATTTGAAAATATGTTATAGTTTATCTTGATGATATCTTAATTTACACTGAATCAAAAGAAAAGCACAGGCTAAGATAGCTTAAGATGGTTATGAAAAAATTACAACAAGAAAATTTGTTAATCAATTTAAAGAAGTGTAGTTTCATGAAAATAGAATTATTGTATTTGGATTTTTTAATTTCAAAAGGAGGCTTAAAGATGCATCAAGAAAAGGTGAAGGCCATAATCAATTGGCCAACTCCAAGAAGCATTCCATCGGTAAGAATTTTTCATGGATTGGAAAGTTTTTACAAAAAAATTATCAGAAATTTTAGTGGTATATGTGTTCCAATTGTAGAAACTATTAAAGAAAGAAAGAAACCATTCCATTGGACAGAAGAAGCTAATAAAAGTTCCAAATTATTAAATAAAAAGATTACAAAACAACCTATTTTAGCATTACCATATTTCAACAAGTTGTTCTAGGTTGAGACTCATGCTAGTGGAACTATAATAGGATTTTATTTAAGTTGAGAGGGAAGACCAGACACCTACTATAGTGAAAAACTCAATGAAGCCAAGAAAAATTTCTCTTCTTATGATAAATAATTCTATGCCATTGTACAAACTTTAAAAATTATGGAGACATTATATTATGCCAAAATAATTCATGCTTTACACATATAATCATGCTTTACAACACATCAAAAATGAGACAAAATTGAGGAGTCAAAGACATGTTAGATGGATTTAATTCTTACGAAATTTTACATTGGTTATCAAGCATAAAAGTGGGCAGTCAAATAAAATAGCAAATGCAATACTCAGGATTAATTTAATTCTGTAAGAATTCCAAGTGAATTCCTTAGGATTTGATGAACTAAAAGATATGTATAAAGATGATCCCTTATGTTCAAAGGAAGATAGTTATACATTCCAAGATGTTGTATGAGGGAAAAACTATTAAAAGAAAAACATAGTGGAGGTTTAGCAGGTCATTTTAGGAAAAATAAAACTGTAGCATAGTTACGTAAAATTATTATTGGCCTCGCATGCAAGGATATGTAAGAAGATTTGTTGAAAGATGCAGGATATGTCAATATTCAAAAGGAAGAAGTTAGAACACTAGACTATATTAACCTTTACCAATACCAAAGCTAAAGTGGGACTCTATAAGCATGGATTTTGTACAAGGATTGCCCAAAACACAAAGAGGAAATGACTCAATATTTTTTTGTTGTTCATAGATTCTTAAAAAAGGAACACTTTATAGCTTATAAAAAGACAAATGATGCAACTAACATAACAAACTTGTTCTTAAAATAAATAGTTAGATTGCATGGATTACCTACAAGTATTATTTTTTACAAAGACACTGGGTTTGTGGGCCAGTTTTGGAGAAATTTATGGGAAACGTTAGGAACCAATATTATTCTTAGTTTAGCATATCATTCCTAGGCTAATCGTCAGACAGAGGTGGTAAATAGAAGTCACAATGGGATCGAGTACTTGCTTAGGCAAAATTTGCATATAACAACTCACCTAAGAGAAGCACAGGATTAAGTCTATTCCAAATTATTTATGGAATGCATACAAGAGGAATTTATGAGGTAAGGAGATGGGAAAACAATAATTTAGAAGTGAAAATGGTGAAGATTTTGAAGCCAATATCCTGGAAATAAAGGATCAAGTCAGGCAACAATTACAAGAAAGTAGCAACAAATATAAACGAAGAGTAGACTCCAAAAGAAGAAACTTGGACTTTGATGTTGGTGGTTGGTGGGCTCCAGTATTGCAGCAATAATTCTGCAACTCCTGGACTCCCTTCTTTACTTTTATCAACCCAGTAGTTCGTAACAAATTTGGAAGCGATGGTGCTATATGCACAAGTACTAGCTCTTGCCGCAGCTATCACTTGATCAGCTGGCACAAGTCCGCTAGGGGCTTAAGCCAACTTCTATGAGCTCTTAGAAGAATATTTTTAACTGATGGATGAAAGCTAACTCAAAGGAAGCTAATATACTTGCAAAAAGAAACTGAAATCCAAAAAGTAACGCAAACCCTAGCAAACCCTAATTCTACTAGCTAGTCATACTGATGCAAAGGAGAGAATGCAAACTACTGGAAGGGATGCCATTACTTCTATGAAGGTAAAATACATGTGTCTAGACTACCTCTACCTGAAGAAAACATCTTTTTGTATTTTTGAATAAGTTATTAGAATTATCATGCATGTGCTTTTAACTGGCTTTTTACTGTGCAGGGGTGGATCAAGGAGGAGAAATGCTTGGAAAAGGTTGGGAAGGTTCAGAGAGGGTCTAAGGAGTCCCTAACACCCTTCCGGAGAGTTTCACAAAGTTTAGCTATCAAGAAACCTCATTTGTGAGCTTCTATAGGAAGTCTGCAGGGGTTCTACAGGATGTTCAGAGATTTCTACAGGATGTTCAAAAATTTCTACAGGATGTTTAAAAATTGGATTTTAGAGGATGGGTGAGTGAGGGAAGATGCATGAATGGATAGGGAGGTAGGATAGGGGCCTGGAGTGACCCAGGGACTGGTGGATGGAGTGGTGAGAGGGTGTAGAAGGCTGACTTGGCTTAAAGAAGGCTAAGACAATGACGAAGCTAGAAGGTAGGGTTATGTGGGCAAAAGGACAGGTCTGAGACGAGGAACCTAGCTAGGAGATGGAACAGCTAGCTCTGATGAAGCTTAGGTAGATGAGAGAGAGTGGTAGAGATGCCTTGCACGGTGTGCATTTAACTGAATCAACAAAGTCTTACAAATAATCAAAGTCCTAGCTAATCTAATCTAACTGTCAATAAAACGAATGAACAACAGCTTTATTTGGAAAGAAAACCATGTACATCAATCATGCAAAGAAACATTTCAGAGATCTGAACCCATAACTAACTTCTGCAAATGAAAACAGTACACTAAGGATTGCATGGTCAAGCAAAATAGTGATTTTGTTGGGGCAGCACTGCTTCTTCAATTCCATCCCCTAATCCAATAAGGATGAGGTGAAACTGAGAGTGTTGTTGACCATTTTCTTGGAGCTTTTTTCTTGTTATTATCCTACCAATCTATTTTAAACATCTGAAGCAATTATATTCTTAAACAATGACCTATTTAACCAACACAAGTAAATCTGCCCAACAGAAATATGTTTCAAATGCATAAAAGGAAAACAACGATGCATAAGGGAAAGGTAACAGTACAAGAAGGAAGCCCTAGGCTCCAACCCTGAGAGCTACGGCTCCTATAGAAAACTCAGAGTTGATATAAAATCAGACTGCTTCTCATTATCAAAAAATAGTCGTAAGTCAAGAGTTATGCCAAAATGGCTACAAGAGAACAAAGTAAAGCTAACAGAACTATAGTGCAAAATATGCAATGGTTTCAAAAGTCCCTTACAAAGGCTGAGGCCTTAACATTTATACACCACGAGGGCCCTAGCTGGCCTCCTAAATCTATGGGACTTGGTTGTCCAAACTGTGAGTAGACAGCCCCTTCCAAAATCTGCTTGGCTGCCTTCTAGATCCGGTTTTGGTGGCCTTTGGAGCTCGGAGTTGGGGGTGAAGATCCCAAGGAAGGGCTATTTAATGCCATAGACAACCCCCCTATGAATCCTCACCTCAAGCTTGGCTATCTTCTAGCCCATGATTGCTCGATTTTGCTCCAACATGTGTCAAAAAACCTGAAATGAGCACGTGTTAGCCACCTAGGAAGAGTGACTACCCTTATTCGTACAAATGACATAAACATTCTGAAAAATAATGCATAAGCTATGAAAAATGAAGGATTGAACAAGGACTGAACAAGGATAATTAGGCCAAATGAGCCCAACAAGTTACCAAATTTGGGGCTCATCATCAACCCCCCTGCTAAAAGGGTTGCTCATCCTCTGAGCAACTAGTCCAACTCCTCGTCTTTCATTGCTTTAATCACCACCCACACATCCCAGGCTTCTGAAGTAGTATCCTCCTCACTGTCATGGAATCCAACCTTCCTTTCCACCTCTTCCCACTGCTTATGCTCTTCTTCTTCTGTGCCTCCTTCTAACAATCCCAAAAGGTGGACTTAGCTTGAGGCCTATCCAGCTAGCCTGGAGCTTCTACATAGACTTCTTGTAGAGAGGCACTCATGCCAAGGCCTCCCTCATTCTAGTTGGAGTGTGATATTCCCTAATTTTGAGGTTGTGGGACAATGTGTTCCACCTATGGGTGCAAGCATGAACACAATTGTCCCCTAATAATCGCTCCATATCCTCGAAGTGTGCTATGGCCTGAGCCTGCCTATCCATGTACTCTAATAAAGCCTGAGAGTTGGTTGCTAGGTGCTGGTGAGTGGATATCAATGTTGTGGGGTGAGTCTGAGGGTCAATCCTCTGAAGTTGACAACGGCCAATGTCTTTGACTTCAGCTTCAAGGACCTTAGGAATTCTTCTGTAATTTCGTCATCGTGACCCTGAAGCTTGTCACAGAATGACATCCAGTGTGCACGGGAAAACAAGTCCACCACTTCAGGGGTTTCCCGTAATTTCTTGGAGTCCGAAGGTTCTTTTCTAATGAACCCTCCTGGCATGGTAAAAAACTCTGTTTTTGTTGTTCTGAACTTGCCTACTCATGTACAGAAGGAGGACTTTAGGATTTCTCTAGACAGAGCGCAGAGCTACGTCTCTGTTATGCACACAGTCATATAAAGTTCATAATCTTTCACTGGTGATCCTTGACAGTGTCTCAATTTTTCTACGGGAGGGAATTTAATTCAAGACCTTGGAGAAAATCTCGCATGTAGACTACGAAGACAATTTCATGTAGCGATAAGAAAACTGATTTTGAATTATTTTCATGGGAAAGCTATGTTCAGGCCTACCTCGCTGAGAATTCCCACCCTCAACGTGAACAGTCCAAGCTTCTTCGTAATGCCGGGCTCCCTGTAGCGCAGCTTCCTAAAGAAATTGTGCACAGCTTCTGGAGGACGTTACGGTGGTTCTATACAAGTCTGAGCAGCAGCAGGATGTTGGAACAGACCGAGAACTCGGGCTAACAACTTGCAAAGGAGGAGGACGCGTACTCGGCTGCAAAATGGTTGTGAGTGTAAATGACTGCAGTGTATCATAAGTTATTCAATCGGCCGATTTTGAATTGTTGCGGAATTCATGGCGCGGGGGTGAGCTGTCCCGGTCGATCCGTTGGCCGACGTCACAGCCATCATTCCTCGGCATGTCCCTGACCGCTGAATTCTTCCCTCTGCATTCACCACTGCTATTCCTGTCATACTGCCACTTCTCCCTGACTGGACACTTCCCACATGTCAATTGCCCATCTTTTCGGCATAACCAAGCCCATTCGGATCCTACGAGGCCGTCTGACTAGTTGTGGTGGCCAGTTGAATGGCTACCAAACTTGTTCAATCCGTCCATTCTCATAGTCATGCACATTTAGAGTATAGCTTATGTAATTTGAAGAAATAAGGTTAGGCACTTACCTGTGTGGCCGTGGACGTGGTGTTTTCAGGTTTCGAGACGAGGAATGTTGGATCTGCTTGCTGTTGCTTCGTTCACGGGTGTTGGAGCTCCTTTTCATTGGCTGCTACTAGCTACGAGACCTTGAGACCCGATTTCCTGGTGGTGAATGTTGCATGCACCGACTAGCTACTAGTGTCTCTATGGTATGTGCTCCAGCCGGATCAGCTGCTACAAGATTCCTATAGGACATCCTGTAGCCGTTTCTCCTCCTAGGGTGCATGCTGAAATAAATGAGTCGCGTTCACAGGTGCAGGGTCCTGAGGTCGCCTTGACAGGTAAAGTGTGCGAGCCTCTGCATGCTTTATTTCCCACGTAAAAAATATATATATATATATATATGAGAAAACAGGGTTTTGGTATGACTATGCAGGTATATTCGACCAGATGGCAGCAATGGTGGTGAAAGGAGGTGAAACAAGTGGAGGATGGAAGAAAAGAGTGGTTGCATGCCTCCTCAACAGACTTCAAGCTTCAAATCCTTCTCCATAATCGATCCTGGCCCGCCCAAAGGCTCTACAGGATGTTTCCTATAGAAATACAGAACTTCCTGTAGAAAGTCTTGTAGCTTCCTGTAGAAGGCTAAACCATGACCAGATTGTGTCCAAACCTTGGAAAAAATGAGTGTTCATGGAGGGAGTGTATGTGAGGTTGCCTGGTAGCTTGGTAGGGACCCTTGACCTTAGTTGAGAGGCCTCCTTTTTGCATTGTGTTCCTGCAACCTGCAACAATTTCCAAAGATTAAACTTGTTTTTTCTATTTCTTCCTTCTTCTTCTTTTTTCTTTTTCTTTCTTCTTGTTTTTTTCCTTTTTTTTTTAAGAGACAGCAGGGGCGCCTCAATGAGGTTTTTACCCCTACTATCTGCCTTAGGCACCTCAAGGAGGTTTTCACCCAAGGTTTTTTTTTTCCAATTCTTTTTTCAGAGAGACAGCAGGGGTGCCTCAATGAGGTTTTCACCCCTACCATTTGCCTTGGGCGCATCAAAAAGGTTTTCACCCAAGGATCTTTTTTATTGAATTTTTTTTTTGATATATAATGATGCTGAAGGTGTGCCCAAAACAGAGGCAAAACCCTTCTCTATGACCAGCACTGATTTTTCCACACTTTTGATGAACTCTTGCCTCGAAAGAGGTTTCCTGTAGATCTTTAGTCGATGCCCATTGACGAGCATGGGGATGGCTTCTTCATCAATGGTCCAGATAAGGACAGAACCATTGTCATTACACTTCTCCACTGCATATGGTCCTAGCCATCTTGTCCTCAACTTCCCCTTGAAATCCTTATGTTTGGAATCATACAGCAGCGCCCAATCTCCTGGCTGGAATTGTTTGTCATTGAGGTGTTGGTCATGCCATATCTTCCTCTGAAGTTGAACCACTTCTGAGTGGAGGAGGGCCTGCATTCGGTGTTCATCTAACCCATTCAGCTGCAATAACCTTTCTTGTTGAGCATGCTAAGATCTAGGTCCAGCTAAGCTGCCATCCTCAATGTGTTGTACTCAAACTTGATTGACAACAAAGCTCTCTTCCCATAGACCAACTCATAAGGTGTGAAACTGGTTGTGGTCTTCCAAGTGGTGTTGTAGGCCCAAGTGGCCTCAACAAGGCGATCTGCCCAATCCTTTCTGCTGCTGCTCACCACCTTAGTCAAAATCCCTTCTAATTCTCTATTGGTGACTTCCACCTACCCATTTGCTTGAGGATGATATGGGGTGGAAGTCCTATGCTTGATCTTGTGATGAGCGAGAAAGTCTTCAATTAAGTTGGAGGTGAACTGGCTTCCTTGATCGGTGACTAACTCTCTTGGGTAGCCAAATTTGTAGAAGATGTTTTCTCTTAAAAACTCAGCCACCTTTCCTTCTATTGCTGCTTTGATTGCCTTGGTTTCCTCCCACTTTGTCAAATAGTTTGTGCACACAATGATGTAAGAACTTTGCCTTGAAGGAGGGTTGATAGGACCCACAAAATCCATACCCCACTTCTCAAATTGCTCAAGAGTCACTTGAGGTTGGAGAGGCATTTCGTCCCTTGGAGTCAGTTTCCCCATCCTTTGGCATCGGTCACATTGGCTGATATATCTTCTTTCATCTTGATGAAGAGTGGGCCAATAGTAGCCTGCCTGTAGAATTTTGAAGGCAGTCCTCTTGGCTGCAAAACGTCCTCCACAAGGCCCATCATGACAGGTTAGGAGGATGTCAAAGACTTCCTCCTCCCTTACACAACACCTTAAGATCTGATCGGGGCCAAGTTTGAACAGGTTGCCCCCGATCCAAGTGACTGTGGCACTCTTCCTCACGATTCTACTCTTCTCCTTTGAGGATAGATGCAGAGGGAACTGTGCTGAGACCAGATAGTTTGCTATATCAGCAAACCACGGAGAGAGTACTGAGATAGCAAACAGATTTTCATCTTGCATCTGGTCATCCACTGTTCCTTCTTCACCTGCAAGCAAATCCAATCTAGACAAGAAGTCAGCAACAACATTTTCTTTACCTAGTTTGTCAACGATAGTCAAATCAAACTGCTGCAACAAAAGTAACCATCCAATAATACGACCATTCACATCAGGCTTATTCATTAAATATCTAATTGCAACATGGTCAGTATGTACAAATGTTTGATATCCAGTGATGTAGTGTTGGAACTTGTTCAAGGAATGGACCATAGCCAGGAACTATTTCTCAGTTATAGTATAATTCATTTCTGCCTTGGATAAGTTTTTTCTGACAAAGTATATGGCATATGGAAGTTTTTTTTCAACTTGTCCTAAGGCTGCCCCTATGGCTTTTTTCGAGGCATCAGTGTGGATGTGAAAAGGTAGGGCCTAGTTTGGGCCTCTCAAAATTGGGGTGGACACTAACTTATCCTTCAACTCATTCATATCCCTCTGACAGTCGTAAGTCCATTTAAATTCAACATCTTTTGCTAAGAGGCCAAACAATGGCGAGGCTAGCTTACTGAAGTCTTTAATGAATCTTCGATAATATCTTGCTAAGCCTAGGAAACTCCGGACATCCCTTACCTTCTGAGGAGGTGGGACCTTTTGGATTATAGCAATTTTGTTAGGATCCACCTGTAATCCTTGGCGAGCAATGGTATGTCCGAGCACAGTCCCTTCAGTCATCAAGAATTCACATTTTTCAGGACTGAGGGACAGGTTCATCTCAATGCACTTGGTTAAAACTTTTCCCAGATTAGTTAATGCTTCTTGGAAGTTGGGCCCATAAGGAGTAAATTCAACCATATATATTTCCACCTAATCATGAACCAACTTGGAAAAGACGCTCAATACAGCTCTCTCGAAAGTGGCATGGGCATTGCATAACCCAAAGGGAAGGACTTAGTAGGAAAAGGTACCCCATAGACAAGTGAAGGTAGTCTTATCTTGGTCCTTCGGGCTGATTTGGATCTGATTATACCCGCTAAACCCATCTAGGAAAGAGAAACTTCTTTCCTGCCAATCCATCCAACTCTTGATCTATGAAAGGCAGAGGGAAGTCGTCTTTCTTGGTGGCTTTGTTCAGTTCTCTATAGTCCACACAGATTCTCCACTTCCCATTTTTCTTGGGTACCAACACTAGAGGGGAAACCCGTTCGTTGTCCGATATGGTGTAGATGAATCCTTCATCCAACAATTTTTTCACTTCTTTAACAATGTGCTTAAGGGCTGGATTCATTCTCCTCTGAGGTTGCCTGACTGGTTTGCAGTCCTCCTTAATGTAAATATGATGGGTATAGACCCAGGGATGGATTTCTTTTATTTCCTTGTATCTCCAAGAAAAAACCTCGAAATGGTGGGTTAAGAGGCCACATAGCTCCTTTTCCTAAGAGGGAGAGAGAGAGGAGCTGATCTTTAAAGTTCTTTCAGGGCCAAACTCCACATTCTTACAACATATTTTCATTGTGTTTCCTCCTTATATCTCTTTCTCTTTGTTGGAATCCAAGGAGAATGTCCACCCCTAAAGGTAGGTATGATAAGTGGGTAATGGACATCATATGACTGATGGTAGTGAAAAATTTAAGGTCTTGGGAAGAAGCTCTCTCGTAAATGGGATAGTAAGCTCATGAGAGTTGAGATTCTCCTAGTCTCATGTTAGCTCTATGTTTGTTTTAATGAAATATATTCCTTCCACATGAATTATATGTTTTCTTGGTTATGAATTCTCTAGCCATTTTGGTCTTGGTATATGACAAAATATTGATAATGAAAGAGGATTTTAAAGGCCATGGATCAAGTGTGGGTGAGCCTACTCCAAATTGGATATTATATTTTTTGTCATCCATATCAATGCATTCAGAGTGGAAAAAGAGGAGGAATCATCTCATGGGACCATTTTTAACAGTGGTACCTAGTATGGCAAAACGGAGTGTGAAACCTTCCAGGAGCATTTTGGTTCATTAAACAATTTTTTTGGGGGATAAAAAAATGTTGATTTAGTGCTGCATGTTTTCATGTCATTCTACACACAAATATCCTTCCAACGGTGTAAGAAGTGCATCAATCAGGGTCCATCTCTGATTGTTATGTCACTCAAAAGTTGGCCTTCTTGTTTTTACACCTATAGTTTAGGAAGATGTCGTGTCAGCCCCCATTACTCATGGAAAAGGAGCTAGCCAGGTGTTTTTTATGTAAAAAATTCTAGAAGGGTCTATATTTTAACTTATTTAAGAGTTGATGTAATCAAACTTAACCAATATCAAACTATCGACTGTGTTATAATCGAGCCACTAGGAGGAAGAGCAATTCTCTTTTTTCGATATAATTTTGTTCAATGGCGGAGAAAACATAGATATGAGAGATAGGAGGTATAGCACACAAAGGGGATATGTGCATTGTAGCAGCCCACGGGTGGTAAGCATTACTTCTTTGTACCTGCAACCATACATTTAGACAAAAGAGAGTGAAGCGGCCTCACCTTCAAGTTGGTTTTTCTTCTGAAAGGGTTTCCCAAAGCATATCTTGTGTCTTATTTGTGTGAGAGAATTTATTTTTTCATTATCTATTTTCTACATAATTTTCATTCACATGCATGCACTAAATACAATAAAATCTATAGATCTAAAAATTTAATAAAATTGTAATCGTATAAAAATTAATAAATGTAATATATTATTATCAGATATATTATGATGAACTATCCAATGGAATATCCACGGTAATTTACGGATGAGATCCTATTGCTATCGAGGCCATATATTTTCTCTTATCCCCTTTGTATGGTCTTTATTGTGATAGAATCAGTGCACAATTGGGGTGTTATTTCTAGGAGGTCAGCTGCATATCAAAGTATCATGGAAAGCTGTATGGAGGTCGGTAAAAAGAGGGAGGTAAAAAGAGGGAGGAGGAAAAAAATAATGTATAGGGATAAAAAGCCTCCTCCTTCACTCATACTATGTAACATCCTCAACACTTAATTGTTGGATTATTGAAATTGTAATAATTATGTTAACAACCCATGTATGGGCATGGAAATGTAAATAGGAAAAAGACCCATAATAATTATAAATATAATTTAATCATAACTGATGAAGAGTTCAAACCTTCACATGGACCACAAAAATCCATTAAGAGATAGGAAATCCAATAATGAGGGAATCTAGAAAAGTAATCTATCCAAAAAAATACTAAAAGGCCATGAGAGCTGAGATTTTTAAACTTCTCCCTTGAAAATATCTTGAGGAAGATGTGGATGTAACTTACTTATTTATGGGAAACAATAGTGGTATTGAAACAAATGCTTCGTAAGAGGGTTTATCGAAACCAATGACAAAGAGTACCAGGCATCCATGGAAACACAATGAAGAGGGAGCTCCACTCCCTCCTATAGTTATATGGTTGCAGACAGGGGAAGAGGAGGGAAGAAGAACAAACGTCCAAAGCCTAGGGAGGTCAAGACAAAAGACACAAAAACTCAGAAGGCGGGAATTAGCAAAATCAATGCAGATCATGGGGCCCATGAAGAAGACTTTCGGGAGGAAAAGGTGGAAGACAGAGGTCAAGGGTCAGAGGGCAAAGCTAAGATGGGGCCCTATAAACCCAAGACCACAATTAAACTGTGGGTTATTCTGAGCACCCCAACTCTGCAAGTGCACATAGACCACATGGCTAACTATTCCATCATATGCAAATGTATGGGAAAGCACCAAGCTCGGATGGCTTCAATGTGGACTTTTTCAAAGCCCATTGGAAGATACTGAAACAGGACATCCTGTAGGTAGTGGAAGACTCTCGGAGATTTAAGAAAGTCTTAAAAGCCCCCAATGAACGAAAGCAAAGTAAAATTTCAAATCAAACCACCTAAAGTCTCTAAAGAACCAAACAAATTTGAATCACATGCCTAAAGAATATAGGGCGTCAAACCAAGCACAAACAGTAGCCTTCCAGACCGAAAGTGCTAGTTGGTGATGAAACCCAACATTGTTGGATTCAGTACAGAAGTGGCGGGTGGAACAGTTACCCTGACAACCTGCTTAATGAATAGACCGGCACAAGTTCCTCCACTTTAACCGTCTCGATTGAAGTGAACCCCCCGGAAAATCCAAGTGAGTCTAGCCGACGTCTGCTCCAGGTACAGTGGGATCTTCCCTCCACCGTCACCTCGGTAGAATCCTAAAGATAATGGTCACTAAGGTTACCAACCGCAACAAATGCACCTGGGGGAACAGTCTACACTCCGACAGCACGCAAGGGCAGAGTATCAAGCTCAATCCCCTTGCCGTTTCCTTGACAACAATCCAAGGTTTACCGACAAGTGACCCCTGGCTCCTCGACAATGGTTAATCTGAGGTTTACCGTTTGTAATACGTGCGTGTCTGGCGTCGTTCCCAACGAGGGAGGATTGATCCCCTCACTGGTTCGGACACGAGCTCGTGCTTCTCCTTTAAGAGGAGATTTCCCAGAGTACAAATGAGACAATTGGATTTATTCTATCACAAGATAAGCTACTTGTTTGGTTTTGTTGTCTTGGAGAGTTAATTACTCACCTACTCCAAGACACTAGCCTGATCTAAATTGGTGTTTCAGAGCCCTAGTAAATAAAAGTTACTACGTCGATTTTACTTTAAGCGTTAATTTTATGGTTTTTCTTAAAGACAAAAGGTAGCGGAAGTGAAACCAATGGTGTGTAGACTCGACTCAATCCACTATAAAAATGCACCTAAGATGATTTACGCTACTTTCCTTTTTCAATGAAATTCCTAACTAAGAGAGTTGAGAAATGCAAATTTTATAGAAAACAACTTTCTTAGTAAAGACAATCAAAGAAACAATTCTCTTTATCTTTTCAAGCATACAAACATGACCACTTCTTACGTGCATGAAAAACCCTTTTTCTTTCAAAACTTTTCAAAGCTACTTGAAACAAAGCTTTTCAAAGGAGATGTTTTTGTATTTTCTCTTATCTAATAAAGCATATAAATCTATTTTAATGAAAATCAATCTCAAAAACTATAAAATCTATGAAAACTTGACTCACAAGCAAACCAAAAAGAAATTTACTCTAAGCAAACCTAACGAGGCAAAAGCCTACAAAGATGATTCTAGGATGTTTTACTTGACCAAAATCAAGTCAAGGACCAACTAATGTAGAATCAAAAGACCAGTCAAAACAAAACTCAAATCTTTTTGTTCTTTTCGTAAAATGGAATTCAATGCTCAATCAACAAGCACTTCGAAATTTGCCAAAGAAACAACTCAAAGGTAAGTTTCTCTCACAGGTAGACCTTATGACAGGTCTGACTTCTAAGAAGGCTGACAAAACCAGAGAGATCTAAGGCTTGACAACTTCTACCGTCAAAGTCACTACAAGACCTACTCAAAAATCAAATCCTAGGGCTTAAACTTCTATGAAATCCACTAAAACACTCAATGCTATCGAAACAAGTTCAGGTGAAGATCTTTGACAAGAGACTAATGGATCTGGGCAGTAAAAACTAAGAAAAAGCAAAATCTAAGAGAAAAAATGCAAAAAATGGAATTTTCTTAAATTTTAGCAGGGGACGCAGGTGACCCGTTAAGACAAGTGCGGGCCCGCTCTGTGCACACAGCGACAGTGCGTCCAGGGACGCACTGTGCAATACTCAGAGGGTGCGTCCTACTGGAAAATTCAAGAAAAACCAAAATGAATCTAACCCTAAGCTAACCCACCCAAAGACAAAGTCACAGAGCCAAAAACCAGAAAAATAAACCAATTTTCTCAGAGCAAAGTTCATACAAAGGAAAAGACTTTCACATCAATGGAGTCCCCAGTGGAGTCGCCAATTTGTCAGGCAGAAAGAGTCGATAGTGCGGACACAAATCAACCTCCCTAGGAGCCTAAGACTCTCTAGTGACAAACAAGACAAACGAGAGCAATCCTTCTCTAAACATGCATTTACTATATAAGAAATCAAGTGTTTAGATCCTACCTGTAGTCCCACACTGTTGTAGCAGTCCAGCTTCGCTGATCTGGATGAGCTCCTCCTTCACTTTGAAACCTGCATCCACTAACAATAAAACGATTAAATAGCACTTGATAATCTCATAGAATAAAACACATTTAACATATAGACCAAGGAGTACATGAAACAACTCATAAATAACAAGTTATTGAGAAGAATGGACTCATTTGCATTAATAGGTAACAAAAGGAACAATTACAACCTGAGCCTTGGTGTTGTGCAAGTTCCTCCCAGGGTCCTTCAAGAGTTCTCCTTTACTTTGACAAAGCTCACCCACTTCCAAATAGAACAAGCAAAGATGGCAATCTCTCCTCACAAGCTTCTAAATGGGAGTCCTAATTCCTGCAGCATCTACCCTTAGAAATGTATAGCTTCCAACCCCTACTCCTTCTGGCCCAATGCCTGTATTTATAGTGCTCAAGAGGAAGTTAATCAGGTCCACCATCAATGGGATAATCCCCTCTTTGGATGGGATAGCTCCCTTATTGATGGGATAAGTTCCTCTTTGGTAGGAATGCATGAACCATCTGGAGGCACTCAATACACGTCGAACAACCTTCTAGAATGCTCTAGAAATGACCACAAGTAACTTTTTAAAGATGAAACTTGCGCATTTTAACCTTTACAGGGGGACGCACCTGCCCCTTTACATACAGAGCGTCCAAAGACGCAGCTTTTGTGAACATTGGGTGCGTCCCCGCAGGTAAGTTTGAGAGAACCTGCGTCCCCAGAGATAAATACATTTATAAAGACTTTCTCTCTTTTTGGAGTTTGACATGGAGAGCAGAGGCATAAGACTTGCCTAAGAGGATAGCATGATTGTTGATAGAGCCATACTAACTGTAAATAGTCATGGTGACATTTTTTAGTGTAACACACCCCAACTCTGCAAGTGCACATAGATCACATGGCTAACTATTCCATCATATGCAAATGTATGGGAAAACACCAAGCTCGGATGGCTTCAATGTGGACTTTTTCAAAGCCCATTGGAAGATACTGAAACAGGACATCCTGTAGGTAGTGGAAGACTCTCGGAGATTTAAGAAATTCTTAAAAGCCCCCAATGAATCTTTCATAGCCTTAATCCCCAAACAGGAGAAGGCCACCTCTCTAGACAGATTTTGACCTATAGCATTATGCAATGTGATCTACAAAATTATATCCAAAGTCATTGCCAATCATCTTAAACCTCTCCTCCCAACCCTAGTGTCAGAGGAACAAACAAACTATGTGGAAGGATGAAAAATTCTAGATAATATAATATAAGCACATGAAATAGTTCATTCACTCATCACCAACAAGCAGGCTGGAATGAAAATGTAGCTAGACATAGCAAAGGCCTATGACAAACTTAGTTGGTCTTATGTTAGAGAAATTTTAAAAGTCTATGGCTTTAATCACGATGGGATAAAATGGGTTATGGCACTAGTTACCACAGCCATCTGTTCAATTGTGCTCAATGGAGCTCCTTCCAAAACATTCATGCCTTCTATAGGTCTTAGGCAAGGAGATCCTCTTTCTCCCTTCCTCTTCATTCTAATAATGGAAGGGTTAGGAAGAGTCATCAGAGTTGCTAAGGAGGAAGGGAGAATTCAGGGTCTAAGACTCACTAGTGGTGGGGACATGGTGACACATCGACAATTTGTGGATGACACTATGCTTCAAGACACACCCATTGTTAAGGAAGTCAAAGCATTCAAACAGATTATGAGTGAGTATGCTAGGGCAGCAGGCACTAAGGTAAGTCTCTTTAAATCAAAAATCTTCTTTTTCAATACACATATTTCAATTCAAAGAAATCTTTCCACAATTTTGGGCTTTCAAAGTGAGACACTACATGTGAAGTACCTGGGAGTCCCTCTCACTACCAAACCGCTTCACCAGGACATTTGGGATCCCATTCTTAATATGCTAAGAGATAAGATCAGCAAATGGAAAAACAGAGCACTAAATCTAGTAGAGAGACTAGTTCTCACTAAGGCTATCCTACAAAGCATCCCTATCTATATGCTATCTGCCATTCCAGCACTAGCCAGTGTACTGACCAATATAAGAAACATTCAGAGAGACTTCCTATGGGGAAAATGTGAAGAAAAGAAGAAATGGGCCCTTGTGGCATGGGACAGAGTATGAAAACCTAAGTCCCATGGAGGCTTAGGCCTTCATGACCCAGGAATTCTAAATAGAATTCTTGGAGCCAAAATTTGGTGGAGATGGCTGAAAGAAATTAAGCCCCTTGGGAAAAACTCTGGAAGCACAAATATGCTAGTGAATGGCAGGAGGAAAATCTAATCAGAATGACAGGATAGATCAAAGGTTCTGCAATTTGTAATAGGGCATGGGAGAATAGAGCCTTAGTCCAAAATCATAGTTTCTGGGAGATCAGAAATGGGAACCTGGCTTGGTTCTAGGAGGACAATTGGCAGCAGGAGAACATTCTCCGAAGTGAAGAATTAGCAGACATTTATGATGATACCATCAGCAAGGACTAAAGTGGGTAAGGGACTATTGGGACCAAGTAAGGAATTATAAGAAATGGAGAATTTGGAAACTTCCAGACTATAGTGGAATGGGCATGAGGCAAACTCAAGCCACAGCCCTTCAAGGTATTTTAGACAAGAGACAAATTTTAAACTCAAACTTGAGTGATACTCTTAAAAGGGGAAAAAACAAGACATGTCTATTCAACCTTAAAGAAGCCAGAAGAATAGAGGCATGGCTAAACCATCCCAACACTGATAAGACATGGAAAGAAATCTGAGAAAATCCTCATTGGATGAAAGTAAAGCTGTTCACATGGCTGGTTCAACAGGGCAAGATTCTGACATGGGATAACCTAAGAAAAAGAGGTTTTTTTTGCCCCTCAAGATGTCACTTATGTAGACAGCAGGAAGAAACTACAAACCATCTCCTGAATAGATGCCCTTTCACCACAACTCTTTGGAATTGGGTTGGAGAAGTTTTTGAGAAAACAGAAAAAGATGCTACTGACATCACCACCACTTTGAAGAACTGGAGGAAAAGTTTCTTGGATAATGAGATCATAAATTCTGCCTGGAGGCTAACCCCAGGATTCTCAATCTGGAATGTCTGGAAGGAGCGTAACAATATGATTTTCAAGGAGCACATGAGTCTGGTGAGTAACATCCTCAAACTGGTCCTTAAACAACTCAAAGAAACTGTTCATTTCCTGGGAGGAGAAGCTACAGGTAAACCTATTGAACAAAGATAGGCAAGAATATTGAAGAAATTAGAGCTCAAGGTTAATCCCCCTCTGACTTCTATGCAGATAATCAAGAAAACCCCAACAAAAAAGTCTTCTTGGCAACCCCCCTCTCATGGTTTTTTAAAATTCAACATAGAGGAGGCTTCAAAAGGAAATTCGAGAGAAGCAGGTTATGGAGGGATTTTAAGGGATGAGGAAGGAAATATGCATGTCATCTTCCATAGTTATCTTGGCAAAGCTACTAACAATATGGCTGAGCTCATGGCGATGGAAACATGCTTGGAAATACTGCTCAAGTACAACATTCAAAATGTCATCATTGAGGTTGATTCGGAACTGGTCATTAACTCACTAAAAAGAATAAATATTGGAGCTACTCCTGAGAAAATCTCAGAACATTGGCGCTTTTGCAAGTCTACCAAAGAATCTAAGTGCACCTAAAAACACTGAGAACCCTCAGATTGGTGCATGTTTGTAGGGAAGCCAACAAAATGGCGAACTGGCTTGCAAATGAGGGGGTTCGAAATAGGAATATTGATCTCTGCCACTGGTGGGAGGGGCTAATGGATGTCAGGTTGAAGGAGGGTTGTTCATCCAGAGCCCTTAGGGACCGACAGTAGCATCAGGAAAATCAAGAGACCATTTTTGCTGACCTGGGTTAATTCATTCATAGCAGATCCTAGAGGTTGCAGCCCAGGCATTTTGGTTTTTTTGACAGGCGGAATGGCGGGAGCTTCTTCTCACCTTGGTTCAGGCAGAGTAGACGCAACGAGAGGCCAAAAACTGGAAACTCTCGGCAGCCTCAAAACCCGGGGTTTTTCTTATCTATTCGCAACATGCGTCCAAGGAGGTTTTTTAGTGATCACAAGCCTTGCAAGCGAGAAGTGGTTTTTCTTTTTTGGGAGCAATTCCATTCAGTGAGCTTCACGTGGCAGTGGGGTCAGATGCAATACCATCCTCATCGCACGTTATTGTTCGGTGATGTTGACCGATGCGATATGATCCTCAACCTTCGGATATGGCAAGGCGAATCAACGGATGGGATTCATCAAGCACTTTGGTGGGTCCATATGGGTAAAAATCATGCTTCTATGCACAACGATATGGACCACAGCTATGGGATCGGGCAACGAGGATCGACGGTTGAGGTTAAAGATGCATGTCAGGTAAAAGGCGGAAAGCATGATGTTCTTGGCGGGAAGAAGCTTTTTACACATTCTACAAATTCGCAGGTTTGTGAGTTTTGCGAATATGAAATCAACAAAGATTGGAACATATGTTCCTCTTTGGGCAGAGTTGACACAGCTAGAGGCTCGAAATCGGAAACTCTCGGCGGCCTCAAAACCCGTGGTTTTTCTTATTTATTCGCAATACTGAGTCCAAGGCAGTTTCTTGGTGATCGGAAGCCTTGCAAGTGGCAAGTGGCGTTTCTTTTTTTGGGAGTGATTCCATTCTGCTAGCTCCACGTGGTAGTGGGGTTGGATGGAATATCGCCCTTATCGCATGTTATTGTTTATTGATGTTGACTACATCAATATGATCCCCAACCGTTGGATCTGGCAAGGAAAATCTATAGATGGGATTCATCGAGCTTGTTTGTGGGTCCATATGGGTAAATGTCGTGCTTCTCTGCACAATGATATGGAACACAGCCGTGGGATCGGGTGAAAAGGATCGACGGTTGAGGTTAAAGATGCAAGTTAGGTAAAAGGTGGGAAGCATAACGTTCTTGGAGGGAAGAAACTTTTTACACATTCTACAAATTCGAGGGTTTGTGAGTTTGTGGACATGAAATCTACAAAGATTGGCACATATGTTCCTCTTTAGGTCTGACTCTAGATTTTGTTACACGGTTTCCGCAGTATATTTCTCTAGAGAGTTTTGAGGTTTGGTTATAGGCGTTGGGGCTTTTTCCTTTGGCCCATTAACAGTTAGTGTTGGGTTTTCTCCTTAGGCCACAACATTTCAAGGAATGTTGTATTTTATGTATTTTATTTATGGTTTAATGAAATAGAAGGTTCGATTCTTGCTAAGATTTTCAAATTTCTCCCTTGAAAATATCTTGAGGAAAATGTGGAGATACCTTACTTATTTATGGAAGTAGTGGGGGATGTACCCCAAATATATTTTCCAAGATGTGTGTAGTGTACCACTAAAATAATTTTGGAGGATAACCAAAAGATTTTGCTCTAACCAAGGGACAATCTTAACCAAGGGATAACCAAAAGGTTTCGCTCTAGCCAATATATTAGATTTTCTTCGTGGCAATGGCCCATCCAATTTTAACAGGGAGGAAGGTCCCAATCACTTGCACAACCAAGATAGAGTCCCTATTCCTAGAAATGGATTAAATTTTTTAAGGGGATAGAAAATTGTTGGCTCCAGTAGATACTCGATCGTATCAAGGTCTGTCTAGTATTTTTTTCATTCAACAACTGCAAAGGTACACACTCCAACTGAATCGTAGGAAACAATTACAAATGTTTCCATATATCTGAAATTAGATTGGTAACAAAAAAGATGTTTAATTTATACCTTCAAAATTCTCCTTTCTCTTCCACCATTGTTCAATTCCTTTCTCTTCCCAGTGAGTATATGGGAGGTTTTTTACACATGGTATCAAACCAAAAGGTTCAAAACTAGGCCTAAGATCAAACCAAAGAGAAAAACACAAATGCAAAAATTATTACGCATGGCGTAAACATATGTGATACTTTGTGATGAGGTATTGTTACACAGTATTTTGTCACGCCTCCTGCACTTCCCTATGACATACCCTGAAGTGCCTAAAACATTATCATTATAGTATACTCATCCATGTTTACAGCTCAGATCCCTCCTTTAACTTTTCTTGGAAAATATCTGGAGCTTTCCCTGAAGAAATGGCTCTTGAAACCCTAAAATAAAAGTCATCACCCTTATGAAGCTCAAAACCATGATGATAACCTATTTCACCTTGTTAATCCAGTGATGGCATCACTATGTTCTCTCTCATACTCGCAATGGTCTCAAAAAGGAATTTTTCCCAAAGAGGATGAGAATCTTCCAGATCGGCGAGCTAGAGGTGGTTTTGCATAGATGAGGTCAAATCCTCCCATTCTTACCTCCTTGTTTTATCCCTATGAACTACCTCCTTGAGATGTGTGCCTAATCCTATCTTTGGAGAAGTCCTAACTCCCTCTACCAGTCTATAAATTCATCTTCTCCCATTCCTAAATGTTTGGTTAGGTTAGAGGCTGGGTTGATCTATTTCCATTTGCACCCCTATGCTGAGCTTGTGCTTAGAGGTTATTCATTAGACTTGGAGAAGGGGTATTGGAGAGTTTCTTGGCTTCGACTTGGACTACCACTCAAGGAGAGCCTTCCAACATCAAGGCTATGGTTGTAAGCTTCCCCTTTATTCTTTAAATAATAATACAATTGTTGGTTCATCTTCCCAATATATATGTTCATGTATGTATTTGTTTGGCTTTCATTGATTAACTAAATAGATTATTATTGGATTTTATATTAGTCTTAGTATGCTTTGTTGTCTCTCAGATACTTGTGTAGGTACATAAGCGCTAAAAGAAGCAGGAATGGGTCTATGACACAAGTGATTCCAGGATCTCAATAAAGGAGATCGGGTTAACATCAAAGCAAGGTAAACCATCTCTCTTGTTCTATTTTTCAATCATAATCTAGGAATGTGTCTAGTTGACTGTCCCTTTAGTTGCTAGACCCACTCATTGGGCTAGAGGGATCAACTCTATCAATAGAGAGGATTAACCTTGTCAACAAAATGGCAACTAGTATTCCCAAGGTCTTAGAAGTGTGGTCCACAGGTTCATATCAATCTTTGTCATCAGCCTCTAGCGATCATGTTGGTGATAAACCTTCAACTAGTCAAGCTCATGGAAAAAAGGGAAAATTCAAATTTCCCTGTAATTTGTGTGAAGGTAACCATCCCATTCACATTTTTCCTCTTATGGATGAAGCCTCCAAGTGTTAAAAAACCTTAAAGTTTCTCAACCTCGTCTTCCGACTGGGCATCGAAATCTTTCCGCTGATCCTTCACTAGTTGATCTAGTGATTTATCAAAAGTCATCTTTGGTCAACCCCACTCTCTCTGAATGTGGGTTTTGTGAGTCTGTTCTCGGCCAACCATTGGTTTGAGAACATGGTAGACTTAACTCTACCTTCAGTTAGCTATACCTTTTCGGTTGAGAGTGAGCCTCATACTGCTCAGGCTCTTTTTGTTTCTTCAATTTCGAATGAACTGGTGGTGAATCCTCATGTTCCTAAGGTGCATGAGATAATTTCTCCTATTCCCATCAAGCAAGAGGGAAGCTCTCAAGTTCCTACGACACCCCGTCCGAGCAGTTTAGTCACTTCTTTTAATTGGAATCAACTGGCAGGATAATACCTTTCGGTTTATGTGCCTTTCTAGATTACAATATAGGCTTATCATATGGTCGTACCTAGCACAATCATAGATGAGGGCGAATTTATTAGCATTTTGTCCTCGAGCTCTTGGCAAGATTTAGGTTCTCCTCATCTTGTCCCCGTCACTCAGAATGTGTTAGCTTTTAACAGAGGAGCCAATCAACTGTTAGGGATCCTTCCTAAGTTACCTATTACTTTAGGAGGAAACATTGTCTATATAGACATGATGGTTGTCCAAGGCCCTTTGGATTTTAATCTACTCCTTGGATGTGACTATGTTTATGTCATGGGAGCTCTTATTTCTTCTCTCTTTTGACTGATCTATTTCCCACATGATAGAAGCATTGTGATCATTGATCAACTTATATTCATTGGTTATTAATCAAATCCCAATCAACCATCATCCCTAAATGGTTCTTATGTGCAAACGGTATCACCCCCACGATAGCTTAATTATGTGGCCACCTACCGCATGCCCACATCTACTAATGACCTAGTAGGTGGTGCAGTACACCATGTACTGGGGGAATTGGAGACCAATTTTCCACTTGGATCCTTCAACATGTATCCCTTCCAGAGTGTTCTCCCATCTAATGAGAACCAATTGACTCTGATTCTAAACTAGGACCTGACTCCTAATCAAAATCTTTGATTGGTGTGTGAAATAGTTGGAGGCTTGCTTAGGTTTGATTGATATGACATAGCCTTTATTAGTTTAGGATGGTGGGTGGTATCCCTCATGCCTGCACACACTTATTCATTGAGATAACATGAAGCGTCATTGATCATGGAAGATGCACGATGTGAAGGGTGGTAACCCTCAGCACCTACAGGTGGTGAGAGTGGATGTGGAGTTAAGAACATCTGACTATCGTATAAAATTGGGTCCTCATCTTCTCAGGGAGCCTAAGTTTGATGTTTATAGGTTCGGAACGCTAGTCCCTATCTCTATTCGAGCTTTGTGTATAAAGTCTGGTATGTTATAATGCTATCTTTGTATCCTAGGTTCGGGGTTGATACTCATGATAAGCCTTACGTCTAGAGGGGAAAGGAAACACTGGTTAAATTAGTAGTTTCTGTGACTGGTTATATTGGCCTTCGCGACCATGTAATGTCGATTTCTATATTTTTTGGCAACATCCTTTCTCCTCTGGCCACATTTACTGGATTCTAGTTTTTCGTCATGATGTTTCCTATGCATGTTGATAATTCGGTCCCCTATTTTAAGCTTGAATTTTCTAGGCAAGCCTTATGGAGAGTAAGGGTTCTAGTAAATGATCAAGGCTGAGTATATGGACTCAAGGCTCAGGGGTGCCTTTGTACAGTGGGTTGGGTTTTGAGCGTAAGAAGGTGGGAGAAGGGTGAAGAAAGGGGGCTTAACATTGGTAGATATGGTTAAGTGTCAGCCTCGCAATGTAGCCTCAGGGCGACGCAAAAGGGGTCACAGACACCAGGAAGGAAAAGGTAAATAAGTTGGTTCGTATTTCAATTGGACTGTGCAATACAGTATTAAGTGGAAAAGTATTGTGGAGCTGAGTACTACATGACAGGGGACTATGTGGCAAAGGTGTCAGAAAATTAACTTTGAGATTCTTTAGGCCACAATTCAATCAATTTGTGAAGGAACTGAGGTGCAAGTGAAACTATTGATCGCGACCTGGGAGGCAGAGTTGAATGCGAAAGTTGAGCTTGAACCGTCAGCCGAAGATTTAGGGGAGCTAATCACAAACCCTACGTCAACTCGTGGTCGTTTCACCCTATTTAGATAGTTTGTCCATCTCTTCTAGTTAATGAAATGCATAGTGTTCAAAGCAATGGTTGCGACTAGCAACACAAAAACACAAATTGATCCTTAGTCGGGCCTTCGAGACATTCAAAAGAGCTCCATCGTATTCAACTTCAGTCGCAAAATCATAACGCTCACCTGGGCCGCATTGAGCAACATATCCCATGTCTACCGCAATCTGAATTGCCAGGATAAGGTGCTAAAGTTCCTGCTTCGGTGGAATCGTCATATGATTAGTTGATCAAAGTTTTTCCTGTTAATTCTAACTTAATATTGGTTGTATATGTTAGGTAGCATTTATGTTTACCTTTTTATGCTTACTAGTTGGTTTCTAGACTATTAGCCTTATAAGGCTTGGTTAGATAGACACAAACTATTTATGTTTTGGATGCCTTATAATGTGATTCGGCGGCAAACAGACCTGGTTTCCCGCTTGGCAGGTTGAGGCCACCGAAAAAATTATATATTTGTAACCTGCTTGTTTATAGATGAATGAATGAAAGGTACTCTTAAGCTTAAAAAAAAACATAATGTTATTTATTTATTCAATATTTAATATATCTAATATTTTAATTAAATTTGTTATTTATATATAATTTTTAAATACATTAATTAATATTCCAAAATAAATTAAAATATTTATAAAAAATTCAATTTTAAATAAAACATTCTTTTATATTTAACACTAAAATTAGAAAAAAAAACATAATTTATTTTATAAATATTTAGGTCGATATGCCTTCCTTTTGAATCAATTCAACTCATATTTTTGCCTACCTTTTCCATCGAGTTAGATCTATGCAACATTCCTCTTACATCCCTCATCTGTCAATAACGTATCAACAAATGTCGCATCATACGTCTTCCACTAAAATCCATTTATAGAGTGAACAACTGAGTATGGGTCATTTAATATGCGTGGGGATGGAGTAAATTACTTTGCTCAGTTTAGTCTTACTTTGGCAGAAAAGAACATAAGAGAATCCAACATGAATACTCACACACATATCGGTATACACTTCAAGGTGAAGGTTATGTAATGACTTCAGTATTTTTTATTTTTGGAGATATGAAACTCATTAACTTCTTTATTTCTCTGACACTTCTTCTTTCTTGTCACTTCATGTTTAAATAATTTGGCGATGGGGTGAGAGGCTTGTGACTCATGCACAGTTTTGTTGATTTATCATAAATTAGTGAAGAAGGAACCTACACTTACTTTGTACAAATTTGTCATTACTAGTGTCAGTTATATATTAATCAATGTTCGAGCCAGAGGCTTCCTTAAACTGCTTATTTTGTTGATCATTCTTCAAGAAACTAGAGTTGGAACTATCTTGTAAAGCATAATGTCATTAGGCAAATACAATAAGGCATGGGGGTCGCAAGATGAGTAGTCTAGGCTCGATGTACGCTCACATTTCGATATGATTTCTATAAAGATGAGGATTATTGTGCTTATTATATCCTTATACAAGCCTCTATTCGAAAGATTAATTTGGTGTTGTGTCATCCTGTAAGCCACCTAGGCTGTGGAATTCAAGTTTGCTATATGAAAATTTGATTTTTTTAATATTTTAAAATATTGCAAGATGCTTCTATTAAGAAAGTCTTTTGTTAGAAATCACATAAGTGAAATTTTTGGCCAACGCATTTCAAATCAACAAGTGTGATTCATCATCAAGACCAGATGAAGAGGCAGACTATGGCAGAGGCTTAAATAGAGAGAAATGTAGAGACCTTTACCATGGTCTACCTCTTCATCTGGTCCTTATGATAAAACCACAACGCATTGGCCAAAAACTTCTCATATGTGATTTCCTCCTAAAATCTTTTTTTAATTCATTATAGATCACAAAAGCCTGAATTCAGAAGCAACATTTATTATTGACTCTACAAAAGAAACACATGACTCTATAAGCTAAAGCTTAGACAAATGCTCTAAAAATTGGATGGCCCTATGCTTCAACAATGGAGAAATGTCTTTAGATTCATATGATCAGTAAGCTTTGATATTTTCTTCCCGAATCCAATTCATAATGTAATTATGCCAAAGTCATTATTTTATAGATAGATCTCATCGACCTTCATCATTTGTGGAGGACCGCTCAAACCTTGCTACCTATTTTTTATTTTTTATTATAATTATATATATATAATTATTTGCATTTTTAAGTTTGAGTGATATGATATTATAGATGTGAATTCTAGAAGACTTCTCCATTTCCAAAACATTGACCATTCCAAACAGCATTACCACACCCGCTCCCTGTACATGGCATCACCAATTCCCCGAAAATTTCTTCGAAACCGATAAACACTTTCCAGATTTTTGTTGTTAAAATAATCCATCGTGGGCCTCTTCGATTCTGGGGAGTTGTAACGACGTCCGTAAGAAGATTGAAGACAACATCCGTGACGACATCATCGCCGCCATTAATGAGGTTCAATTATGCCCGCGTTTATTGTTACTGTTGCCATATGTTTTGTTTAAGACAAAATATATGGTAAGTGTTATTGTTACCATATTTAATTATGCCCATGTTTATTTTTACTATTATCATATATTTTATTGCAGTTGTCTATAAGGCGATTTTTTGAAAGTTTTTTCGGCGGGTTTTTTCGATCGAAATCCGGCATGAATTTATTGGATCGAAATCCGGCAGGAATTTATTGGAATCGAAAGTTTGATAGCTAGTTTCTGCACAATGAAAGCGTCCCAGGGGTTTTCGAGGGTGCTGAATCCAAATATGCAGTTAAAAAACCATTTTAACTGCAACAAATCAAGATTTAACCTCAATTTCTTCCGCAAGATTACGTCATCGGAATCTCCAAAAAATCGCATTATAGACAACTCCTATTTTGTTTAGGAAAAAATATATGGAGATGGATTTTTACATGTCCCTTCAAACCTAGATCAGATATTAAAGTTGTATAAATTTTTTAAAAAATTATTTTTAACATAGTTGCCTTTATCATATATTTAAATACTTGAATATTTTACATTTAATTTATTCTTTCCCATTAACAGTGTATATGTCAAATTTTAAATATATTAAAAATTGAAAAGTTTTTAAATATATCAGATTTTTTAGTTATTTGTTTTCGAAGTATTTCAATATTTTAGTAATATATTTGTGTTTTTATATAAATAATTGAATTTGATAGCATTTGGATTATATAACTTAAAGAACAATGGTAATAAGAATAGTTAAATATTTATATTTCTCATAGGTGATATTTAGTGTTGTTACAAGTAATTTAAAAATATACAATTCTTGTAATTTTTGCTATAGTATTTTGGTCAAAGAATTTCTTAGTTATATATATGTGTATATATTGAACAAGTACGAGGCTATATATTTCATACCAGGAATATACATATACTATTGAATGTAGAGTGATGGGAGAGATCATATTCTCCATAATGTTAATGGCTATGATCTATGGTACATATATTTAGAGTTGTTACAAGTAATTTAAAAATATACAACTTTTGAAGTTTTTGCTATAGTGATTTGGTCAAAAAATTTCCTAGTTATATATATGTGTATATATTGAACAAGTACGAGGCTATATATTTCATACGAGGAATATACATATACTATTCAATGTAGAGTGATGGGAGAGATCATATTCTCCATAATGTTAATGGCTATGATCTATAGCATAACACTACATTGGTTCATGACTTTTATTTGAAGGGCATGAAGGGTGGTGACCTCTTTTCTAGTAATAAAATTCCATCAGGTGGTAGTCTAAAGGCATGGGAAGTTTCCTTCTCATAAGGTTTTAACCACATAAAAATACTAGTATTTGTGATCTTTGAACTCATTTTATGAATGGTTGTTGAAGTTATTGGTTCTATATGGAATATTCTATTTGCTGGAACAATAATTTAATTTATCCATTTTTTCTTATCCTATAAAATATTTTTTAAAGCCAAAATGTTATTAGAGGTTCTCCTTAATTAATCACGGTTCTTTACTGTTGTAATGAAAATGAAATTGTGTTGGTTTAATTATGTGGTTATGATAATTTTATAATAATGGAAAATGTACACCAGATTCAGGAAAGTATAAAAAGGATTCTTGAAGAAATTGAATTCTATTTGGAAGATGTTCATGTTAAATATGATCATATTATTTCTTATGCTATAGTGGTTATAGATTTCTAAAATTGACAAGATTTATCTTAACTTTCTCCAAATATCCCATAAAATGTTTTCTATTTGAAGAATTCTTGATTTTTTTCCTAACCATAAATAACCATGTAATTCATTTATAAACCCAAATTTAAAAAAAAATAATTTAATGCATCTTATGTTTGTTTTTATTAATGAATTCATCATCTCGTATTAGAGAAAAGGTTATGGATCTGTCAATTAGAACTTGGTGTGTAGAGTGCAACGTGGACGAAGCTAACCATGGATAGACTTGTGAAAAAGTAAGGAAGTTCCGCTGGAACATATTAAAGTATCAAACCTTAAACTGAGCGTGGAGTTTTCTGTGAAGACATTTTTGACAAATGTATGAACGCTCTCTTCAATATTTCTGGTTGATTCGCTGGGAATTGATGCAATGAGAAGGACCCAAAATAAATTTCGAGGACCTACGTAGCATGGAGTGTTGTGCATTTTTTTGTTCACTGACGCAATCGGAGCTGGCATAACTGTACTTAATTTGCAGTCGACATTAGAGACCTGCGTGTGGAGATATGTGAGAAAAGCATGTTAATTGAAGCTGTGAAATTCTGCATGGAGACTTGTGTGGACGTTGCAAATGGAGATTTGTGTAGATGCACAACGTTGGGAATTTGTTGAAGTACGAGTTCAAATTACATCGCATGAGACGTACTAAAAATTATTCGGTCATGTGATAATTTACCATATTCCCTTTTCACTCATTTAAATAAATTTCACCCTCATAGTTTTAAAAAAATGGAAACGTTATTTATATAAAGTGAAGATTGTTAATGTTTAATATAACTTTATATAAGTGGAGATTATTATATAAAGTGAATTTAAATAATTCTTAAGGTTGGATGTTCCATAAAGCACTTTATAGTATTTAATTATTTTAAAAAGTCATAAAATGTATAGTGTTTTGGTCTTTTATTAAAAGAAAATTTAAAGTTTATTGTTTTTTATTTTAATTAAAAATAAAAATAAAGATGGTAAATAGAGCTAGAGGAGCCAGGGGAATTTGAATTGGTTGAAGAAGACCAACTTCCAATCAAGTCTTACTCAATGAAGTGAGACATATTTGAATGAGATTAGATGCATTGGAAACAACAGGTAGGAGAGGCATTGGTATTCATAGTATCACCGAAGTTGAACCTCAAGAAGAAATTCTAGAAGAGAAAATGGTCAAGATGATCGCGGGAATAAGTAGCAAGCCAAGATTGGAAGTGCCTATGTACGAGGCACCTAAGTTGAACCTCAAGAAGAAATTCTAGAAGAGAAAATGGTCAAGATGATCGCAGGAATAAGTAGCAAGCCGAGACTCGAAGTGCCTATGTACAAGGAAAACTTAAATCCTGAATAACTCATCAAATGGATTAGTCCCATGGATAAATATTTCAACTATGAAAATGTAGCTCAAGATAAGAAAGTCAAGTTCATGTTGACTAGATTAAAAGGAAGTGCTGCACTATGGTGGGAGAGCATGCACACTGAATGGAGAAGTAAAAGAAAAGGGAAGATCACTAGTTGGGATCCGATGGTAGCCAAGCTCAAAGGTAAATTTCTTCATCAAGATTATCAGTTAAATCTTTTTCGACATATGCAAAATCTTAAGCATAAATTCATGTCTATACAAGAATATACAAAAGAATTTTATAGATTAAGAACAAGGTCTAGTCATGTGGAAATGGATGATTAAAAACTAACTAGATATATTAATGTCCAAGATTTGAAATACACGGTGAATTGGATATTTTATCTTTGAAAATTATTGAAGAAGCTTACTACATAGCCCTCAAAATAGAAGAAAAATTGACAAGGAAGCAGAGTCAAAGAGGAAGAAGATGAAATACTGCAAGAAGCAAAGGACAATCAAGAAGAGGACCATCAAGTAGACAACAATCAAGCAGAGGATATTCAAGTGGAAATTTCTCATTCAAAAAGAAGGCGGCAATTCACATAAGGTAGAATCATCATCAAGAGGATATTTCAGATAATGAAGGCGATAATCAATTGGCCAACCCCAAGAATCATTCTAGAGGTAAGATGCTTTCATGGATTGGAAAGTGTTTACAAAAAAATTATCAGAAATTTCAATGGTGTATGTGTTGAAACTGTAGAAATTATTAAGGAAAGAAACAAACCATTCTATTGGACAAAAGAAGCTAATAAAAGTTTCAAATTATTAAAGAAAAAGATAACAAAACAACCTATTTTAGCATTGTCAGATTTCAACAAGTTGTTCTCGGCTGAGACCAATGCTAGTGGAACTATAATAGGAGTTTATTTAAGTCAAGAGGGAAGACCATTCGCCTACCATAGTGAAAAACTCAATGAAGCCAAGAAAAATTACTCTTTTTATGATAAATAATTCTATGTCATTATACAAACTTTAAAAAAAATGGATACATTATCTTATGCCACAATAATTCATTCTTTACACAGAGAAGCATTCTTTACAACACATGAACAATCAGACAAAATTGAGGAGTCAAAGACATGTTAAATGGATTTAATT
This sequence comes from Pinus tabuliformis, assembly GCA_031772625.1. NCBI lineage: Eukaryota > Viridiplantae > Streptophyta > Pinopsida > Pinales > Pinaceae > Pinus > Pinus tabuliformis. The sequence continues at coordinate 873,113,571 of CM062806.1, read as the reverse complement.
CTTACAAAATTTTACATTTGCTATCAAGCATAAAAGTGGGCAGTCAAATAAAGTAGCAAATGCAATATGCATGATTAATTTAATTATGGAAGAATTCTAAGTGAATGTCTTAGGATTTGATGAACTAAAAGATATGTATAAAGATGATCCCTTATGTTCAAAGGAAGATATTTATACATTCCAAGATGTTCGATGAGGGAAAATATATTAAAAGAGAAACATAGTGGAGGTTTAGCAAGTCATTTTGGGCAAAATAAAATTGTAGCATAGTTACAAAAAAATATTATTGGCCTCGCATGCAAGGATATGTAAGAATATTTGTTGAAAGATGCAGGATATGTCAATATTCAAAAATAATAAGTTAGAACGCTATGCTATATCCACCTTTACTAATACCAAAGCTACCATGGGACTCTATAAGCATGGATTTTGTACTTGTATTTCCCAAAGCATAAAGAGGAAGTGACTCAATATTTTTTGTTGTTGACAGATTCTCAAAAATGGCACACTTTATAGCTTATAAAAATACAAATGATGCAACTAACATAAAAAAACTTGTTCTTCAAATAAATAGTTAGATTGCATGGATTACCTACAAGTGTTATTTCTAACATAGACACCAGGTTTGTGGGCCATTTTTGGAGAAATTTATGGAAAACTTTAGGAACCTATCTAAGGAACCTATCTTATTCTTAGTTCAACGTATCATTCCCATATTGATGGTCGGACAAAGGTGGTAAATAGAAGTCACAATGGGATCTCGTACTTACTGAAGAAGAATTTACATATAACAAATCACCTAAGAGAAGCACAAGATTAAGTCCATTCCAAATTATTTATGGAATGCATACAAGAGTAATTTATGAGGTAAGGAGATGGGAAAAAAAGAATTTAGAAGTGAAAATGGTGAAGATTTTGCAACCAATATCCAGGAAATACAGGATCAATTCAAGCAGCAATTACAAGAAAGTAGCCACAAATATAAATGAAGAGTAGACTCCAAAAGAAGAAAATTGGACTTTGATGTTGGAGACTTGGTTATGGCACATTTTTGGAAAAAACCATTTCCTAAAGGGGAATATAATAAGTTAAAACTAAAAAAGATCGAACCATACAAAATTTTGAGGAAATTTTCCTCGAATGCTTATGAAATATAACTACCCAAAGTCTTTGGTATTTCACCAATCTTTAATGTTTCAAATCTATACCCATTTAAGGAACCAATAAATGATCCTATAGATGCACCTACTAATACAAAATTCAATGACATAAACAACTACCTCCAGCACTAGTAAAGCAGATTGAATCAGTCATTGATAAAACGGTGGATAAAAAGATGAGGAATAAAGAGTATTTTCAATAGCTGGTTAAATGCAAGAATCAACCAGTCAAAGATGCTACTTGGATGACACCAACAAAGATTTCAAAATATGGTATCAATATTGAAGGACTCGAGAAGAAAAACATAAGAATATATATTTTCCTCACCTGTAGTATGATGCAGGAGCATGTCTTATTTGTATTTATGTATTTATTTAATTGGGAATGTTTTAGAAAATTCTAGATTTTATGGAGACTTCTAGAATTGATTAGATATTAAGTAGTTAGCATAGATTCCTAGAATTGAGAGGATTTTTCTCAACTTCCTCCAAATATCCAGGAAGGAGTTTTCTCTTTGAGGAATTCAAGACTTTTCTTCCTCAAGAATAAATAGTTATATAATTCATTTGTAAACCGAAGTTTGGAGGGAAAATAATTTAATAAAGGTTATGCTTGTTTTTATGAGTGAATTCCCCATGTGGTCTCTACGTCACAATTTTCTATGAAAAATATTTAAGTGGATTGCTTATGCAAAGAGAGGGAAATAATTCAAATGGGAAACTTATTGGTATATAATTACCAAGAAAAAATTCAAAGAATTTTATTGCTATCAACATTATGGAAGGTCAATATCAATATTATGGAAGTGAAAGATAACTACTATGAATTGGAGAAGTCACAACAATAATACATGGAATCAATGCAAGGAAAATTATGCAAAAACCAACCATCATTGGTTAAAACCAAGAGAAACTATGTTTGGAAGCATAGAACATGATCAACCACAACATAAATATAAGGATATCCCATTATTTGGTTGCATCACATGTAACTCCCTTAACTACAATTCTTTGAGGAAAAAGGTTTTAAAAGGATGGAACCACAATATGACAACAAGTGGGGGCATATATTGGGTTAAATGTGCAAGCAATACATAAATAAACATGAAATTTATGAGGAAGGGTGATTTGGTATGCATGCATGCATTTAGGTATTTGTAGTAAGTTCTATAATTCTTTAAGGATTTATTGTGTAAATTATTTATATTATCTATTATGGAGGTAGGATGCATGATCTCATTGATGTAAATGGTCTATAATTTTGTTTTTCTATCTATATGGAGTATGAAAATACATAGGTTTACTAACATGTGATTTAGTTGTATAAAAAATTGCTTAATATCTTCATCTTGTGTGGAAATAACTCTCCATTGTATCTCTTATGTGACCCTAGGAAATAGAAAAAGTATAATTGTTATTTTACCTTAAAAGAATGTGTTCTTCAAGCTAATTCATATATAACCCCATTCTTTTTTTATTCTTGATAAATGGGGATTCAAACTTCATAACATTGTGTTCACTAATTAAGCTTCCCCATTAAGAACCTCCCAACCAGAAACCATGTCTTATTTTTTTCCATCACAAGAACTCATTAGATTTTATGGCTTAGTGTTTCTTCACAAGCACAGCCTCCCAACCAGAAACCATGGTTGATTTTGTTCCATCACAGGAACTCAATATATTTTATGGCTTAGTGTTTCTTCACAAACACCTAGACAAGATTATACCTTTCCTTCTTAAATAAAAAATACAACCTCGACCACTTATATAGTAGCCATGGTAGAGTGGATGTACGGAGAGTAGAAGTTTATGATTCAAGTCTCAAGTCATGGAATCGATTGTTTCGAAGGATTTCTTGTACTAGAGGAGTGGGGAGGAAATTCCTTTCATGCATTTAACTTTCAAAATAGGATGTCCTATTTCATGTCATCTCCTTGTGATTACAAGTGCTTCTAGCTTCTTAAATATTCAATTCTAGTAATATTATTATATTTGAGATTGATACGCAACTTTCAAACTAATCACACATATAGATAAGAGAGATTTCCCGAATGCCACAATTTATATTAGGGAAAAGGGTCTTGTCTATGAATATCAAAGTCTAAGTTTCAGGTTTGATTTTCACAGAATGGATGATTTGTTGTGCATTAGATATGGGATTGGTTGTGGAAATAAGGTTCTTTTTTATTATTTAAAACAAAATATATTCAAAGGGCTTCCCAAATGTCCAGTGGGGGAAGTTGCTGGTTATTTTTCTCCATCCATGTTTGTCTTCAAACCTAGATCGAATATTAAAGTTATATAAATTATTTACAAAAAATGATTTTTAACATTTTGTTGTCTCTGTCATATATTTAAATATTTTAAGTATTTTTGAATATATTAATAAAAAATGTATTAGATAGTTTAACTTATTTTTTCCAATAAAATGTATATATGTTAATTTTGAATTTATTAAGAGGTCAAAAGTTTTTAGAGAGTTAAATTATTTAGTTATTTGTTTTAGAAATATTTCAAGAATTTAGTAATCATTTTTCTTAAATAAAAATTGAATTCTATAGTATTTGGCTTAAATAACTCAAATAACAATGGTGATAATTCTCAAAATTAAATTATAATTGTTTTCTACTTTGCCAAAATTTGTGTGTCTAATGGAAGATCTGTGGTCAAAATTTTAGGATTCTATGTAGTTTTTTTTGCATAAATCTACAATAAAATTTCTAAACAATTCAAAAATATGTAACTTTGCAGCTATTGCTTTTCTATTTTGATCATAAAATCCTTCCTCCACACCACTAGAGATAACCTTAATTGACTAGATATATATAATTTACCATTTTGTTTTCATTTTCAAATTATTTTCTTTGACAAATTTCCATATATCTATGTTTGTGAGAGATGATTTAGCTCTCATTCCTCTAGTTTTTGGCAACTTAAATTTTAGCTTGAGCTATTTGGTTAGACTTCTATATGTAATTTTGTTACAAACAAAAAACTATTTGCAAATAATCAAAGCAAATATTTTATGAATTGTATGCTATTTTTTTAAATTAAATTTTTAAACTATGTTTACTTTAATGATACTACATATTTTTGATTGATAAATTAAAATAAGAGATGTAAGAAACTCAATGGCATGTTACATGACTAAATCAAAATTGCATTTCTACTAAAAAGATTTTTTTCTTTTTTTCAATGGGTTTGAGGATTTTTCTTTTTTCTACTTCATCAATCTCTTTAGCCTACTTTCTATACATACAACTTGAGTGTATATATATATGAAAAAAATGTTATAACATATAAAATGAAGAATTATTCCTAATGGTGTAATGTAATGCCTATTGGAAGTTACAATAGATGACTATGAAAATGTACATGTACTAAAACTTATGTCAATTGTGGTGTCTATTGAAAACTTATGTTACATTGTGGACTGTCAAATATTCAGATTTATGATATGGTTGAGAAACATAAATAGGTTAATCATTATCCTTTGAAAAAAAATTATCCAAAAGCCAAGCATATAAGTGAGACATAACAAATGCAAGAGCTTATAACAAGAACCAAATTGAAATCACAATCCTATTAAATTGATTCCATTGATAAATAGGCCTTAGTATTAGCACTAAGAATTTCCTTCATGCTCTTAAGTTGTTTCTTCAACTTAGACATTGGCTTGGGAGGTTTTCACATATCCACCTAATTCCCAACTTACATATTAGATTAATGCTAATAATGTTGAACAAGACACATTCCCATAGTTTACCCCCAAGTTTTTCCTTCCATATTACATCTTTGACCTACATCAGACTAACAAATAATCATCCCTCCATATCTAAAATTGATATGAAATGAACAGAGGAAACTAGAAACAAAAATATTTGAGATTTGGAAGCATCACATGATAACATGAAATTATATATTTGAGTTTCAAAGCTAAAGTGTGGGGAACCTACAACTAAATTCAGTTGTGATTGTAACTTACATGCCTAAAAGTAATACCATTACTAAATTATCGGCTGCCATCTTGAAATCATTTATTTAGACAAATAACTCCATGAATCCTTTTGCCATGTTATAATATTTTAAAACAAATTCTGAAATAATTTTCACAATAACAAGATTTATAGTAAATCTAGAAGAATTAGACAATACAAAGATCAATCTATATGCAACTAAAATTGATATGCACCCATAAAATTCATAAATTGGTGTGAATTTTCTTGTATTACAGTTAAAACACCACTAGTCAAAAATTGCTTTGGAAAAACTCTTTCCATACTCCTTTGTGGTATATGTACAGAAATAAAAAGGTGGCATAAGTGTGGTTAGATCCCATGTCATAAAACACATGTCAGGATGCATTTGTGAAATCCTTATCAATCCCATATTGAATGGCTCACAAAAATACTTGTTAGTCAACAATAATATATCAATGACAACAATCTTAGATAATTGAATGATATCAATTCTCATAGCTTGGCCTATGAAAGGGTGGGACACTAATCACAGCATCCTTAATATGGGTTTTAGTATGATACTCCACAAAGTTCCTACCATAAATCAATATCATGGAAACGAGCAGGTGCTCTGCAGCCCAGCATGGTGGTAGATCTCATATAAAAACCTAAAAATGTAAAATTAAAAGCTAAATGTAAATGTAAACAACCCAGTATAGGGGTAGATCTCACATAAAAACGCTAGCCACACTTCTAGCCACACTTCTGGAATCTACAACTATGTCATATGAAGATATAATGAGTTTTTTATGCCAAGAGGTGCTCTGCAGCCCAGTATGGTGGTAGATCTCATATAAAAACCTAAAAATGTAAAATTAAAAGGTAAATGTAAATGTAAACAACCCAGTATAGGGGTAGATCTCACATAAAAACGTAAACATGTAAATGTAAATGTAAAAATACTATTTAACATTTAACATTTGTAATCTAATGTCGGTTCTATTTAAAAATCAATCTAATTATTAGTATGTATAAACACAATATAAATTGAAAATATAAAGAGGTTTACAAACACTCAAAAAAGATGTATGGTAAATAAATAAAACCTTTTTTATATTTACACCAGATATATGGTAAATAAATAAAAATATAAATAAACTAAAGGTACGGTAAATAAACAAAACCTCCTTTTATATTTGTTTTGTAACTCAAAAAATATGTTTTATTTAGGTGAAGCCTATGAGTCAAATACCATGGGTCAAATACCATATTTATAAAAGATGTATGGTAAATAAATAAATATAAAAGAGGTATAAAGACGTATGATAAATAAATAAAAATATATCAAATAGGATTACAAATAAACATCTCATTATATGCCAAGCATATGGACCAAATACCATGGTAAATAAAATAGATATGATAAATAAATATAAATATAAATAAACCAAAGGTATGGTAAATAAATAAAACCTCTTTTTATATTTAGGTGACGCCTATGGGTCTAATAACATGGGCCACATTATTATTATTACCATACAAAAAAAATATTATTAACCCTAATATTAATATAAAAGATTATTATTATTATTATTATTATTAAATCTAATATTCATATTAAAATATTATAGTAGTAATATTATTAAATTTAAGAACTTTGGATCAATACAATAGTAAATTTGTTATATGATAATATATATTAATATATCGTGATATATATTAACTCTAGATATTAATGGGAGGGAAGAAGAAAGAGATAGAGTGACAGAGCTTGAGAGATACAGGGAGTGACAAGGGAGAAATGGAGATAAACTTAAGGGTAGGGGAGAGAAGGAATGAAGAGAGAGAGAGAGAGAGAGAGATAGATGAATGAGAGATGTGGTGAAGGGTAAGAGAGGGAAAGAGAGACACAAAGATGGGAGGGAGGGACAAAGAGAAGGAGAGAGGGAGGGAGATAGTGTAAGGAATGGAGGGCACAAAGAGAGAGAAAGAGATGGGGAAAGAGAGAGGAAGGTGGGAGAGAAAATGAGAAAGAGGAAGGATGAGAGAGAGGAATTGCAAGGGAGGAGGAGAGAGGGAGGGAAGAAGAAATACATAGATAGTGAGAAGTGGAGAGAGAGGGAGTGACAAGGGAGAGATGGAGAGAGAGAGAAAGAGTATGTTTAGGAGTCAGATAAAGAGACAAAGGAAGAGAGATAGAGAGAATGGGGGAGAGAAGGAGAGAGAGATGATTGCAAGGAAAAGAGAGAGAGAGAGAGAAAGGGAGAGAGAGGAAGAATGAGAGATAAGACTTGAGAGAGGAGGATGAGAGTGATGGGGGAAGAGAGATGATTGGAGGGTAGAAAGAGAGAGAGATGGGGGAAGAGTGAGGGAGGTAGGAGAGAAAGGGAGAGAGAGGAAGTACAAGAGAACAGACTTGAGAGAGAGGAGGAGAGAGGGAAGGATGAAGAAATACATAGAGAGAGAGAGGGAGTGACAAGGGAGAGATGGACAGAGAGTGTGTATGTTCAAGGGTGAGATAAGGAGACAAATAAAGAGATGGAGAGAATGGGGGAGAGAAGGAGATACGAGAAAGGGAAGGATATAGTAACAGAGTGGGAGGGTGGAGAGAGAGAGAGGGAAGGGGACATGGAGTTGGAGGGGGAGAGAAGGAGGTAAGAATAAAGAAATAGAGAAAAAATGGTGGAGAGAGTGAGAGAGGGAGTGATAAGAAAAATGGAGAGAGAGCTAGAGAGGACAACAAGAGGGAAGAGAGATAGAAGCGGGGGAGAGGGAGAGAAGGGGAAGAGAGAGAGAGAGGGAGGGAGAGGAGGAGATAGTGATAGATAGCTAAATTGGAGAAAGAGAGTGTATGCTTTGGGGGTGATATAGAGAGACAAAGGGAGAGAGAGATATAGATGGAAAGTGAAGAGAGGGAGAAAGGGAGGGAGGGAAAGAGGGGGGGGACAGAGAGATTGACAGATATGGAGTGAGAGAGCGTGTATGTTTGAGGGGTTGAGATAGATAGAGAAAGAAGGAGAGATGGAACGATATATATATATATATATGGAGGGGGGAGACAGGGAAGACTATGTATTGCACTAGATGCATTGATTTCAGTTTAAATGATGATTTCTAATCATATTTCATTGCTTGCACTAGATGCATTGATTTTAGTGTAGATGTTGATTTCTAATGATATTTGATTTCTTGCACTAGATGCATTGATTTCAATGTAGATGATTCCTAATCCTATTTGATTGCTTTCACTAAATGCATTGATTTCAATGTAGATAGTGATTTCTAATCCTATTTGATTACTTGTTCTAGATGCATTGATTTCAATGTAGATGTTGATTTCTAATAATATTTTATTTCTTGCACTAGATGCATTGATTTCAATGTAGATGATTTCTAATCCTATTTTAGTGCTTGCACTAAATTCATTCATTTCAATGTAGATGGTGATTTCTAATCCTACTTGATTGCTTGCACTATATGCATTGATTTCAGTGTAGATATTGGTTTATAATCATATTTGCTTAATTGCACTAGATTCATTTATTTCAGTGTAGATGTTCATTTATAAATCTATTTTCTTACTTGCACTAGATTCATTGATTTGAGTGTAAATGTTTATTTCTAATTGTATTTTATTGCTTGCATTAGATGCATTGATTTCAGTGTAGATGTTGATTTTATATTTGATATAATTTAATGTATGATGGTACATTAATTTTAAAGTGATTTGATTAATATTGTGCATTGATTTCAGTGTAAGCATAAAAAATTGTTAGCAATTTACATTGATTTTTGTATTACAGTAATTCAACATATTAATATTGGAGAGAAAGAGAGACAAGCTATGATGTTTACTACAATATATCGAGCTAAATATTTACATGGTTTACGATTTAACCTATCATTTTCATATAATTGATATGAAAAGACAACAAAAGTAACAAGGTCGACAATAAGAATAGTAGAAGAAAATAGTTCGAGATTAATCACAATGAAGACTATTTGTAATTTACTATATTCTTATTATTCAGATTTTCTATCATTCAACACTATTACATTGTCACTTTACATTCAAAAATTTTATTTCATCAATTTTCATCATTAAAGTTATTCACAATATTTATCATCTCAAGAGGCTGAGATAACTAAGAAAATTCAAATTGAGGTAACTAAACAAATTTAAAATTAAAATGACCAGATTAATCTGAAACATATTTAGCATATTTAAAATGGTTAGATTAATATTAGATGATTTTACATATTATTGATAAAATCAATCATCTATTTGTTTGATTTTTTTTTTCGGTCGCACACGACTAAAACCAACCTAGATCCATCTTAACTCTAGATCTATCAAGTGCCAAGAGGGATCAAATTTCTCAAGATTCAAACCTTTCCTTAATTTTTGCACTCAAAAAAGAGGTTTTCACCTCAAGAGATTTGATCCCTCTCAGAACTTGATAGATCCAGAGTTAAGATGGATCTAGGCTGGTATTTACCAATAATGTCATGGGCCTACGCAATGGGCTTAGTAGGGCAGAGAGTACACATCCTGGTTGCTTCTTCCGCCACCAAACAATCTCCTCATTGAATGCCACTACAACATGGCTCTTCCTGTTTAACATTTCATTTATTGTTATGAAAATTGAACTTTGATCACACTTTAGAAGTAGCACTACAACTTTCATCCAGTAGACTTGAGATATATGATAAACACTAAACACAACGAAAAGCATATGGTGTGTGTGTGTATATATATATATATATGAATTATTATGACATACCACATCTGCCTCACATGAATCCCTATTTCTAAACCCAAGATTTGGACTCAAATAGAGCATTTTTAAGCTACTAATTGAATGAAAAAAAAGTGTGATGCCACAACATAACAACAAAATGACTTTTTAGGATAAAAACACGGTTTTTAGAACTTCATACGAAAACCTAATTTCCAGTTCTAGATCATGACCATTTAATAAAGCCATGAAAAATGAACTGAGTGACTTCACATAAACAAAACTTGCAAAGCCTGATTGAAAGCCGTTTGATTACCGCGGGGTTTCTTTTTAAATAATAACAAATATTTCTTTTTACAAAAGAAAATCTTAACAATGATAAAATATTAATAATATTTAGGGTGTTTTGAGGTTAAGATTTTTTCATATAGACGGTTTATAGTTCTTTCGAGGATAACAAGATTTTTCGATACATAATAAATGTTTTTTTCGAATATAAAAAATCACATGAATGATAAAATATCAATAATATTTAGTGTTGTGGGGTTTAGGTTTTTATATAGATGGTTTTTTTGAGTGATGATAAGGTTATGAATCTAATTAAATTATTGCTTGGTCAATAAAGATGGTTTTTTTTTTAATAGAAAGTATGATTCTTTATTATGATCTCATAGTAATATTAAGTTTTTTTCTTTGAAAAATATTTAGTATTCTAATTAATTAATGGATGAAATTATTTTTTTTTAAGTATTATTTATGTTTTTTTGGTAGACATTCTTAAGAATCATAAGTGTTGAGTTGTTTAATCTACAAAGCACCATTGTCTTAGTGGCCCTTTAGTGTTTTTAGCATAAGTATTTTCACACTTAAGTATTTTCACACTTAATATTATTATAAGGAGAGATTCTTGTGGAATACTTTGTACATTTGTTGAGATGTCAGACTTTTGGGCTAACACTTCGCCCAAAAAGTTAGATTAATGTTACCAAGAGTGTTAGACCAAGAATATATAGGTAATAGGTAATGGATATGATGGTTAAGGGGTTTGTATAGGAGTGAACATTTATTAATAATTAATAATTTATTATTATTATTCTTATTTTAATAGGATTAATTAAAAGAATTTGAGAAGGATAGATAAGATGCAATCAATAATAAATTAAATAATAAAATACTAGATTATGGTCAAACTAATACTATTAATATTAACGGGTAAATGTTAATTATATATGATAAAAATAATAAAATATATTATAGTCAAATTGATAGTAAAAAGATGATGTTAATAATTTATATTAAAATATGCAAAAGAGATAAAATGTTATTGAATTAAATTAAAAATAGCTTAAACTAGAGTTAGATTAAGAAAGGGAAAATTTATATTAAGAAAAAGTTAATAAAAAATATATTTTCCTCAAATTTGAATAAACATTAAACAAACCAGAGTTAATTATTTATATTAAAATAACTAAATAACTAAATAAAATGATATATTTTGGTCAAATGATATTAATGCTAAAGAAATGAGCGATAATTATTTATATTAATTTATTTAATAGTGTTAGATTGGTATTAAATTAAATGAAAGTATGATAGATTAAATTAGAAGTAGATTAAGGAAGTGTAAAACAAAATTAGATTAAGAAAGCCTATCATGTATAGAATAAAGGGTCATTGTCTCTCTGTAATGTGGAGGTCACTATTTCAAAACTGTCCATGTTAACAGTTGCTCTGGCCTAGGATCTTGACAACTTATGTTAGGTCCCTATACTACTAGTGTAACCCCTTATTGTTATTAGTGCAAACCCCCTATTATATTTTTGTACCCATGTAGTCCACATATTGTTACTATTGTGCCCAGTAGAAGCCCACTATTGTTATTATTATGCCCTTACATTATTATTGTTATGTCGGCTTTGATTATATTATGACGCCTTAAACTCCTATATATAGAAATGAGGTATTTTCATTTGTATCATCCAAGAATTGTTCATTTGTGTAATGTAAAGGAGGTTTCCCCCTTGAAGAGGCTTATTTCTAAGGTGTTCATCTATATTTTCTATATTTTTGTGAGCTAGTTTCATAACATTTGGTATCAATGTTGTGGATTCTAGGGTTTCGCTGCTCCAAACAGGTCATCGTGGGATTTTCGCTATAAATATTTCGCTACGAAGTTTCAGAAGCTAAGAAAAAAACCCATTTGAGATGAAATCGTTCTAAACCTTGGCTCCGATTTTAAGATCCTGCCTCACTATATTTTCGGAGATATAGTCTGAGGAAGTTAGGGTTTTTGCAGACCCCTAAATTACATTCCAAACAGGTGACCTGGGGAAAATCATCATAACATTCTCTCTGAGCATCGGATTGAACTTTTGTAAGTTACAGAAAGAGGACGAACTATACTTTCTTGTGTATATTTTTTTATATCCAAAGTTCGAAACAGTGACACGTGTCACGTCATACAAGTTCGTTCTACTAAACTAGTCTAAAATCAGGTCATCGTGGGATATTTTGCATAACTCTTCCTTGGAGAATCCAATTTGGATCAGACTGGTGGCATTGGAAAGAGGACGCAAAGGGCTACTATAGTTCGTGATTTTAGAATTGGAAGATCCGAAATTACAGAGTTACAATCATTTCAAGATCAAGCTCCTAAAATCAACAAAAAGAGAGATGCATAAGTTTGATGGCAAGGATCCGGTAAATTGAATACTACAGTTGGAGAAATTTTTGATCAACATGGTGTACCACTATACAAAAGGTATGTATTGCATCTAATTATTTAGAACCGTATCAATTTTTATGGTATAAAGGGCTTTGTTCTCGTAAACCACTTGTCACGTGGTCAATTTTCACGGAGGAAATGATAGCACATTATGAGGATACAAAGAGAAGCTCCTTCTTTAGCCAATTGATAAAAATCAAACAAAAGGGTTCAATGGAAGAGAACATTGAAGACTTTCAAAAATTGAATAGAAGGGTAAATTATATTCCAAAGAAGCAAAGGATTGATGTCTTCATAGGGACTTTAAAGGATAATGTTCAACATGAGGTTCGTTTTTGGGAACCTGATTCATTGGAGGAGGCATTCGAGTTGGCAAGAAAAATTGAAAGTGAAATTATGAAAACAAGGAATCCCACCACTCATTACTATAATTATGGAAGTGTTTCTTCTCCTATCCTTCCACAACCTACAAGGCTTACACCACAACAATTGGAAGAAACAAGAGAAAAATGGCTTTGTTACAATTGTGATATAAAATGTACTAAAGGTCATAAGTGTGCTGAGAAGAAATTATTTTACATAGAGTATGAAGAGGAGGAAGAAAAGGATAAAGAAACATCAAAAGAAGAGGATATAAGCCAGGAGCCAACCCCAAAGAAAGAAGAAATGAATCTGACCATATCTTGTAAAGCATTGGCAAGAATTACCACTCAAACTCTCAAGATAGAAATACATATCAAGAAGAAAAAGGTTCAAGAAGTGAAAGATCACATTGAGAAAGAAGAAATGAATCCAACCATATCTTGTAATGTGTTGGCCGGAATTACTACTCCTCAAACTATCAATACAGAAGGACATATCAAGAAGAAAAATGTTCAAGAAGTAAAAGATCACATCGAGCATCAAGAAATGAATTTGACGATATCTTGTAAAGCATTGGAAGAAATTACCACACCTCAAACTCTCAATATAGAAGGAAATATCAAGAAGAAAAAGGTTCAAGCAGTGGAATATCACATCGAGCATCAACAACAAGTTCTCCAACTTTTAAAGGATAACGCCACTTTGGTGTAAAATCGAATGAAACAACCGGTAGATCAATATTGCAGTGAAAAAAGTTTTGATGTAGGTGATTGGGTATTTTTACAGCTACATCTCAAGCAAGCTATTTATGAGAAGGAAATGTTGGCAATACTACATGCACTTAAGAAATGGCGACCTTACCCAATGGGAAGACACTTCAAGGTAAAAATGGATCATTATAGTCTTAAATACATTTTATAACAAATATTATCATTAGAAGAACATAAACTAGCATTTGCACCAGATGTTGCAAAGGAAACGCCGTAAGGGATAAATTCAAGAAGCATTGTGACATATAAAGAATCATTGAAGATGATAATTAGTAGGTGAAGGGTAAAGAGCTAGTACCCAATGCCCATTGCATTAAATGAGTCTTGTTTCTTTTGGAAACTTTTTGGCTGACATCTGACCAAAAAAAAACTTCCCATTTTTAGCAGGCTATGGAAAAAAAACTTCACTTAGGTTCCCTGAAGTATTCCTGTTGTGTAGTTTCCTAGGACAGTTTCTGGTAGTGGAGGCTCAAAGTGAGGTCTACAGTCCAAAGTTTTGTTTCTTCTTGAGGGCCATGGACAATTGTTGTGATCAGAGTTGCAAAATTAATAGCACATACCATTTAATAGCAATAGCAAAGCAGAAATTGCACATCAGTTTAATGAATTATATTCTCTATACGCACCTTGACATGGAAATTAGTGGTACATACCATTTAATAGCAAAGCAGAAATTGCGGAAATTTCACATCAGTTTAATGAATTATATTCTCTATATGCACCTTGTAGGTCGTGATATATGTACGAAGTGACCTCTACTGTCTGTATGCACACATTGCACCCTGTGCCATAATCTTTTGTAGAGACTTGTAAGCTACAAAGTGGGCTGGTGAAAGGATGGCCTTGCCGGCTAGGAAAGATATAATGGAGCGAGCTCCTTGTGGAAAGCCACTGCTTACGTTGGGAGAATTGAAGAAAGCCATTCCACCTCTTGCTTCAACAGGTCACTGCTCACATCATTCTCATATCTAGGATATGATCTTCTTATTGTTGCGCTTCTGTTGTATTTCACAACCACCTATTATTTCACAGGGCCTGGATTGCTTGGATGGGCACCCTGGTTTGGTTACTAGGCAGTTCAGGGGTGCGTTCTGTTTGGTATATGGGTTATAGCATATGAATGTGGGCATCATGCATTTAGTGAGTACTCTTTTGTGGATGATACATTGGGACTTATACTACATTAACGGCTTCTTGTACCATATTTATCGTGGAAGTACAGTCATCGAAGGCATCATAGCAACACTAGGAGTTTAGAATGAGATGAAGCTTTTGTTCCCCAGACAAAGAATGATATGATAAAGTTGACTTACAGTTTGGTATCTAACCCGTCGGGAAGGTTGTTGATGATAGCAATTTACCTCATCGTGGGGTGGTCGTTGTATCTCACATTCAATTCTTTGGGAAGGAAGTATCTGGCATCATAGCAACACTGGGAGTTTAGAACAAGATGAAGATTTTGTTCCACAACCACCTATTATTTCACAGGGCCTGGATTGCTTGGATGGGCACCGTGGTTTGGTTATTGGGTAGTTTAGGGGTGCGTTCTGTTTGGTATATGGGTTATAGCATATGAATGTGGGCATCATGCATTTACTGGGTACTCTTTTATGGATGATATAGCGGGACTTATACTACATTCATGGCTTCTTGTACCATATTTCTCGTGGAAGTACAGTCATCGAAGGCATCATAGCAACACTGGGAGTTTAGAACGAGATGAATCTTTTGTTCCCCGGACAAAGAATGATATGATAAAGTTGACTTATAGTTTGGTATCTAACCCGCCGGGATGGTTGTTGATGATAGCAATTTACCTCACCGTGGGATGGCTGTTGTATCTCACATTCAATTCTTCAAGAAGGAAGTATCTGGCATCATAGCAACACTGGGAGTTTAGAACGAGATGAAGCTTTTGTTCCCCAGACAAAGAATGATATGATAAAGTTGACTTATAGTTTGGTATGTAACCCGCCGGGAAGGTTGTTGATGACAACAATTTACCTCACCGTGGCATGGTCGTTGTATCTCACATTCACTTCTTCGGGAAGGAAGTATCCGTGATTTGGCTGCCACTTTGATCCATATTCCCCAATTTATAGCAAACGAGAGAGATTGTAGATAATGGTTAGTGACAATGCTTAGTCGGAGTGGCTTATACTCTGTACCTCTTGGCCTCTGTTTATGGATTTTCTTGGGCCATAAAAGTATACAACATTCCACTCGTGATTGTGAATGCATTCCTGGTGTTGATCACGTGCCTGCAGCACATGCATCCGGCTCTTCCCCACTATGACGGATCAGAGTGGGAATGGATGAGAGGTGCACTGTCAACAGTTGACAGGGATTACGGAATGTTGAATCATGTATTCCATCACATAACCGACACCCATGTGACTCATCATCTATTCTCCACAATTCCTCATTACCATGCTAGGGAGGCCACTAGGGCTATTAAACTGATTCTGGGAAACTATTACTACTACAACACTACACCTGTCTGTAATGCCTTATGGCAGGGGTTTAGAGAATGTGTGTATGTAGAGGCTGACTACCCTGGAAAAAGTGGGATCTTATGGTACAAATGCAAGTCCACTTAATGGTAACCGCTGGATATTCAGATGGACTCCTTTTGATCCACCAGTTCCTTCCCTGCCTCATATGAATAATGTGCGGCATCTGATTAGGACGTGTTTGTAAAATGTCTGTTCAATAATTTGCAAAACACACTTTTTCTTTTCTGCCGAAGGAAAAAAAGGCTTTCTTTCTATTGATATAAACAATTACTTTTAAATTTTTCTAAAATGAATGTTGATTGATGTTGACTGATGTTGACTAAACAACATCAAAGAATAACCCTAAAAATGAATGATGACAGGTGTGCACTGAGGGGAGTTTGTTTAAGAGAGAAACGCCTTATGTTGTAATTAGCAATTACTTTTAACTTTTTCTAAAATGAATGTTGATTGATGTTGACTAAACAACATCAAAGAATAACCCAAAAAATAAATGATTTTAGATGAAAACTCAATATATATGTTTGAAAATCAATTTTCTAATCAAAATAACATGATAACATGTTGTCCAACTATATAAATAACGCAAAAAAATAAAACAAACCACTAATATTACATAAAATAAGAAATAGAACAAATCACTAATATCCTGAAAGTATATCCTGTTATGTTAATTTTTAAATATATCAAAAAAAAATTAACATTTTAAAAAAAACTAGATAAAGATCTATATCCATCTTATCTTTATATAAGAATATTCATATAATTTTCTCATAAGAGTATTCGTATTTAGTAATTTAATTTTTCAAAATAATTTTCACAAATTTTCTGTTAGTATACTTTGCAACTTGAGAAACCATTGTTAATTTACTTATTTTCAATTGGCCTCGACCTGAACACGTTTAGACATGCAAATATCGGCATTCTGCAGGAAGGAATCGACACTTTACTCACAATTAAAGATAATAATCCATGTTAACAAAACTAAATTGATATTAGCAATTTAATGTAATTATACATGTAGGAAACATTAAACAAAAAATGAATTTTTATTACGTTTTTAATGATAGAGTTTACAAGAAGATTAGAGGTTATGATGTCTGATTAAATCTATTTTTTCACAACAACCCAATGTCATCACAGTGGCACCATCTCCAATGGTAAATTCAGATCCAACATTCTATCTCCCTCCATACTCGCATCCGACGAGAATCGCTCTTCCTCACGCTCTTTCCCCTTTAAGTTCCGCTCACCGGCTTTCGAGTCGACATCGCAGGTTCTATTCCCACGGGGTAAAAAATCTTTCCACTCGAATGAAGGGCGCCACAGCACCTGAAACCGAACGGCTTGGGCATCGTCCGCCTTCCCCGCCTCGATGCATTTTGCAGCGGGCTCTTGCCTATTACCCCAGCAGTGCCTCTTGGTGGCCTCGATACGTACTCTTTTTCAAGTAATTAAATATTGTCCAATAATCTAATATAAATATCCAGCAACAAATATATTTTGTATAAATAAATTAAATATTGTCCAATAATCTAATATAAATATCCAGCAACAAATATATTTTGTATAAATAAAACAAAATAATCGAAAACAACCATCACAAAGCAAAAAAAGCCAGGAATTTAGAGAGTAAGCTGCTGGGTTGATGCTGAAAAAGGCTAAATTTGTGAAAACTTGTCCTGGAATTTATATTAAAAAAGTCAGGACAGCGAAATTAAAAGTTGAAAAAGCACAAAATTCTAGCGAAATAGAATTTAGAGAGTAAGCTATTGGGTTGATGCCGAAGAAGGTTAAATTTGTGAAAACTTGTCCGGGAATTTATGATAAAAAAGTTAGCCAAATTAAAAGTTGAAAAAGCACAAAATTCTAGCGAAATTAAAAATTAAAAAAGCACAAAATTCTATTCATCCACAACTGATTTTTCTTCAAACCAAATAACGCAACCCCATTAAGCGGTCTGACAGGAAAGAATAGTGGTGCAGATTTTCTCTGGCTTGTTCATTCAGGTTTTCTTTGAGTAGTCTGGATTTCTTAACATTCGCATCGTATTAAGATAGCATAGCATCATTAGACAAGAGCTTCGAAATCTACAGGCCTCGAAATCAAGTAGTCAATCACTGAACCAGCGAGATGGATTTCCTAGAGGGAATTGGAGAGCATGAGGATCGCGGGAGAGGACATCCACCTCGGGAAAGATTATAAATTTCCCTCCAACATGGAGACAGCCTACAGATACAAACAAGGTAGTCTCGAATGCCTTGTTTTCTTGCTGAAAAATTGCCCATCTCAAGCACACTGAGTACATGCAACAAGCCCGAGCGCATAAGTTCCACCTGCCAGAGTAACTACCACAGCAGTTGAAACGGACACGCTTGACTCACCAGCGCAACCGTCATGCAATTCAAAATATTTAATGGTACAGATTAATAGTTGATTTCAAAGGGAACGCATTACGGCCTAATTAAAAAACATAGGTCAAGAAGACACTTCCAAGTTGCCAGCCATAGAAGATATGATATCGCATCCCATTGTTATATGGTGCAGAATAAAATAAAACAGTGAGAAATTCTCCAGAGATTTTATTTACCTGTGTTGTATCATATGCAGAGTTTACAACAAAAAGTGGTGTTTTGATCCACTCTAATATATACTAGGGAAAGAAACACTGCCAGTATATATCGTCAACGTTAGGAACAACTCTTATAAGTAATTTTGAATTAAAATAACTGCCTGAACATCATACTACCAGACTTGCAGGATCCATTTTTGATATGCAAGCAGCTGGCAAGTGTTTTAAAGACCCCTTAAATACAATATCATATTCCATAAAACCATGAGAATGCAAAATACAAAAACCATGACGATGCAAAATAGATATCATGGAAAACAAAAGCCCAAGAATTGAAAAATAGAGATGAAGAAAAAAAGCCAAAATTTTAATTAGCTTAGGATATGTAAATAAAAAAGAGCCGAGATATATACATGAAATGTGAATACTTCATTGTAGAAAATCCTAAATAGGTTTTGACCTGCTACGTCGTCTCTGCAAGGAACGGTATGTAATTAAATTATCGAAATATGCGTAAAATCTGAGTAGGGCCAGCAATATAAAATTCTATTTCATTTTTCCACCTTATCATTATTGATAATGCATTGCATTTAAATATATGCCAACTGGAAAACGTACCTGTTCAGCTTTCATTCCCTGCGTCAAAAGATCTTCTATTACAGCTTGCCATATTCTTTGCCCTCTCAACTGAAGTTTGCTGCCCTGAAATGCTGGTCATTAGATACAAAAGTTTCAATTGATATGGGATTACAAGAATTGAAATACATGATACATACCGGTTCTACCTCCTCCACATCTCCAGTAAATGAAGACCCATCACAGTATCTAACCATAACGCGGTTCCATCCATAGAAATCTGTTCAACAGTTTTCTTTATCAGTCCTTTGAAAAGACAATGTAACGTCACATGGCTTCAGAGTCTAGACTTGAAATACCCGGATTTTTGATTGAACATCATTTAAAATGTCTGTAAATGCTATCGATTTTCCCATGTATAGAGAAGAACCTAACGCAGAGCGAGCTCGCTCCGAGCAAGACGCTTTGTCGCTACACCATCCTCCACCCTGGAGACAGCCTACAGATACAAACAAGGTAGTCTCGAATGCCTTGTTTTCTTGCTGAAAAATTGCCCATCTCAAGCACATTGAAAGCACACTGAGTACATGCAACAAGCCCGAGCGCATAAGTTCCACCTGCCAGAGTAACTACCAGACCAGTTGAAACGGACACGCTTGACTCACCAGCGCAACCGTCATGCAATTCAAAACGGACACGTTTGATTCACCAGCGCAACCGTCATGCAATTCAAAATGGACGGAAGATCTTAACTCAATCGTCTAACAAAATATCTAATGGTACAGATTATGACACGGAGGCAGGTAGGATAGTTGATTTCAAAAGGAACGCCTTACGGCGTAAATATACTTTAATATCACAACCATAGTCCATAAACTGTGCATAGTTAACAAACACCAACCATATTTTGTAGCCAAAGTATGGGAAAACATAAAGATGTTCTTGAAGTCCCAACCACCCTGCGACTTTAGGCGTGCAATTCTTTCCCATCCAACCTAAGGAAGAACAACTCCTCTTTGGAACTGAACCATTGGAATTTTAAGCATAAGCGCCTGATGTGCTCTAGAACACTAGAGCAAGAGAAGCTCGATATACATGAATAAATTCAAGGATAGACTTATTAGAACCAAACGTCTAGCCCTAAAAAAGTAATATATGACTCCAATTTTTAATATTCTTCTCTAATTTTGACTTCAACCACTACCAATCCGTCATATGTTAAGTATTGGGTTTCAAATGAAAACCCAAATACTTGATTTCATAATCCATCTGAGAGGTGACCATAGGAAATAGATTTAAAATTCGATGAAGCTCAACAACCCGAAATTGGAGACAAGAAGATAGATTTATGAAAATTTGATTAACATACATGTTTCTTTCCCAAATAAGGATAAACTACCCTTTAGCGCTAATCAAATGGCGAGATATCAACTCGAAGAAGGCCTTTCCGAATACATCGAAACCCTGAGCCTTGGAACCCTAAAAGAGTCGGTCACTAAGTTTGAGAACCCTGTGCAATTTCAATAAATAAATAAAAAATTGTTCATAAGCACCTTGAAAATATACATAGCTGAAATGAAAATATTGTGTAGAACCCATGCGGAGGAAGAGGATTTCTAAGGACACGTCATCACAACAAACCTGCAAAATATGTGCAGGATTGATTTAAGAAATACCACAAGGTCTTCGCAAAAGTTATTATAAGTACGGTAATAAGATTTAGATAGAGACAATAAGAGTTTGTGCTTGTTCAATTGTCGTGAAGGAGTCCTGAAACCATACTCAAAATGCAATTATATGTTTGTAACCAGTTTTG
Organism: Pinus tabuliformis; assembly: GCA_031772625.1. NCBI lineage: Eukaryota > Viridiplantae > Streptophyta > Pinopsida > Pinales > Pinaceae > Pinus > Pinus tabuliformis. Next base: position 873,092,375 of record CM062806.1, on the reverse strand, counting down.
CTAAGAAGGAAATCCCTCTTTGCAAAAAATAAATTTAGAGTTCAAAACTTCCAAAAGTAGGGTTTTCATGAAACGAATAATTTTTACCTTGCTAGGGTTGAATGAAGTTGTACTTTGATTTTCATAGGGAGAGCAATCTAGGGCTTCTATCTAAAACCCTAAACAAAATTTTAGTGAACTACCGAAGAAATGATGGAAAAAGAAATATCACTAGAAAGAAGAACTAAGAATATGTTAACTACAAGAACTCAGAACCACATTTTGATGAGAATATTTGAGTAATTTCAAGTCTAATTTCGACTTGAGAATGTATTACCTTGTTGCGTACACAAGAAATTCCCTTGGTGGCGAATGCAAACCAAAAACCAAGGCCAATATTACGGATTCAAATTCGCCACCAAAAACCAAGACCAATATTACGGATTCAACCACAAAGCACAAGGGCTTAATTGTATTTCTCCATAACCAAAGACCGGGTTGTAGAGCTCGATCACTCACCAAACCCCTTAAATACAATATCATATTCCATAAAACCATGAGAAACAAAATACAAATCCCATGACGATGCAAAGTAGATATCATGGGAAACAAAAGCCCAAGAATTGAAAAATAGAGATGAAGAAAAAAAGCAAAAATTTTAATTAGCTTAGGATATGTAAATAAAAAAGAGCCGAGATATATACATGAAATGTGAATAGTTCATTGTAGAAAATCCTAAATAGGTTTTGACCTGCTACGTCGTCTCTGCAAGGAACGGTATGTAATTAAATTATCGAAATATGCGTAAAATCTGAGTAGGGCCAGTAATATAAAATTTTATTTCATTTTTCCACCTTATCATTATTGATAATGCATTGCATTTAAATATATGCCAACTGGAAAACGTACCTGTTCAGCTTTCATTCCCTGTGTCAAAAGATCTTCTATTACAGCTTGCCATATTCTTTGCCCTCTCAACTGAAGTTTGCTGCCCTGAAATGCTGGTCATTGCTGCCCTGAAATGCTGGTCATTAGATACAAAAGTTTCAATTGATATGGGATTACAAGAATTGAAATACATGATACATACCGGTTCTACCTCCTCCACATCTCCAGTAAATGAAGACCCATCACAGTATCTAACCATAACGCAGTTCCATCCATAGAAATCTGTTCAACAGTTTTCTTTATCAGTCCTTTGAAAAGACAATGTAACGTCACATGGCTTCAGAGTGTAGACTTGAAATACCCGGATTTTTTATTGAACATCATTTAAAATGTCTGTAAATGCTATCGATTTTCCCATGTATAGAGAAGAACCTAACGCAGAGCGAGCTCGCTCCGAGCAAGACGCTTTGTCGCTACACCATCCTCCACCCTGGAGACAGCCTACAGATACAAACAAGGTAGTCTCGAATGCCTTGTTTTCTTGCTGAAAAATTGCCCATCTCAAGCACACTGAGTAAATGCAACAAGCCCGAGCGCATAGCCCGGGCGCATAAGTTCCACCTGCCAGAGTAACTACCAGAGCAGTTGAAACGGACACGCTTGACTCACCAGCGCAACCGTCATGCAATTCAAATGGACGGAAGATCTTAACTCAATCGTCTAACAAAATATCTAATGGTACAGATTATGACACGGAAGCAGGTAGGATAGTTGATTTCAAAAGGAACGCCTTACGGCATAAAAATGGGTCACAAATATGTTGGGTTATGAATTTGACATCATCTACAGGAAAGGGAAGACATTTTTTGTTGCAGATGCACTCTCAAGAAAGGATGAGGATGTGGAAGCATTGTTTTGTGCTATTTCTATTATCCAACCAGATTGGATAAACAAAGCAAGGGATGAATGGAAACAATATTGTCAGAACTTGAAGGGGAAGGAAAAATCATATTGGAACCTGGAGCAGTCATAGAAACAATAACTCCATAGGCACACAATTGATCAATTTCATGTATCTCATCAAGTGGAACAACTTACCCATTGAAGATTCCACATGGGAGGACAAGAATTTTATATAGAAGCATCAAAAACTACTCAAGCGTTGAGGACAACACTTTTTGAAAGAGAGGGGCATGTTAGGCCTCTATACTACTAGTGTAACCCCTTATTGTTATTAGTACAAGCCCCTTATTATATTGTTGTACCCATGTAGTCCCCATATTGTTACTATTGTGCCCACTAGAAGCCCACTATTGTTATTATTATGCCCTTAAATTATTATTGTTATGTCGGCTCTGATTATATTATGACCCCTTAGACTCCTATACATAGAAAGGAGGTATTTTAATTTGTATCATCCAATAATTGTTCATTTGTGTAATGTAAATGAGGTTGCCCCCCAAAGAGGCTTATTTCTAAGGCGTTCATCTATATTTTCTATCTTTTTGTGAGCTGTTTTCATAACAACTTAGAAGCTCCATGGTCATAGTTTCTCAAGACATTGGTTAAGTTTGTAGCCATCTAATGACTCATACAACTTAATAAAAAAAAGTAAATAGATTAAGAAATAATAAATTAAATTAGATGGTAACAAAAGATAACGGTTAAAATTAAGGGGTAAGGAAGTAAACTAGAAGAAGGAAGAACAAATTAAATTAAACTAGAATAAAATAAGAATGGAACAAAAGAGGAATTTAAAGGTATTAGAGAAGAGTTAAAATCAAGCAAAATAACTAGAATTCTAATGAAAAAGAGTAATGGGGAGGGGAAGGGCAATAAATGGAAGAAGAAAGATGTTAAGAATGAAAGAGGAGGGTTATTGTCATTAGTGTTATCAGTATACGTCTATAGCTTCTATAATGACATGGTTCGAGTGGAAGGGGGCATAAGCTAATATTTGTTTTTTATCAAAACAAATTAAATGTTTGGTTTTGGGGGTCTGCTAAAAAATGGAAGATTTACAGAGTATGGTTATGGTAGGTGTCAATCATGTGTTCTTTAAAGAAAATTTTGAGGGATCTCTCAATTTTTCCTACGAAAGACATTGCAAAGAAGAAAAGGATCTCACAGATTCTGAGGCCAAGGATAGGATCATTCTCCTCTTAGGCCAGCCTTAAGAGTTAACTAAGTGTAATATGGGGATTGAACAAGGTTTTGATGTTCTATTTTCGAAAGTATTTTTGAAATATTTGTAATAAGCCCCCATTGTTGTAATAATGTTTTGTTTAGACTGGATTATGTTAGAGAGAATGGAGGAAAATCCATGAAGAATATTGGAATATTTATGTAAATGAATATTGTATTAATAAATGGAATTTAGGTACTGGGAATGAGACACCTGGAAAATGAGACTCTTTCCAAAGAAGCATAAGAAAAAATCTCATTAGTAAATGAGATTGGAATATTCTTTCATAATAAGAATTCTGGATGAAATTCTAGATAAGCTTAATGGATGGGAGAGAGAAATCCATTAAGTTACTTATTTGGGAAAATATGCTAAGTTACATAAGCACAAAGCATCACAGGATATAAAAGTAAGATTTTAAAGAAAAGCCTAGGCAAGTGGTTGTGGGGGACCACAAAAGTCAAACGTCGCTGAGGGAAACATTTTTCATGAAAGAAAGGTATTAAATACATATTGTAAGGGATCAATGGGGAGGTTCATTCCTGGAAATTTCATCTTAGCTCGAGGTTAACTTGAGGTATAATTCATGGGGGGTGGCAGGTGTGCTCATTAAGTACTATTTGCTATAGTGATTTCTAGTTAGAAAATCTGTGCATAATTCTCTAAATACTTATGAAATTATTTTGATGTATCTGAATCATACCATTAATTCTTATGCATATAAATTCTTCCTTGACTTTTGATGATTGTGGATTCCGGAGTTATTTTACTTATTATGCATACAAATTTTATGATTGATTCTAATGCTTATAGATTTTGGGGTTTTCCATTTAATGCATGTGACCAAATGTATAATGTTATTAAAGGAAGATAGATACTATGTAATTTAAATATATCTCATGTATGATAATGTTAAATTCCTATATGTGTATTACAAATGATATGAATTTTTAAACCATGAGAAGAGGATGAAATTTACTAAGGATAGATACTATAAATATAGAAATAAGAAAGAGAGACAAGTTGTTTAGCATAATATGTAGCATTTATACATAAAGTAGTTTATTCCTCCTTTTGGTACAAAGTATGTCTAATAATAAATTGTCGACATCAGAAGGGGACTAAAATGTATGCAATGAAGATTGGTTATGGAAAGTGGAGAAGATCGGACACCATGAATATATTCAAACTTCAATTACAGTTTTTACAGGTTTTCACATAATAGTATACTATAAGAATTAAATAACTATAACATAAGGAAAAATAATTTAATTAAACAAAGTATTGAAATAGAAAATATCCTTACAATAATTACCAATAGTGTATACTTCTTGAAGGTAGCGGAACTAAGTATATAATACCAAGATAAATAAGTACCATTACCTTAAAAATTATTTATGCTAGACTACTCAATATTATTTAAATTTGGTATTGTGTAGAATCTTCTAATTATACGATATAAAATGATATTAATGGTAGTCAGTCAAAGCAGAATCTGGAATGCTTAACAATACAAAGAGAAAGAATGTGGGTGCGTTATGGAATCAGAGTGAAATATCTGAGCCGAATAATTGATCTACAAAATTACTGCTAGAATAAACACGTCTGAAGGAACATAATTATCTTACCTTAGCTAGACAATTTATGTAATAATTTAAATAAATTCAACAGGTAACTGAGAAAAGTATTAGATCATTCCATATTGCATAAATATTTCATTACACAATGATATAAACATATACAAAGGCTTTTGAGAGCCTCAAATTAAAATTATTTATACATGCAATATTGATGTTAAAAAAAGCGTTGGACTAAATTACCAAACTCAGGCAGTTTAAGTTCATTTTGAAATATCTGAAGAGGGTCTGCCATCATAAATAAGATAGCCCTAAAATTTTACTTCCCTAAAAACATCACCAAGAACCATGCACTACAATGGTGTGAACCGACAACTAAGCATTATTGAAAAAAGCAAATGTGAAGGGTTTTCTTTCTTTAAAACAAATATCAGTTCATAATAAATATAGAAACTCATTATATTGTTGGAGATAGCCGAAGCTACTATATTTTAACCAAAAACACATTTAGGGTAATAAATTAAAGGTATAGTTAAATCTTTTTTCCAATTCCTTGGTGAGGGAAAGAATTTCCTTGAGGGTTTCTCCCTCGAGTAAACATCAATTAGTAAAAAAAAACAAAATGAATCTCCTAATTTAACTCATTCTTGGAGAGAAACCATACGATGAAAAAATGCCAAGATGACAAAATTGTTGAGTATCAAGCGTGAATTAAACGATGGAAAAATCCTGAGATATAGAGGTGAAAAAAAGGGACTGAATTTCCACCCATACCTATAGAAAAACATAGAAGAAGATAAGGATGCCAGAAAAAAATGAAAGTAAAATGTATCATCGAAAAAAATTTGGTAGAGTAATAAGAGGAGAATACATGTCCATTAAAATTATTGTTAGCTTGTGACAAAAGAAAAAAATAAAAATAAAAGATTGTTAGTAAAGAAATGTCACTGATGTATCTTCTAATTATAGTGATGTCAGGTGCAATTTCATATTCCAAGGGAGAAAACACTTGAAGTGACAAACAATGACAATTTCTATAGTACTTCGAAATTAGTAGGATTTATTAACGAATGTTTGCATTTAAATGAAGATACTTAAACTACAATGATAGTGTACTATGTAATATAGATGTATGGGAAGAATATAACATATAGTATATTACAGAGTCTATTCTAGGGTATGCACAGGAAAATATGGATTAAAAAAATTCTAGTGAGTATATAGGAGGTTTGTTACATATGGTATCAGACCAAAAGGTTCAAAACTAGGCCTAAGGGAAAATCAAAGCAAAAAACACAAATGCAAAAATTATTATGCATCGCGTAAACATATGTGATACTTTGTGAGAACATATTATTATGCAATATTTTGTCACACCTCCTGCACTTCCCTATGACATACCCTAAAGTGCCTGAAACATCATCAGTATATAGTATAATCATCCATGTATATAGCTCATATCCCTCCTTTAACGTTTCTTGGAAAATATCTCGAGCTTTCCTTGAAGAAATGGCTCTTGAAACCCTAAAATGAGAGTCATCGCCCTTATGAAGCTCAAAGTCATGATGATCACCTGTTTCACCTTGTTAAGCTAGTGATGCCATCGCTCTATTCTCTCTCGTACTCGCGATGTTCTAAAAAAGGAACCTTTACCAAAGAGGATGAGAAGTTTTGTGATCTAGAAGTTTCTAGAGAGGTGCGTTGGAGGTGGTTTCGCATAGATGAGGTCGAATCCTCCCATTTTGGGTTCTCTGTTTTATCTCTATGAGCTACCTCTTTGAGATGTGGGCCTAATCCTATATTTGGAGAAGTCCTAACTCCCTCTCCCAAACTATAAATTCATCCTCTCCCATTCCCAAATGGTTGGTGAGGTTAGAGGTTGGGTTGATCTATGTCCAGTTGCATGCCTATGTTGAGCTTGTGCTTAGAGGTTATTCATTAGACATGGAGAAGGAGTGTTGGAGAGTTTCTTGGCTTGGACTTGGATTACCACTCTGGGAGAGCCTTTCAAAATCAAGGGTACGGTTGTAAGATTCCCCTTTATTTTTTAAATAATAATACAATTGTTGGTTCATCTTCCCAATATATATGTTAATTTATGTATTTGTTTGGCATTCATTGATCAGCTAAATATATTATTATTGAATTTTCTATTAGTATTTGTAGGCTTTGTTATCTCTCGGATACTTGTACAGGTACATAAGCGCTAAAAGAAGCAAGAACGGGTCTATGACACAATCAATTTGAGGATATCAACAAAGGAGATCAGTTAGCATCAGAGCAAGGTAGGCCATCTCTCTTGTTCTATTTTTCAATCATAATGTAAGAAGTTGTCTAGTTGATTGTCCCTTCAATTGTTAGACCCACTCATTGGGCTAGAGGGATCGTCTCTTTTCGTAGAGAGGATTAACCTTGTACACAAAATGGCAACTAGTATTAGCAATGTCTTAGAAGTGTGGTCCACAGATTCACATCAACCTTTGTCATCACCCTCTAGCGATCAGGCTAGTGATAAACCTTAAACTAGTCAAGCTCATGGAAATAAGGGGAAAGTCAAATTTCCCTATAATTTGTGTTAAGGTAACCATCCCATTCACCTTTTTCCTCTTATGGATGAAGCTTCCAAAGAGTTAAACAACCTTAAAGTTTTTAAACCTCGTCTTTAGATTGGGAATCAAAATCTTTCCCCTGATCCTTCACTAGTTGATCCAGTGATTGATCAAAAGTCATATTTGGTCAACCGCACTCTCTCTGAAAGTGAGTCTCATGAGTTCGCTCTCAGTCAACCATTTGTTTGAGAAAATGGTAGGCTTGACTCCACCTTCTGTTAACCGTACCTTTCTGGTAGAGAGTGAGCCTCATACTTCTCAGGTTCTTTTGGTTTCTTCAGTTTTGAATGAATTGGAGGTGAATCCTCAAGTTCCTAAGGTGCATGAGAGAATTTATCATGTTCCCATCCAGCAAGAGGGAATCTCTCAATTTTCTATGACACCCTGTATGGTAAATAAATAAATAGAAAAGAGGTATAAAGAGTTATGCTAAATAGATTAAAAATATATCAAATAAGATTTAGAAATCAACATATAATTATATACCAATCTTATGGGCCAAATACCAAGGTAAATAAAAGAGATATGATAAATAAATACTAAACTCTTTATACTTACTAACATTCAAAAAATAGGTTTTATTTAGGTGACGCATATGGGTCTAATACCATGGGCCAAATTATTATTAATACCATACAAAAAAGTATTATTAACCCTAATATAAATAGTATTATTATTATTAAATCTAATATTCATATTAATATATTATAATATTAATATTGTTAAATTTAATAACTTTGGATTAATACAATATTAAATTTGCTATATTATGACATATATTAATATATCACAATATATATTAACTCTAGATATTAGTGGGAGGGAAGAACAAAGACATAGAGTGATAGAGGTGGAGAGATAAGGGGAGTGACAAGGGAGAGATGGACAGGGAAAATTTTAAGAACCCCCCCTAAATTTATAAATATAATAAATGGGTGAATCTCCATGGTATATAGGAAAAATGGAAGGCGATTTTATCAGTAATATAATATGTATATATAATTTTTTGGCGAATCTCTCACCAGGCATGGCGAATATTTTACTCAGTTATAAAATCTTGTAAGATCTTGGCGAGTCTTTCACTAAATAATAAAACTTTGTAAATTCCTAGTGAATCTTAGCATAGGCTACATGCTGGTTTAATTCCCCCATTTAAATAGGCTACATTCCAGGTGAATACCATGGGTCAATACCATGTGCCATTTTTATTTTTATTAATTCTAATATTAGAGTTAATAATGGTTTTTTGCATGGTATTAATAACAATCTAGTCCATGGTATTTGTCCCATAGTATTCTGGCCATAGGTTTCACCTAAATATAACCCATTTTTTGAGTGTTCGTAAATATAAGGTGACTTATGGAGTAAATATAAAAAAATATTTTATTTGTTTACCATACCTCTCGTTTATTTATATTTTTATTAATTTACCATACCTGTTTTACAAATATGGTATTTGGCCCATAGGATTCACTTAAATAAAACCTCTTTCTTGAGCCTTCATAAATAGAACGAGGGTTATGGACTAAATATAAAAAGAGGTTTTATTTATTTACGATACGTCTAGTTTATTTATATTTTTATTTATTTACATACCTTTTGAGTAAGTATAAAAAGACGTTTTATTTATTTACCATACCTCCACTTTACTTATATTTTTATTTGTTTACACCCTTACATGTATATAAGGTGACTTATGGATTAAATATAAAAAATGTTTTATTTATTTACCATACCTCTCATTTATTTATATTTTTATTAATTTACCATACCTTTTTTATAAATATGGTATTTGGCCCATAGGATTCACTTAAATAAAACCTATTCTTGAAAATGGGTGAATGGATTCACTTAAATAAAACCTATTCTTGAAAATGGGCGAATGGAAGGTTGTAAGTCCTAATTTCAAGGGCTAAATTTACCTTTTTTACCCTCTCCCTTAAAATAAGGTGGGCTATTTGAGGTGATTTGTAAAAATGTACTATGATACAAAATATTCGCCCACTAAAAATTTAAAACCCCTTAATTTCGCCAAAGGGCGAACATTCGCCCCTAAAATTATCCTTGGAGATGGAGATAAACTTAAGGATAGCGGAGAGGAGGAATGAAGAGAGAGAGAGGGAGATGAGTGAGAGACATAGAGAAGGGTAAGAGAGGGAGAGAGAGACACAAAGATGGAGAGAGAGAGAGAGAGATAAGGAGAGAGGGAGGGAGATAGTGTAAGGAATGGATGGTAGAGAGAGAGAGAGAGAGAGAAATAGATGGGGGAAGAGAGAGGAAGGTAGGAGAGAAAGGGAGAGAGAGGTCTACCTTCATAAAGAGGATAGTCCTAAAATTTTACTTCCCTAAAAACATCACAAAGAAACATGCACTACAAAAGTGTGAACCAGCAACTAAGCATTATCAAAGAAAGAAGGTGTGAAGGGTATGCTTTCTTTAAAACAAATATCAGTTCATAATAAATATAGAAACTCATTATATTGTTGGAGATAGTCGAAGCTACTATGTTTTAACCAAAAAGTCATTTAGGGTAATAAATTAACTGTAGAGTTAAATCTTGTTTCCAATTCCTTGGTAGGGGAAACAATTTCCTTGAGGGTTTCTCCCTCGAGTAAAAATTAATTAGTAAAGAAAAAAAACTAAATCTCCTAATTTAACTCATTCCTGGAGGGAAACCATACAATGAAAAATGCGAAGATGACAAACCTATTGAGTATCAAGAGTGAATGAGATGATGGAAAAATCCTCAGATGTAGATGTGGGAAAAAGAGACTCAATTTCCACCCATAACTGTAGAAAAACATAGAAGAAGATGAGGATGCTGGAACATAATAAAAGTAAAATGAACATAGAAAAAGATAAGGATGCTAGAACAAAATGAAAGTAAAATGTATCATCGAAGAAAGTTTGGTAGAGTAAGAAGCAAGGAATACATTTCCATTAAAATTATTGTTACCTTATGCCAAAATAAAAATAAATAAATAAAAGATTGTTAGTAAAGAAATGTCACCAGCGTATCTCAAGGGTCACAGAGGGTAGAGACCTCCAAAGTCAAAATTTAACTTGGAAACCCACTTGAGGTGAACTAAACTGAACCCATTAAATATTAATGATTCTGCAATTATACTGAGTAATGATTATTTCATTTTGATATAGAAGCATACTGAAATTATAGCCAATCTCCATTTTAACAAGTGTGGTATAGGACACCATTTGATTGCAGAAAGAAATTTCAGTCTCGACCACTATGGAATAGTGGTTACAATACAACCCAAAACGCAGTGCAGTGGAGTGAAGATTTTACAATAAACAGTTAAGGAATGGAGAATTAGTTATAAATCCTAGAGGTGAGACAAGTAGTTGTCAAAATTTAATAAAACATGGGAATATTTGACCACAAATCCTTAAACAAAATAAAATCTATAAAAATGCTTAGCATTGTGGCATCTTGAAACCATGGAGAGATGGGGTTTCTACGCATATGGAATGAGAAGTTAGTTGTCAGCTAGTCAAGGTTTCTACTAAAGTAAATTGTTGAAGAAAGGTCCTCAAGTTACTATGGTATCCCAGATGCCATTTTGTTACAATGATTCTCAGAACGGATTACAAGGAACTCGACATATTTCGAAAGGTCAAATAAGGAGGAAAAAAAAAACCAGGCAACAAGAAAATGAATAAGTAAATATGGAAAAACAATAGAGTTAGGGTTTCAAACTAATCTCTCAACCCTTGGATCATGAAAGAACATCTCCTCAAAACATGCAATCACAAGTGCAGGGGAGCCATGTGAAATCCATGTGAATGGGGACCATGTGGTGACCTCAAGGCATAACACATAGATGTTAATTTCCCAATAAAAGTATCGCCTTAAATTTTAGATGTATGTTCCACAATTTCTGTTGTGTGATGATTAATAACTACTAAGGTTGCATGTCATAAAACAAACATCCATTAACCTAGCGTAAGGCATGACATGCGGGGAAATCAGAATAGAAGCTCAGGTTAAGGTAAGATAGGTACATCGTATAGACATCAAACATATATATCCACCAATATATATATATAGATCAAGGCCATGTAAGGTTAGCCAAAGTTAATTAAGATTATGGCGAAATATTACCTAAAAGGAAGTATATATGTATATATATATATATATATATATATATATATATATATATATATATATATATATATATATATATAGAGAGAGAGAGAGAGAGAGAGAGCGGTATACCAAAGTTATTATAACCTAGTATGATGCCGATAAGGGGACGTATGTAGTCGATAAAGATTTAATTACCCAAGTTAAGAACAAACATTGTATTAATAATATTATTCAAATATTTTGAGGACTACAAAGAATATATTTAAAACAAGAATAAGATGGGGGATATAACATTGTTAGATGTGACAACATCCCTACAAAGGAATAATCACATTTATCTAGAAGCGTGTCTTAGATTGGCGATGAGGTGTAATTCATCCTTATTATTCGCAATCTGACATAGTTAATAAATTTGATAGTATTTTAATTAATTAAGGGGACCCTTATATGGATTTTAGTTTGGATAAACAATGTAGAACAAGGATCAACTTGATATTTATAGAGAAAATGGTAATCTAGTATTGTGTAATCTAATACTAGTGATGTCTAGTGCAATTTCATATTCCAAGGGAGAAAACACTCAAAGTGACAAGTAATGATGATTGCTATAGTACTTCAAAATTAGTAGGATTTATTAACAATTGTTTGCACTAAAGTGAAGATACTTAAACTAGAATAATAGTGCAGTATATAATATAGATTCATGGGAAGAATAAAACATATAGTATATTCAGGAGTCTATTTTGGGGTAAGCACAAGAAAAATGGATTTAAAAAAAAAAAATCTAGTGAGTATATGGGAGGTTTGTTACACATGGTATCAAACCAAAAGGTTCAAAACTAGGCCTAAGATCAAACCAAAGAAAAAAGCACAAATGAAAAAATTATTATGCATGGCATAAACATATGTGATAGTTTGTGATAAGGTATTGTTACACAGTATTTTTTCATGCCTCCTGCACTTCCCTGTGACATACCCTGAAGTTCCTGAAACATTATCATTATAGTATATTCATCCATGTATACAGCTCAGATCCCTCCTTTAACTTTTCTTGGAAAATATCTGGAGCTTTCCCTGAAGAAATGGCTCTTGAAACCCTAAAATGAGAGTCATCGCCCTTATGAAGCTCAAAACCGCGATGATCGCCTGTTGCACCTTGTTAAGCCAGTGATGGCATCGCTTTGTTCTCTCTCATACTCGTGATGGTCTCAAAAAGGAAGTTTTACCAAAGAGGATGAGCAACTTCATGATTTAGAAGCTTCCAAAGCAGCGAGCTGGAGGTGGTTTCGCATAGATGAGGTCAAATCCTCCCATTTTGACCTCTTTGTTTCATGTCTATGAACTACCTCCTTGAGATCTGGGCCTAATCCTATATTTGGAGAAGTCATAACTCCCTCTCCGAGTCTATAAATGCATCCCCTCCCATTCCCAAATGGTTGGTCAGGTTAGAGGCTGGGTTGATCTATGTCCATTTGCACCCGTATGTTGAGATTGTGCTTAGAGGTCATTAGACATGGAGAAGGAGTGTTGGAGAGTTTCTTGGCTTGGATTTGGATTACCACTCAAGGAGAGCCTTTCAACATCAAGGCTATGGTTGTAAGATTCCCCTTTATTCTTTAAATAATAATAAAATTGTTGGTTCATCTTCCCAATATATATGTTCATGTATGTATTTGTTTAGCATTCATTGATTAACTAAATAGATTATTATTGGATTTTCTGTTAGTCTTGGTTTGCTTTGTTGTTTCTCTAATACTTGTGCAAGTACATAAGAGCTGAAAGAAGCAAGAACAGGTCTATGACACAAGTGACTTGAGGATCTCAACAAAGGAGAATGGGTTAGCATCAGAGCAAGGTAGACCATCTCTCTTGTTCTATTTTTCAATCATAATCTAGGAAGGTGTCTAGTTGACTATCCCTTTAGTTGCTAGACCCACTCATTGGGCTAGAGGGATCATCTTTGTCCGTAGAGATGATTAACCTTGTCAACAAAATGGCAACTGGTATTCCCAGGGTCTTAGAAGTGTGGTCCATGGGTTCACATCAACCTTTGTCATCAGCCTTTAGCGATCATGTTGGTGATAAACCTTCAACTAGTCAAGCTCATGGAAAATAAGGGAAAAGTCAAATTTCCCTATAATTTCTATGAAGGTAACCATCCCATTCACCTTTGCCCTCTTATGGATGAAGCTTCCAAAGAGTTAAAAAACCTTAAAGCTTCTCAACCTCCTCTTCTGACCGGTTATCGAAATATTTCCCCTGATCCTTCACTAGTTGATCTAGTGATTGATCAAAAGTCATCTTTGGTAAACCACACTCTCTCTGAAAGTGGGTTTCATGAGTCCATTCTTGGCCAACCATTGGTTTGAGAAAAAGGTATACTTGACTCCACCTTCAGTAAACCATACCTTTCTGGTTGAGAGTGAGCCTCATACTGCTCAGGCTCTTTTGGTTTCTTCAATTTTGAATGAACTGGAGGTGAATGCTCATGCTCCTAAGCTGCATGAGATAATTTCTCCTATTCCCATCAAGCAAGAGGGAAGCTCTCAAGTTCCTACGAAACCCTATCTGAGAAATTTAGTCACTTCTTTTGATTGGAGTCGACTGGCAAGATAGCACCTTTTGGCTTATGTTCCTTTCAATATTATAGTACATGATTATCATATGGCCATACCTAGCACAGTCATAGACGAGGGAACATTTGTTAGCATTTTGTCCTTGACTTCTTGGCAAGATTTAGGTTCTCCTTGTCTTGTCCCCATCACCCAGAATGTGTTATCGTTTAATAGAGGAACCAATCAACCACTAGGGATTCTTCCTATGTTACCTATTACTTTAGGAGGAAAGACTGTCTATATAGATGTGATGTTGTAAAAGGCCTGTTGGATTTTAATCTACTCCTTAGTTGTGACTATGTTTATGTCATGGGAGCTCTTGTTTCTTCTCACTTTCCAGTGATGTGTTCCCCGCATGACAGAAGCATTGTTATCATTGATCAGCTTACATTCATTGGTTCTTAATCAACTCCCAATCAACCATCATACCTAAATGGTTGTTATGTTCAAATGGTATCACCTCCACCATAGGTTAATTACGTGGCCACCTGCTCCATGCCCGCATCTACTAATGATCTAGTAGGTGGTGTAGTACACCATGTCCTGGGGGCATTGGAGAGTGATTTTTCAATGGGATCCCTGGACATGTATCCCTTCCAGAGTGTTTTTCTCCCGTCTCATGAGAACCAATTGACTCTAATTCTAAACCAAGACCTGACTCCTAATCAGAATACCCGATCAAGCTGCGAAATAGCTGGAGGCTTGCTTGGGTTTGATTGATATGGCATAGCCTTTATCATATGGCATAGCATGTTGATAATTCGGATCCTCGTTTTAAGCATGAATTGTGTAGATAAGCCCTACGGAGAGTAAGGGTTTTGGTAAATGATCAAGGCTGAGTCTACAGACTCAAGGCTCAGGGTTGAAGGGAGAACACCATTTTTATGTTGGTGATACCTCCCACTCCCAAAGGGTTACTATTTTTGTATGCTTGCCACATCAGGTGGTGGAATTCTGAAGGGATTCATTGTGGTCTGACATTTCATTTGTTTTTCTGGTCATACATTAAGCTAATGCTTGTATTTGAGGTGGTTCTCTATACAAATGATATTCCGAGTCCACCTTCTTTGTATCCACTTACGACCTTTGTACAGTGGGTTGGTTTACGAGCGCAAGAAGGTGGGATAAGGGTGAAGAAAGGGGGCTCGACATTGGTAGATATGGTGAAGTGTCAGCCTTGCGATGTACCCTCAGGCCGAGGCGAAAGGGGTCGCAAACACCAGAAAGGAAAAGGTAAAGACATTGGTTCGTATTTCAATTGTACTGCGCAATAGAGAATTAAGTGGAAAAGTATTGTGCGGCTGAGTACTGCACAACAGGGGACTATGTAGCATAGGACTGTGTGGCAAAGGTGTGAGAAAATTAACTCTAAGATTCTTCTCACAACAATTCAATCATATTGCAAAGGGACCGAGGCACAAGTGAACCTATTGATCGCGACCTAGGAGGCAGAGTTGAATGTGGAAGTTGAGCTTGAACCACCAGCCGAAGATTTGGGAGAGGTAATCACGAACACTAGGTCAACTCATGGTCGTTTCACCCTGTTTAGATAGTATGTCCATCTCTTCTAGTTAATGAAATGCATAGTGTTCAAAGCAATGGTTGTGACCAACAACACAACAACACAAAGTGAGCCTGAGTTGGGCCTCCGAGACATTCAAAAGGAGCTCCGCCGTATTCAACTTCAATCGCAGAATCATAACGCTCGCCTAGCCTACATTTAGCAAAATATCTCATGTCTACCACAACCTGAATTGCCAGGATCAAGTGCTAAAGTTTCTGCTTCGGTGGAATCGTCATATGATTAGTTGGTCGAATTTTTGCCTATTAATTTTGACTTAATATTGGTTGTATATGTCAGGTATCATTTATGTTTACATTGTTATGCTTACTAGTTGGTTTCTAGACTATCAGCCTTATAAGTCTTGGTTAAATATACTCGAACTATTTATGTTTTAGATGGCTTATAATTCGATTCGGTGGCCAACAGACCTGGTTTCCCACTTGGCACGTTGAGGCCACCGAACAACTTATATATTTGTAACCTGCTTGTTTATAGATGAATGAATGAAAGGTACGCTTAAGCTTAAAAAAAACATAATGTTATTTATTTATTCAATATTTAATATATTTAATATTATAATTAAATTTGTTATTTATGTATAATTTTTTAAATACATTAATTAATATTCCAAAATAAATTAAAATATTCATGAAAAATTCAATTATATATAAAACGTTATTATATATCTAACACTAAAAGTAGAAAAAAATAAAATTATTTTATAAATATTTAGGTCGATAGGCCTTCCTTTTGAATCAATTAAGCTCATATTTTTGTCTACCCTTTCCATCCAGGAGTGAGATCTATGCAACATTCCTCTTGCATCCTTCGTCTATCAAGAATGTATTAGAAAATGTTGCATCGTACCTCTTCCACTAAAATCCATTTATAGAGTGAACCACTGAGTATGGGTCATTTAATATGCGTGGGGATGGAGTAAATGACTTTTCTCAATTTAGTATTACTTTGACAATAAATAACGTAAGAGAACCCAACATGAATACTCACACACAGATTGGTATACACTTCAAGGTGAAGGTTATATACTGACTTTAGTGTTTTTGAATTTTGGACATACGAAACTCGATGACTTCTTTATTTATCTGAGGCTTATTCCTTCTTGTTGCTTCATGTTTAAATAATTTGGCGATGGCATGAGAAGCTTGTGACTCATGCGTAGTTTTGTGGATTTATCATAAATTAGTGAAGAAGGAACCTATGCTTACTTTGTAAAACTTTGTCATTACTAGTGTCAGTTATAGATCAATCAATGTTTGAGCTAGAGGCTTCCTTAAACTGCTTATATTGTTGATAATTCTTCAAGAAGCTAGAGTTGGAACTATCTTGTAAAGCATAATGTCGTTAGGCAAATACAATAAGGCATGGGAGTCGCAAAATGAGTAATCTAGGCTCAATGCACACTTGCCTTTCGGTATGCTTTCTATTAAAGATGAGGATTATTGTGCTTATTTTATCCTTATACAAGCCTCTATTAGAAAGATTAATTTGGTCTTGTGTCATCCTGTCGGCCACCTAGGCTGTGGAATTCAAGCCTGCTATATGAAAATTTGATTTTTTGAATATTTTAAAATATTTCAAGATGCTCCTATTAAGAAAAGTCTTTTAGTAGAAATCAAATAAGAGAAATTTTTGGCCAACGCATTTTGAACCAACAAGTGTGATTCATCATCAAGACTAGATGAAGAGGTAGACTATGGCAAAGGCTTAAATAGAGAGAAATGTATAGACCTTTGCCATGGTCTACCTCCTCATCTCGTCCTAATGATAAAACCACAATGCGTTGGCCAAAAAATTCTCTTATGTGATTTCTACCTAAAATCTTTTCTTAATTCATTATGGATCAAAAAAGACTGAGTTCACAAGCAACATCTATTATTTACTCTACAAAAGAAACACACGGCTCTATAAGCTAAATATTGGACCAATCCTCTAAAAATTGGATGGCCCTATGCTTCAACAATGGAGAAACGTCTATAGATTTATATGATCAGTAAGCTTTGATATTTTCTTCCCGAGTCCAATTCATAATGTAATTAAGCCAAAGCCATTATTTTATGGATGGATCCCATCGACCTTCATCATTTGTGGAGGACCGCTCAAACCTTGCTACCTGCTTTTTATTTTATATTATAATTATGTATATATCTAAATATTTGCATTTTTAGGTTTAAGTGATATCATATTATACATGTGAATTCCAAAACGCTTCTCTGTTTCCAAAACATTGACCATTCCAAACAGCATAGGAAAATTTCATATACATTTTATTTTTATAAAAGTTATGTATCAACCTAATTGGTTAAAATTTGAGCTATTAATATAGTTAATTATTATTTTCACTGCAGTTTTGAAAAAATCTATGTTTTGGAATTTTGTTTAATTAATATTTATAATTCTTATAATTAAAATTTAATATATTATTTTTAAATAATAATTTTAATATTAAATTATTAAAACTATTAATATAATTTTTCTTTGTAATATTACTCATATAATTTTATTTGTTTGTATTCTATAAAAAAAAATCAAATCGTTTTAAATAATAAGATTATTTATTTTCTTTTCATTATTTCAGAAACTAATTAATAAAAATTATAATATAGAATTTTTAAACTACAACTTTAATTATATGATGAGTATTAAAATGTCAAAAATATATTAGTGCTTTTAATTATTAAAATTATTCATTCTTCTCTTTCTTTAAATTATATTTAGGTTTTAACTTTAGAAAACATTTAAATAAGAAATTAATTAAAACAGTTGAGAGGGAACATCACTGGTTTACCACTAGAGTGTTCATACAAAAACTCCATAAATATGCGGGTTCATATAATAAAACGATCCTTTGAATAGTTACCACATCTTATATTGTAAGTGATAAAAAGATGTTATTTCTCATCAAGTAAAAAAGTGTGCATATGACATCTTTGATATGGTTAAGTAAACTATTAGACTTTTATCATCTCAATATTTCAAATATTATTTTAATTATGTATTACCAACTTAAAACAAACACTCTAAATGACCTAAATCTAATACAATAATTATTATTCCAAACCAAAATACAAATTTTCCACTTCAACACTTTCAATTTAACAATTCTACAAACCTTTACCATCTCTAATATATTAAAATACCCAGCATAAGTCAATATACAATTACTTATTACACTTCTTCCATTAGCCTTAAAATATAGGTCATCCCAGACGGCCAGATAAAACCATTCGATCATTTGTTAAAATGGTTTCCATTCCTATCACAATCCATGACAATGCCATTATCATCCACCCATGTATTATTATGTTATATTATTTTAATAATAAATAATATATTATGATAACGTAAAATAAAATAAACTAATATATGAAAGGTCGGCTATTGTGGGAAGAGGAATAGACAACGAATATGGTAGAGGAATGGACAACAAAAGCTCTTGCTCAGGGCATCTTTAATCACAAGTGAAAATTTCCAAGTCATTAAAAATGGAAATTTCCATCTCTCCACAGGAAACCAAGACTACATAAACCTAATTCGTATCATCACATATAAACAAGATATTCCTGTAAACCCAAATTTGTCATTATTTTTTGCACACTGCGCACAAATTGCAAATTGGAGTTCCGAGTTTTCACCAATTTCCAAGTCATTAAAAATGGAACTTTCCTTCTCTCCACAAACAGAAACCGAAGATCCGCGGGAGTGCTCAACGTGGTGGTCTCAATTGCCCAACAGTCTCAAAGAGAAAGTGTCTATAATGAATGGAATGCTCTCCTTTCATCGACACAATTTATAAGTAATGACTGGGTTGTGGCGCCTCCCACAAGAAACCATGGCTTGAACTGTTGTACCACTGGAGCTCAAACTCATTGGATTTGATGGCTCACTGTTTCTTCACAAACAAAAGACAAAAGGATTCTTAGTATAATATGAAGTGAAGTGAAATAAATATATGTTAAATGATATAATAGAGAACATTCGTGTTGTCGTATTTTCATCGTGTTTCCTCCTTATATTTCTTTATCTTTGTTGGAATCCAAGGAGAATGTCCACCCGTAAAGGTAGGTATGATAAAAGTGGGTAATGGACATCATATGACCGATGGTAGTGACAAATTTAAGGTCTTGGGAAGAAGCTCTCTCGTAAATGGGATAGTAAGCTCATGAGAGTTGAGATTCTCCTAGTCTCATGTTAGCTCTATGTTTGTTTTATTGAAATATATTCCTTCTACATGAATTATATGTTTTCTTGGTTATGAATTATCTAGCCATTTTGGTCTTGGTATATGACAAAATATTGATAATGAAAGAGGATTTTAAATGCCATGGATCAAGTGTGGGTGAGCCTACTCCAAATTGGATCATTATATTTTTTTCATCCATATCGATGCATTCGGAGTGGAAAAAGAGGAATCATCTCATGGGACCATTTTTAGTAGTGGGACCTAGTATGGCAAAACGGAGTTCGAAACCTTCCAGGAGCATTTTGGGTCATTAAACAATTTTTTTTGGGGATAAAAAATTATTGATTTAGTGCTGCATGTCTTCATGTTATTCTACACACAAATATCCTTCCAACGGTGTAGGAAGCGCATCAATCAGGGTCCATATGCAAATGTTATGTCACTCAGAAGTTGGCCTTCTTGTTTTCACAACTATAGTTTGGGAAGATGTCATGTCAGCCCCCATTACTCATGGCAAAGGAGCTAGTCACATTTTTTTTATGTAAAAGATTCTAGAAGAGTCTATATTTTAACTTAGTTAAGAGTTGATGTAATCAAACTTAACCAATATCAAGCTATCGACTGTGTTATAATCGAGCCACTAGGAGGAAGAGAAATTCTCTTTTTTCAATATAATTTTGTTCAATGGTGGAGAAAACATAGATATGAGAGATAGGAGGTATAACACACAAAGGGGATATGTGCACTGTAGCAGCCCACGGGTGGCAAGCATTACCTCTTTGTACCTGCAACCGTACATTCAGAAAAAGAAAGAGAGTGAAGCGACCTCACCTTCAAGTTGGTTTTTCTTCTGAAAGGGTTTCCCAAAGCATATCTTATGTCTTATTTGTGTAAGAGAGTTTATTTTTTCATTATCTATTTTCTACATAATTTTCATTCACATGCATGCACTAAATACAATAAAATCTATAGATCTAAAAATTCAATAAAATTGTAATCGTATAAAACTTAAGAAATTTAATATATTATTATCAGATATATTGTGACGAACTATCCAATGGAATATCCACGGTAATTTAAAGATGAGATCCTATGGCTATTGAGGCCATATATTTTCTCTTATCCCCTTTGTATGGTCTTTATCGTGATAGAATGAGTGCACAATTGGGGTGTTATTTCTAGGAGGTCAGCTACATATCAAAGTATAATGGAAAACTATATGGAGGTCGGTAAAAAGAGGGAGGAGGAAAAAAATAATGTATAGGGATACAAAGCCTCCTCCTTCACTCATACTATGTAACATCCTCAACACTTAATTGTGCAATTATTGAAATTGTAATAATTATGTTAACAACCCATGTATGGGCATGGAAATGTAAATAGGAAAAAGACCCATAATAATTATAAATATAATTTAATCATAACTGATGAAGAGTTCAAACCTTCACATGGACCACAAAAATCCATTAGGAGATAGGAAATCCAATAATGAGGGAATCTAGAAAAGTAATCTATCCAAAAAATATTAAAAGGCCATCAGAGCTGAGATTTTCAAACTTTTCCCTTGAAAATATCTTGAGGAAGATGTGGATATAACTTACTTAATTATGGGGAACAATAGTGGTATTGAAATGAATGCTTCGTAAGAGGGTTTATCGAAACCAATGACAGAGAGTACCAAGCATCCATGGAGACATATGGAGGAGGGAGCTCCACTCCCTCCTATAGTTATATGGTCGCAAACAGGGGAAGAGGAGGGAAGAAGAACAAACCTCCAAAGCCCAGGGAGGTCAAGACAAAAGACACAGAAACTCAGAAGGTGGAAGGTAGCAAAATCAATGCAGATCATGGGGCCCACGAAGAAGATTGCCGGGAGGAAAAACTAGAAGACAAAGGTCAAGGGTCAAAGGGCAAAGCTAAGATGGGGCCCTGTAAACCGAAGACCACAACTAAACCATGGGTTATTCTGAGCAACCCAACTCTGCAAGCGCACAGATACCACATGGCTAACTATGCCATCATATGCAAATTTACTGGAATATGGACATCTAAGAAAGCGTTGTACACCTGAATAAAAGACAACTGGAAACCAAAGGGGGAGTTAAATATTCATCTTAGATCCAATGGTTTTTTCACTGTGGTGTTTACGAACATGGAAAATAGAGATAGAATTTTTTAAGGAGGGCCATGCTTCTTTGCAGTTGTTGGGCTCTATATGAGGCCATGGACGATGAACTTTGTGCCTGAATGAGAAACCTTCACTTCGATACCAGTATGGATTAGACTCTACTCCTTACCTTTAGATTACTGGATGCGAGAGTCTTTAAAAGCTATAGGAAATAAATTAGGTCATTTCTTAAAGATCTCAGAGGCAACTCTAAGGGGAAAATATACATCCTATGCCCGCATTTGTGTCGATATGGACCTATCTGGAGCCCTTCCAGATGCGGTCATTCTAGAAGTCTATGATGAGGAATGGGTTCAAGCAGTGGACTATGAACATATCCTGTTCAGATGTCACAAATGTCATGAGCATGGGCATCTATCAGGAGACTATCCACTCAATTGAAGGGAGGAAAACCTAAATCCCAGCAAAGGAAAAGACCAAACAGGTTTCACCAAAGTGGTATGGAAAGGAAAAGGGGGAGGAAGGAAGACACAAAATATCCATAGGGTGAATGATAACACAAAATGTTACAACAACTTCGAGATCTTAGGAGAAAAAGAAATCGAGGAAGGGGATAAAGAGAGCGCAGAGAATCAGACAACAAGGGGGAAAGAGAAAGAGACCAATGTGGAGTACATTCAGGAAAAAAATGAACACATGATGGACTCTTTGAATACCATGGTCATAGAAAAAGACCATGAAATGACTCAAAGTAAAAGTTGTATGGAGGATAAAGATTTGTAGGAGATATTGGAAAGGGAGAACCTAGAGCTAGAAAAGTTTCTAGAACAGGGCGGGAACCTGGGAATAAACTCCATCCCTCAAGAGGAAGTGGATAACGTCCAACAAATATTCCTTAACAAGACACACCAAACAGCTGTAGGATTCAAATGAGGACATGACAACCATGAAAACAAAGGAACCTCCTCAATAGGATTAATAACCGAAAATTTAACAAAGAATCCAACCAAAGGAGGGGTAGAAAGAGACAGAAGGAATTACTACTGGAGTGTGACAAGCTCATGATTGATTCAGGAAGGATGAAAGACCTTTCTAGTTACTCCTTTATAACCCCACCTCAATGAAAATCACAACTTGGAACATTAGCGGACTAGGGAGTAGAAGAAAATGGAGGAACCTTGGTAAAAGGATTAGAGAGGAAAAACCTAACATAGTATTCATATAGGAAACAAAATGCTCAGTGGAGAAGATCCGTGAAAAACATAGCAAATGGGTAAATAGATATGAATTCCTTGAAGTTAAGGCAAACAAATCTACTGGTGGTATTCTCACTCTCTCGGATCCACAGAAATTTGGTGTGATTGATGAGGACGCATCAAGACATTACCTTTCATTGATTTTCCAACTGATGGCAGACAGGCTATGTTACATGATCACCAATGTCTATGGTCCACAACCAATGGAGGACAAACTTAAACTCCTCACAACACTTGAGGATATGAAGATGAGATACCCAGCTCTACCATGGATTCTTGGAGGTGATTTTAACATAACAAAATCACTCATGGAAAAGAAAGGAGAAACTAGAATACTTGGGAGAGATTCAATTGCCTTCCAAAACTTCATCACCAATATGAAATTGGTTGATATGGAAACAAGCAATGGAATCTTCACTTGGAACAACAAAAGAGGAGGCCCTTCCCAAGTGGCCTCAAAGTTGGACAGACTTATGGTTTCAGAGGAACTTCTTCTCACGGGAAGCAACATTACTGCACTCATTTTACGTTTTGGGGGTTCAGATCACTAGCCTATCCAATTAGAAGCCTCCCTTTTTGGAAAACCAAGGAACACCCCCTTCAGGTTTGAAAATGCTTGGATCACACATTCTGATTTCCTCACAAATATTGAACAATGGTGGAAGGAAGATCTTCACCTTCAAGGTACAAAGATGTTCCTGCTTCACTGCAGGCTCAAACATATTAAAGGCAGACTCAAAGAGTGGAACAAAATGGAACTTGGTAACATCTTCAAAGCTAAAGGAGAGGTGGAAAAGAAACTAAAGGAAATAAACCAGATTCTTATCACAGAAGGATACACAGATGAAAGGAAAGAGATGGCAGAGTCACTTCAGCAGGAGTGGAACAATAGATGCCTTTAAGAGGAAATACTTTGGAGATAGAAATCCAAAGTACAATGGATCAAAAAAAGGGAGAGAAACATAAAATTCATCCACAGATCCACCATAGCTCACAGAAACAACAACAGAATTGTGAAACTTATAGATCAACATGGTGTAGATAGAAACACTCATGAAGAAATGGAGAAAGTCCTACTCCAACATTTTCAGAAAATTTCTAAGGAAACCTCGAAAGATAGATACCATTTTACAAAGAAATTCACTCAATACATCCCTAAATTGGTCATCAGAGAAGGTAATTTTTCAATCTCAATAGACCAGTAAAAATGGAATAAATTGAGGAAGCAGTGAAAGAGATGCAAAATTGGAAAGCACCAGGCTCGGATGGCTTCATTGTGGACTTTTTCAAAGCTTGTTGGAAGATAGTGAAACAGGACATCCTGTAGGTAGTGGAAGACTTTTAGAGATTTAAGAAAGTCTTAAAGGCACTCAATGAATCTTTCATAGCCCTAATCCCCAAATAGGAGAAGGCCACCTCTCCAGATAGATTTCGACCTATAGCAATATGCACTGTGATCTAAAAAATTATATCCAAAGTCATTGCCAATCATCTTAAACCTCTCCTCCCAACCCTAGTGTCAGAGGAACAAACACACTATGTGGAAGGACGACAAATTCTAGATAATATAATATAAGCACATGAAACAATTCATTCACTCATCACCAACAACTAGGCTGGAATGATAATGCAGATGGACATAGCAAAGGCCTATGACAAACTTAGTTGGTCTTATGCTAGAGCAATTTTAAAAGTCTATGGCTTTAATCACGATTGGATGAAATGGGTTATGGCACTAGTTACCACGGCCAACTGTTCAATTCTACTCAATGGAGATCCTTCCAAAACATTCATGCCTTCTAGAGGTCTTAGGCAAAGAGATCCTCTTTCTCCCTTCCTCTTCATTCGAATGATGGAAGGATTAGGAAGAGCCATTAGAGTTGCTAAGGACGCAGGGAGAATTCATGGTCTAAGACTCACTAATGGTGGGGACACAGTGACACATCAACAATTTGTGGATGACACTATGCTTCAAGGCATGCCCACTGTTAAGGAAACCAAAGCATTCAAATAGATTATGAGTGAGTTTTCTAGGGCAGAAGGCACTGAGGTAAGTCTCTTTAAATCAAAAATCTTCTTTTTCAATACATATATTTCAATTCAAAGAAATCTTTCCAGAATTTTGGGCTTTCAAAGGGAGACACTACCTGTGAAGTACCTGGGAGTCCCTCTCACTGCCAAACCGCTTCACCAGGACATCTAGGATCCCATTCTTAATATGCTAAAAGATAAGATCATCAAATGGACAAACAGAGCACTAAATATAGCAGGGAGACTAGTTCTCACTAAGGCTATCCTACAAAGCATTCCTATCTATATGCTATCTACCATTCCAGCACCAGCCAGTGTACTGGCCAATATAAGAAACATTCAGAGAGACTTCCTATGGGGAAAATGTGAAGAAAAGAAGAAATGGGCCCTCGTGGCATGGGACAGAGTATGAAAGCCTAAGTCCCATGGAGGCTTAGGCCTTCATGACCCGGGAATTCTAAATAGAATTCTTGGAGCCAAAATTTGGTGGAGATGGCTAAAAGAAATTAAATCCCCTTGGGAAAAACTCTGGAAGCACAAATATGCTAGCGAATGGCAGGAGGAAAATCTAATCAGAATGACAGGACAGGTCAAAGGTTCTGCAGTTTGGAATAGGGCATAGGAGAACAGAGCCCTAGTCCAAAATCATAATTTTTGGGAGATCAGAAATGAGAAGCTGGCTTGGTTCTGGGAGGACAATTGGCAACAGGAGAACAGTCTCCGAAGTGAAGAATTGACCAATTGCATTTATTCTCCTGTTGCCAATTGTCCTCCCAGAACCAAGCCAGGTTCTCTATTATGTTATAATGTTATCTTTGTATCCTAGGTTCGGGGTTGATACTCGTGATAAACCTTGCGTCTAGAAGGGAAAGGAAACACTAGTTAAATTAGGAGTTTTTGTGACTCGTAATATTGGCCTTCGCGACCATGTAATGTCGATTTCTATATTTTTTTGGCAACATCCTTTCTCGTATGGGCACATTTATTGGTTTCTAGTTTTTTCTCATGATGTTTCCTATGCATGTTGATAATTCGGTCCCTTGTTTTAAGCTTGAATTATCTAGGCAAGCCCTACGAAGAGTAATGGTTCCAGTAAATGATCAAGGCTGAGTATACAGACTCAAGGCTCAGGGGTGCCTTTGTACAGTGGTTTAGTTTTTGAGTGTGAGAAGGTGGGAGAAGGGTGAAGAAAGGGGGCTTGACATTGGTAGATATGGTGAAGAGTCAGCCTTGAGATGTAGCCTCAGACTGAGGCAAAAGGGGTCACAGACACCATGAAGGAAAAGGTAAATAAGTTGTTTCATATTTCAATTGGACTGTGCAATAGAGTATTAAGTGGAAAAGTATTGTGCAGCTGAGTACTACACGACAGGGGACTGTACGGCATAGGACTGCGTGGCAGAGGTGTCAAAAAATTAGCTTTGAGATTCTTCAAGCCACAATTCAATAATTTTGTGAAGGGACCAAGGCATAAGTGAACCGATTGATCGCGACCTGGGAGGCAGAGTTGAATGCAAAAGTTTAGCTTGAACCATTAGCCGAAGATTTGGGGGAGCTAATCACAAACCCTAGGTCAACTCGTGGTCATTTCAACCTATTTAGATAGTCTGTCCATCTCTTCTAGTTAATGAAATCCATAGTGTTCAAAGCAATGGTTGCGACCACCAACACAAAAACACAAATTGATCCTGAGTTGGGCCTCCGAGACATTCAAAAAGAGTTCCATCGCATTCAACTTCAGTTGCAGAATCATAACGCTCTCCTAGGCCACATTGAGCAACATATCCCATGTCTAACGCAATCTGAATTGCCATGATCTAGTGCTAAATTTCTTGTTTTGATGGAATCGTCATATGATTAGTTGATCGAAGTTTTTCCTATTAATTTTAACTTAATATTGGTTGTATATGTCAGGTAGCATTTATGTTTACCTTTTTATGCTTACTAGTTGGTTTCTAGACTATCAGCCTTATAAGGCTTGGCTCAATAGACTCGAACTATTTATGTTTTGGATGGCTTATAATGCGATTCGGTGGCCAACAGACTTGGTTTCCCACTTGGCACGTTGAGGCCACCGAACAACTTATATATTTGTAACCTGCTTGTCTATAGATGAATGAATGAAAGGTACTCTTAAGCTTAAAAAAAACATAATGTTATTTATTTATTCAATATTTAATATTTTAATTAAATTTGTTATTTATGTATAATTTTTTAAATACATTAATTAATATTCCAAAATAAATTAAAATATTCATGAAAAAATCAATTATATATAAAACGTTATTATATATCTAATACTAAAAGTAGAAAACTATAAAATTATTTTATCAATATTTAGGTCGATAGGCCTTCCTTTTGAATCAATTCAACTCATATTTTTGCCTACCTTTTCCATCGAGGAGTGAGATTTGTGCAATATTCCTCTTGGATCCTTCGTCTGTCAAGAACGTATCAGCAAATATCGCATCATACCTCTTCCACTAAAATCCATTTATAGAGAGACCGACTGAGTATGGTTCATTTAATATGCATGGGGATGGGGTAAATTACTTTGCTCAGTTTAGTCTTATTTTGGCAGAAAAGAACATAAGAGTATCCAACATGAATACTCACACACATATTGGTATACACTTCAAGGTGAAGGTTATGTACTGACTTCAGTATTTTTGAGTTTTGGAGATACGAAACTCAATAACTTCTTTATTTCTTTGACACTTCTTCTTTCTTGTCACTTCATGTTTAAATAATTTAGCGATGGGGTGAGAACCTTGTGACTCATGCGTAGTTTTGTTGATTTATCATAAATTAGTTAAGAAGGAACCTACACTTTGTACAACTTTGTCATTACTAGTGTCAGTTATATATTAACCAATGTTCGAGCCAAAGGCTTCCTTAAACTGCTTATGTTGTTGATCATTCTTCAAGAAACTAGAGCTGGAACTATCTTGTAAAGCATAATGTCGTTAGGCAAATACAATAAGGCATGGGGGTCGCAAGATGAGTAATCTAGGCTCGATGCACACTCACATTTCGGTATGATTTCTATTAAAGATGAGGATTATTGTGCTTATTATATCCTTATAAAAGCCTCTATTCGAAAGATTAATTTGGTGTTGTGTCATCCTGTCAGCCACCTAGGCTGTGGAATTCAAGCCTGCTATATGAAAATTTTATTTTTTTAATATTTTAAAATATTGCAAGATGCTTCTATTAAGAAAAGTCTTTTGGTAGAAATCACATAAGAGAAATTTTTGGCCAACGCATTTCAAATCAACAAGTGTGATTCATCATCAAGACCGGATGAAGAGGCAGACTATGGCAAAGGCTTAAATAGAGAGAAATGTAGAGACCTCTACCATGGTCTACCTCTTCATCTGGTCCTCATGATAAAACCACAATGCATTGGCCAAAATGATCCAGGTGGATGTTGGTGGACACCCACCTATCCCATTTGGACCCCCATAACTGTCTGTTTCAGTTTTTCAGTTTCCTTAACTATAGCACAATTTACTATTTTTAGCAGTTTTTCGGGTCCTAAATTTCCGGAGCCGTTTTGAAGCCTTGAACGACGTTTTTTGGGAAATCCACCGCTAGCGATCTCTCTTCCAAAAATCCATATTTTCAGTCGTAGTCCTCAGACAGATCTTTCCAACGGGCTATCATGCGCGTCAAACGGAGATAATATGACCAATTCATGACCCCGCAAAGTTGATGTACCAACTTACCCAAAAACGGGGCCCACAATTTGGCGTTTCATCTTCTAGGGTTAGGTTTTGGAATGTGAAGGGTTTTCCATTGTTTCTCAACAATAAATAGGCCTTCGAGCCTCATTGTAACACAGTTCAGAGGCATGTAGCTGCCACATCTCTTCTCAGAGATAAGCTACCATTGCCCTAGCTGGTTTATTTCCATTTCTGTTTGTAAGCATATTTCAATATTTTACAGTAATGAAATGAAGTATTATTTCCCCTGCATATATGTCATTATGGTTATATCTGTATTTTATTGTGTTCCTATTTAAGTTCGGATCAGTGGTATCAGAGCGGTCTAATTTTTCTCTATTTTTCTTTGCATGTCCCCAACGAGGTCAGGATATAAGGAGTTAGGGCTTGAACTGGTCAAACCTTTGCAAGACCAGCCTCACAAATCTCGACGACCTCCCATGGAGGATGAGAAGAAAGACGAGGGGGTAGGAGATCCTATCAAAATCTTGCTCGAAGAAGCCCTCGAGCGGCAAAGGAACGCGATGATGGATAGTTTTGTGCAGATCCTTCAGCGGCTACCTAGAGGCGATGCATCGACTTCCAACAGCTACTTTGGGAATGCCACGCCGTTTAAGGTATGAGTTAATTTTGAAATCCCCATCTTCGAGGGTCAAATAGACGCAGATGTCGTAAATAAATGGTTAAATCTGCTAGATGGGTATTTTTATGTTCATGAATTTTCAAGTCTAGAAAAGATTGTTTTTGCTCTTCTAAAAGCAGCCCCCCACATCAAGGACTAGTGGGAAACCTACTGCAAGCAGAAGGATGAAAGTACAGGCTCACTATTTTCAACCACACCCACTTGGAATGACTTTCGGGATGCCATCAAGGAGAAGTACCACCCTGTCAAAATCTATGAGGACAAATACATCAAATGGACCACACTACGGCAGGGATGAGACCAAGATGTGCCAGAGTTCACAAACATTTTTCATACCCTTCACACACAGTTGGGTATCAAAGATTTTGAGCTGCATCTGGTACTCAAATACTGCGGCTGCCTACACAAATACATCCAAGAATAGATGGAGTTCTTGAACATATCCTCACTCGGCACACCATACCAATACGCTATCAAAATCGAGCAAAAGTTCAAACATAAGAAGCGAGACTTTGGATCTGCAAATCCAAAGCCCAAAGGACAAAGCCAAGGCGGGGTGACCCAAGACAACCCGTCAAAGCTGCAAGAAAAGAACAACACCACGAAGCCGAAGAAGGACATAGGAAAGTGGTGTGAGTTCCACAAGAGTCCCACTCATAACACAAGTGAGTGTTGGACTAAGCAGTCGTTGGTGGCCGAGTTGAAGGCTACCAAATCAGATGCATATTCTGACCCTGAACCAGAACCCGACAAGGGGAATGGCAAAGGGAATTAGATCATTGATGTAGAGCCCAGCACCACTGTTGCCACTGCCAAGATCCAAAAGAATGAGCCTGAAGACCCAAAGGAGGGGGAGTGCCTTTTCCACTCACAAATGTGGGTGAAGGGTTCACCGCTACAATTCATTGTTGACAATGGGAGCTAAAAGAACCTCGTTTCAGCAGAGGTCATGAAGTGGTTGGGCCTACTGACTACACCACACCTGCAGCCGTACAGTATTGGGTGGCTTCACAAAGGACGAGATCTCAAAGTTTGCCAGCATTGTCGCCTTCCCTACAGCATCAAGCCCTTCACAGACGAGGTATTGTGTGATGTTACACCTCTGGATGTTTGCAATGTATTATTAGGCTAGCCATACTTGTGGAGGTGGCATGATGTGTATGATTCAAGGCCTCGCGTTGTCATTATTTATTTGGATAATTCATTATATAGGATACCGGAGGTAGCCCCACCTACTGCCACCTCTTTCATCACTGCCAAGAAAGGCAGCAAGCTCATCTCTGAGACTAGGAAATTTATTTTATGTCTGGTTCGCTCCCAAAGTAAGGAGAAGATCATTGCTACATCCATGGCCCCCGCAAAGGGTTCCTCCACGCAGCAGCAACAGCAAAGGGATACGGTCATGACAAAACACCAGAACAACTTCTCCTCACCCACAGGGGTACCACACAAGTTTCAGGTGGGTGACAAAGTTTGGTGGCATCTGCAGAGAGAATGTCTTACCAGAAGCCATCAGAAACTCAGACCACTCCGACATGGTCCTTACACTAGTAACAAGGCTATGTGCAACAAAGCTTCGAAGCACAGCATTCCTCCATTCCTTCGCTTACATCGAGTATTCAATGTGGACCGTCGTCGACCATGCTTCCCACCATATCTGTACACATCAGAGATTGCAGAACAACTCACGAGAGACCTAGCTCACTAGAAACTTCCTCATCTTAGGGAGGAACTCAATGCAATGGGGACCATTGCTTCTTAAGGGGGGAGGAATGATCCAGGTGGTTGTTGGTGGCCACCCACCTATCCCATTTGGACCCCCATAACTGTCTGTTTCATTTTTTCAGTTCCGCTAATTATAGCACAGTTTACTATTTTTAGCAGTTTTTCAGGTCCTAAACTTCCGGAGCTGTTTTGAGGCCCTAAACGACGTTTTTTGGGAAATCCACCGCCAGCGATTTATCTACCAAAGTATTGTCTTTTTTGTCATAGTCCTCGGAGAGATATTTCCAACGAGCTATCATGCACGTCAAACGGAGATAATATGACCAATTCGCGACCCCGGGAAGTTGATGTACCAACTTACCCAAAAACGGGGCCCACAATTTGGTGTTTCATCTTCTAGGGTTAGGTTTTGGAATGTGAAGGGTTTTCCATTGTTTCTCAACAATAAATAGGCCTTCAGGCCTCATTGTAACATAGTTCAGAGGCATGTAGCTGCCACATCTCTTCTCAGAGATAAGATACGATCGCCCTAGTTGGTTTATTCCCATTGTTGTTTGTAAGCATATTTCAGTATTTTACAGTAATGAAATGAAGTATTATTTCAACTGCATATCTGTCTTTATGGTTATCTCTGTATTTTATTGCGTTCCTGTTTAAGTTCGAATCACAAAAACTTCTCTTATGTGATTTCTACCTAAAAGCTTTTCTTAATTCATTATGGATCACAAAATCTTGAATTCAGAAGCAACATCTATTATTTACTCTACAAAAGAAACACACGACTCTATAAGCTAAAGCTTAGACAAATGCTCTAAAAATTGGATGGCCCTATGTTTCAACAATGGAGAAATGTCTGTAGATTCATATGATCAGTAAGCTTTGATATTTTCTTCTCGAGTCCAATTCATAATTTAATTATGCCAGAGTCATTATTTTATGGATGGATCCCATCGACCTGCATCATTTGTGGAGGACCGCTTGAACCTTGCTACATGTTTTTTATTTTTTATTATAATTATGTATATATGTAATTATTTGCATTTTTAGGTTTGAGTGATATCATATTATAGATGTGAATTCCAGAAGGCTTCTCCATTTCCAAAACATTGACCATTCCAAACAGCATAGGAAAATTTCATATATATTTTATTTTTATAAAATTTATGTATCAACATAATTGTTTAGAATTTGAGCTATAAATCTATGTTTTGGAATTTTGTTTAATTAATATTTATAATTCTTATAA
Organism: Pinus tabuliformis; assembly: GCA_031772625.1. Lineage (NCBI taxonomy): Eukaryota > Viridiplantae > Streptophyta > Pinopsida > Pinales > Pinaceae > Pinus > Pinus tabuliformis. The sequence goes on along the minus strand of CM062806.1, from coordinate 873,059,898 downwards.
TTAAAATTTAATATATTTTTTAAAAATAATAATTTTAATATTAAATTATTAAAATTATTAATATAATTTTTCTTTCTAATATTAGTCATATAATTTTATTTGTTTTTATTCTAAATTTAAAAAAAAAAATCATATTATTTTAAATAATAAGACTATTTATTTTCTATTCATTATTTCAGTAACAAATTAAAAAAAATTATAATATAAAACTTTTAAACTACAACTTTAATTATATCATGAGTATTAAAATGTCAAAAATATATTAGTGCTAGTATTCATTCTTTTCTTTATTTAAATTATAATTAGGTTTTAACTTTAGAAAACACTTTGAATAAGAAATTAATTAAAACATTGGATGAGATTGAGTTGCACAAGGCATTTCCAAAGTTTTGGATACCCAATTTTCATTTGATAATAGATGGTTCCCTTGGGAAAAGTATTTCATTGAGAAGTTTGAAAGGATTTGATTTAAGTCTGCATGAAGGTACTAGGGTTGTTCATTTAAAATTTAGGATATATGAAATAAGGATCTACTATATATATAAAAGCCATTAAGGTACTAGTGTTGTTCATTTAATGAGGGGTACTAACATTGGTACATTGGTTAAACCTTGTAATTCAGAGGGTTTACCATATTAGAGTGTTCGTACAAAAGCTCCATAAATATGCAGGTCCATTAGATAATGTAGAATTATAAAAGTTTTCATTGTTAGCAATATAGTAACGATCCTTTGAATAGTTGCAACATCTTATATTATAAGTGATAAGAAGATGTTATTTCTCATTAGTAAAAAAAAAGTGCATATGACACCTTTGATATGGTTAAGTAAACTATTAGACTTTCATCATCTCAATATTTCAAATATTATTTTAATTATGTATTACCAACTTAAAAAAAAACACTCTAAACAACCTAGATCTAATACATTAATTATTATTTCAAACCAAAATACAAATTTTCCACTTTAACAATTTCAATTTAACAATTCTATGAACCTTTACCCTCTCTAATATATTATATTAAAATATCAGCATAAATCAATATTCCCATTAGCCTTAAAATATAAGTCATTCCAGATGGCCAGATAAAACCATTCGATTATTCGTAAAATGGTTTCCATTCCCATCAAAATCCATGACAATGCCATTATTATCCACCCTTGCAATTGCAATATTATGTTATATTATTTTTATCATAAATAATATATTATGATAATGTAAAATAAAAATAAATTAATATATGAAAGGTCGGCTATTCTGGGAAGAGGAATAGACAACGAATGTGGAAGAGGAATGGACAACGAAACCTCTTGCTCAAGGCATCTTTAATCACAACTGAAAATTTCCAAGTCATTAAAAATGGAAATTTCCGTCTCTCTCCAAATAGAAAGGAGTGCTCAACGTGGTGGTCTCAATTGCTCAGCAATCTCAAAGAGAAAGTTTCTTTTATAAGCCATGATTGGGTTGTGGCGCCTCCCACAAGAAACCATGGCTTGTAATGTTGTACCACTGGAGCTCAAACTCATTGGATTTCATGGCTCATTGTTTCTTCAGAAACACCTGGAAAAGAGTTGGGAGACAACATCGGTGACGACATCATAGCGGCCATTTTGAGAAGACACCACATGACTTGTCTTGCAAGCACTGGTTTCCAGGTTTTATTGAAGAAGCAATAAACCATACAATCCCATGAATTCCATTTGCTGTGCAACATTACAAACTATGGTTTCTTGATGGGAGGCAGCACAACCCAAACATTATTTATAAATTGTGTGGATAAAAGAAGGGCATTCCATTCTTTATAAACGTCGAAATAAGTAACTAACTTTTCCGGCGGCAACCATCACCTCCTTCAGATTGCTGGGCATTTGAGACCACCACGTTGCGAACTCCGGGGATCTTCGCTTTCCGTTTGTGGAGGGAAGGAAAGTTCCATTTTTAATTAGTTTGCAGCCACTAATTACAATAAAATTTATGGATCTAAAAGTTTAATAAAATTGTAATAATGTAAAAATTAATAAATTTAATATATTATTATGCGATATATTGTGACTGGCTATCAAGGTCATGTCTTTTCTATTGTGACGAACTATCCAATGGAATATCCACGATAATTTACAAATGAGATCTTATGGCTATCAAGGCCATATCTTTTCTCTTAGCCCCTATATGATCTTTATCGTCATAGAATGAGTGCACAATTGTGGTGTTATTTCTAAGAGATTAGCTACATATCAAAGTATAATGGAAAACTCTATGGAGATCGGTAAAAAGAGAGAAGAGGAAAAAAATAATGTATAGGGATACAAAGCCTCCTCCTTCACTCATACTATGTAACATCCTCAACACTTAATCATGCAATTATTGAAATTGTAATAATTATGTTAACAACCCATGTATGGGCATGGAAATGTAAATAGGAAAAAGACCCATACTAATTATAAATATAATTTAATCCTAACTAATTATAAATATAATTTAATCATAACTGATGAAAGTTCAAGCTTTCACATGGACCACAAAAAGCTATTAAGAGAGAGTAAATCCAATAACGAGGGAATCTAGAGAAGTAATCTTTCAAAAAAAATATTAAAACTTCTCCGTTGAAAATATCTTGAGGAAGATGTGGAGATATTTGAGCATCTACCCGCTGCAAAGAGCAACTTTTACGTACTGAAAAATGGAGATGGAACGCGTTGACAATCGCAGGAATTACAAAATTCGTTAGAGGAATTAAATTGTTAAAAGTGTTTTTTATAAAGAATTTTATACAACTTTGAAAATAATTTATACAAGTCTGAAAATAATTTTGATAAAAAATTTATACAAGTCTGAAAATAATTTTGATAAAAAATTTATACAACTTTATATCGGATCTAGTATTTAAATATTCAAACTGGTTACAGCAATTAAATGGTTTAAGCGGGAAAGAAAACATAGTCTTTCTGGCACTGGACATTGAGGAAACCATGTCCACGCCCGCTCCCCCAAAATCAAACCATAAATTTCCAGATTTTTGTAAGAAGATTGGAGACAACATTCGTGACGACATCATCGCCGCGTTTATTGTTTAAGACAAAATATATGGTATATATTTTGTTATTGTTACTGTTTAGTATTATTGTTACCATATTTAATTATGCCAATGTTTACTTTTACTATTACCATATATTTTGTTTAAGAAAAAATATATGGAAACGGATTCTTAAATGTCCCTTCAAACCTAGATCAGATATTAAAGTTGTATAAATAATTTTAAAAATGATTTTTAACATGGTTATTTTTATGATATATTTAAATATTTTAAATATATTTGAATATTTTACTTTTAATTTATTCTTTCCCATCAAAAGTGTATATATTAAATTTTAAATATATTAAAAATTGAAAAGTTTTTAAATATATCAAAATTTTTAGTTATTTGTTTTCGAAGTATTTCAATATTTTAGTTATATATATATATATATATATATATATATATAATTTCAATATTTTAGTAATATATTTGTTTTTTTACATAAATAATTGAATTGGATAGCATTTGGATTATATAACTCAAAGAACAATGGTAATAAGAACAGTTTAAATATTTATATTCCTCATCTGTGATATTTAGAGTTGTTACAAGTAATTTAAAATATACAACTCTTGCAATTTTTGTTGTAGTGTTTTGGTCAAAGAATTTCCTAGTTATATATATTTATATATATTCAACAAGTACGAGGCCATGTATTTCGTATGAGGAATATACATATACTATTGAATGTAGACTGATGGGAGACATCATATTCTCCATGATGTTAATGGCTATGATCTATGGCATAACACTAGATTAGTTCATTATCTTTATTTGAAGGGCATGAAGGGTCATGGCTTCTTTTGTACTAATAAAATTGCATCAAGTGGTAGTCTAAAGGCATGGGGAGTTTCCCTAATTTATTCATTATTTAGTATCCTATAAAATAATTTTTTAACAAAAGAAGATACTATCATCAATTATGTTCTCATCAATTTCATATCACCCTAGTTATTAGACATTCTCCTTAATTTTTAATTAGTCTTGGTTCTTTAGTGTTGTAATGAAAATTAAATTGTGTTGGATTAATTATGTGGTTATGATAATTCTATAATAATGGAGAATGTAGACAAGATTCAACAAAGTATAAAAAGGATTCTTGAAGAAATTGAATTTCATTTGGAGGATGTTCATGTTAAATATGATGATATTATTTCTTAGGCTATAGTCATTAATGATTACTAAAAATTGATAAAGGAGACTATTTGATGCATTCTTGAAGAAATTGAATTTCATTTGGAGGATGTTCATGTTAAATATGATGATATTATTTCTTAGGCTATAGTCATTAATGATTACTAAAAATTGATAAAGGAGACTATTTGATGCAGGGCATCGCTTATATGTATCTATATATTTATCTAATTTAAAATGTTTTAAAAAATTCTAGATTTTATGAGATTTCTAAAATTGAGAAGATTTATCTTAACTTTTTCCAAATATCCAAATATCCACTGAGGAGTTTTGTATTTGAAAGAATTGCAGAATTTTTTACTCACCATGTAATTCATTTATAAACCCAAATTTAGAAAGAAAATAATTTAATACATCTTATGTTTGTTTTTATTAATGAATTCATCATCTGGTCTCTGTGTCAAATTTTGGTATGAAAGAAAAGGTTATGGATCTGTCAATTGGAACTTAGTGTGTAGAGTGCAACGTGAACGAAGCTAAGCGTGGACTTGCGAAAGAGTAAGGAAGTTGCGGTGCATCAATCCTTAAACTGAGCGTGGAGCTCTCTGTGAAGAAGACATTTTTGACAATTATATGAACGCTCTCTTCAATATTTCTGGTTGATTCGCTGGGAATTGATGCAGTGAGAAGGAGCCAAAATAAATTTCGATCTGCAGGGTTGGAGTATCAGTGGTGTGAGGACCTACGTAGCATGGAGTGTTGTGCAATTTGTTGACTGACGCAAGCGGAGCTTACATAACTGTATTTAATTAAATTTGCAGTCGACATTAGAGACCTGCGTGTGGAGATCTGTAAGAAAAGCATGTTAATTGAAGCTGTGAAACTTTAAAAAAAAAAAATCTGCATGGAGACTTGTGTGGACGTTGCAACTGGAGACTTGTGTGGATGCAGACAACGTTGGGAATTTGTTGAAGTACGAGTTTAAATTACATTGAATGAGTATTAAAAATTATTCGGTCATGTGATAATTTACCGTATTCCCTTTTCACTCATTTAAATAAAATTCACCCACATAGTTTTAAAAAAATGGAAAAGGTGTTTATATAAAGTGGAGATTGTTAATGTTTAATATAACTTTATATAAGTGGAGATTATTATATAAGGTGAGTTTATATAATTCTTAATGTTGGATGTTCCTTAAATCACTTTATAATATTTAATTATTTTAAAAAGTCATAAAATTTATAGTGTTTTGGTAATTTATTAAAAGAAAATTTAAATGTTATTGTTTCTTATTTTAATTAAAAATAAAAATGAAGATGGTAAATAGAGCTAGAGGAGCCAGGGGAGTTTGAATTGGTTGAGGAAGACCAACTTCCAATCATGTCTTACTCAATGAAGTAAGACATATTTGAACGAGATCAGATGCATTGGAGACAACACGTAGAAGAGACATTGACATTGGTGGTATCAGCGAAGGTGAACCTCAAGAAGAAATTCTAGAAGAGAAAATGGTCAAGATGATTGCGGGAATAAGTAGCAAACCGAGATTGGAAGTGCCTATGTACGAGGCAAACTTAAATCCTAAATAACTGATCAAATGGATTAGTCCCATGGATAAATATTTTGACTATGAAAATGTAGCTCAAGATAAGAAAGTCAAGTTTGCGCTGACCAGATTAAAAGGACATGTTGCACTATGGTGGGAGAGCATGCACGCTGAATGGAGAAGTAAAAGAAAAGGGAAGATGACTAGTTGGGATCGAATGGTAGCCAAGCTCAAAGGTAAATTTCTTCCTCAAGATTATCAATTAAATCTTTTTCGACATATGCAAAATCTTAAGCAGAAATTTATGTCTATAAAATAATATACAAAAGAATTTTATAGATTAAGTACAAGGTCTAGTCATGTGGAAACAAATGATGAAAAACTAGCTAGATATATTAATGTCATAAGATTTGAAATACAAGATGAATTGGATATTTTATCTTTGAACATTATTGAAGAAGCTTACTACATAGCCCTCAAGATAGAAGAAAAATTGACAAGGAAGCAGAGTCAAAGAGGAAGAAGATGAAGTACTGCAGGAAGCAAAGGACAATCAAGAAGAGGACCATCAAGTAAACGACAATCAAGCAGAGGATATTCAAGTGGAAATTTCTCATTCAAAAAGAAGGCAGCAATTCACATTAGGCAGAATCATCATCAAGAGGAGATTTCAGATAATGAAGTCCATATCAAAGAGGTAGAGGTCAATCTTTTGTGCTAATATGTTATACACGTAATAAAATTGGCCATAAATCTCATGAATGTCTCGAAATATTTTCTAGTTAGGGTAGCATACATATGGCACAAATTGATACAGAAAGTATACAATCCTCTAAACATGAAAATGCACCTGAAACTAGTGAATCCTTAATCATAAAAATAGCTTTATTAAAGTCTCCTAAAGTGTGTATTGATGCAGGAGCATCCAGCACCCTTAGTCGAAGGGAGGAATCCAAGCGAAGCGAGGAGGACGTGGACCAACGAAGCTGAATAAAGGGAGAAAAATAGGGGAAAATATGCTTTAAAGCAGTTAAAATAGATTTAAAGAAAAGAATGGATAAGTCTCGAAGAATTTTAATGTAATCTGCCATGTGTCATGAGCATGCCTGCATGCATAGAGAGCTTTCGGGCTTTCGGGTTGAGGGTTGATCGAATCCTTCTGATCCGATCCAACGATACTTCATATATATATATATATGTATGTTGAACCTGTGTGTCCAAGGTAGAGAATAGAGAGAAGAATGTGAGAACCGTGTGTTCACAATGTAGTCGAGTGGGAACTTGTCCCTAAGGCTGAAATGCCTTAGTTATAAATTGTTTGTATATAATAATACGTACATGTGTTTAAGTGTTGAAACCGTGTCTTCATGCGTCTCTGGATTCCTGTGTATCTGTGTAATTGTTCTCTTCCCTATTCTCTTAAGTATATACACGTTGATGGTTTAAATTCCAATTGTAATTGCATGCTGCTCGACTATCGACCACTGTAGGGTCGATGGTGACCCAGAAATATATAATTATAACTACTAACAGAGCATGAACGCAGGTGTGGCAGAGGAACTAGCTTTAAAGCCCAATCCCCATCTAATCGGCAAGAACATACAAGGATCGTTGGAATTAAAATATCAACGGTCCAGATCCCTTATCACTTCAGTGGCGGAACTGAAATTTTATAGAGATTAATCCAGGCGATATTGGGTCCGACCCTATTATCGCATCGGAGGAGAGGCCTTGAGACTACTGAAGGGTAAGCTCTGAAATATCGGAGCCGAATTATTATAAAGCGCGGCATATAATACCTTTCCGGTCCGAAAGGAACCTTTGGCATAGTTAAGTGGAGAGTTGATATCCCGGAGCCGACATATTATAAACTTCAACATAAGGGAGCGTTGGGTCCAAGAGGCCTTTAGCTTTGCTAAGCTCCGATATACGGAGCTGAAATAATATAGAAAATAGTTCAATGGGACGTCGGGTCCGCAAACCCTTTGTGTTACAAATCCGCCGAAGTGAACCTGCCGAAGTAACGGACCCGAAGTCATTATAGGAAGCGATGAAAAAGGTGTCGGGTCCGCGAGGGCGTCGGGGGTTGGAGTTAATAGTTTACTGTGACCACCGATATTTATAAAGGCGGCTTATAATCTTTGAAATTTGGGCTTATGAATCAGGGCGGAAATTATATGGGTTTCCCGTGTATTAATATATGTGAGGCCGCGGGTTTGAGTCTCAACGCTATAGTGAATAAAGCGTTTGGGTGGTGGCTTCCGATGGGTGATTAAAATCACTGATAAAGAGGTGGCTCCGATTCTAAAGTGTGGTCCATGGTTAAAGGCTTAGAGCCTTAGGCGCTTCCGATAGGCTTTGTGGGCCATAACCCACAAGCCTCAGGATCGATTTATTTGGGAATCGGTATTTGGGGGAACCCCCAAAATCTCACCCCATCATTTTGGTATCAAAGCAGGGAAAGTTTCCTACGAGGAGAAGGATTCCAGAGAGAGGAAAAAGAAGAAGCAGGAGGCACAGTTGGTTAAGCTAGAGAGTTTATGGTCATACTATCGCACAGAGATCGACAGCCAAAGGTGATAAGATCGCAACAAATCTAGAGCAAGGTGTGCTCATATGGTTCCAGAGGAGAGAACCTGAGGGATGCCAAAAGACTAAGTTGAGGAGGAAGTGTAGCAGATGAAGACTGTTACTGCAGAGGTTTGGTTGCAGCTCACAGAAGACCATGAAGGCAATTCCACTGAAGATATGCAGTGGGTAGAATTGCTAAGTACAAGGAGAAGCATAAGACCAGGAGGTCATACATTTTTGTGCCTCGGGAGTCTGATGCAGGAGCATCCAGCACCCTTAATCGAAGGGAGGAATCTAAGCAGAGCAAGGAGGACGTGGACCAGCGGAGCTGAATAAAGGGAGAAAAACAGGGGAAAATATGCTTTAAAGCAGTTAAAACAGATTTAAAGAAAAGAATCGATAAGTCTCGAAGACTTTTAATGTAATCTGTCATGTGTCATGAGCATGCCTGCATGCATAGAGAGCTTTCGAGCTTTTGGGTTGAGGGTTGATCGGATCCTTCTGATCCGATCCAACAATACTTCATATATATGTATGTTGAACCTGTGTGTTCAGAGATAGGAAAAGGTAGAGAATAGAGAGAAGAATGTGAGAACCGTGTGTTCACAATGTAGTCGAGTGGGAACTTGTCCCTAAGGCTGAAATGCCTTAGTTATAAATTGTTTGTATATAATAATACGTACATGTGTTTAAGTGTTGAAACCGTGTCTTCATGCGTCTCTGGATTCCTGTGTATCTGTGTAATTGTTCTCTTCCCTATTCTCTTAAGTATATACACGTTGATGGTTTAAATTCCAATTGTAATTGCATGCTGCTCGACTATCGACCACTGTAGGGTCGATGGTGACCCAGAAATATATAATTATAACTACTAACAGAGCGTGAACGCAGGTGTGGCAGAGGAACTAGCTTTAAAGCCCAATCCCCATCTAATCGGCAAGAACATACAAGGATCGTTGGAATTAAAATATCAACGGTCCAGATCCCTTATCACTTCAGTGGCGGAACTGAAATTTTATAGAGATTAATCCAGGCGATATCGGGTCAGACCCTATTATCGCATCGGAGGAGAGGCCTTGAGACTGCCGAAGGGTAAGCTCTGACATATTGGAGCCGAATTATTATAAAGTGCAGCATATAACACCTTTCGGGTCCAAAAGGAACCTTTGGCACAGTTAAGTGGAGAGCCGATATCCCGGAGTTGACGTATCATAAACTTCAGCATAAGGGAGTGTTGGGTCCGAGAGGCCTTTAGCTTTGCTAAGCTCCGATATACGGAGCCGAAATAATATAGAGAATAGTTGAATGGGACGTCGGGTCCGCTAACCCTTTGTGTTACAAATCCGCCGAAGCGAACCTGCCGAAGTAACGGACCCGAAGTCATTATAGGAAGGGATGAAAAAGGTGTCGGGTCCGCGAGGGCGTCGGGGGTTGGAGTTAATAGTTTACTGTGACCACCGATATTTATAAAGGTAGCTTATAATCTTTGAAATCTGGGCTTATGAATCAGGGCGGAAATTATATGGGTTTCCCGTGTATTAATATATGTGAGGCCGCGGGTTTGAGGCTCAACGGTATAGTGAATAAAGCGTTTGGGTGGTGGCTTCCGATGGGTGATTAAAATCGCCGATAAAGAGGTGGCTCCAATTCTAAAGTGTGGTCCATGGTTAAAGGCTTAGAGCCTTAAGCGCTTCCGATAGGCTTTGTGGGCCATAACCCACAGGCCTCAGGATCAATTTATTTGGGAATTAGGATTTCGGGGAACCCCCAAAATCTCACCCCATCATTTTGGTATCAGAGCAGGGAAAGTTTCCTGCGAGGAGAAGGATTCCAGAGAGAGGAAAAAGAAGAAGCAGGAGGCACAGTTGGTTAAGCTGGAGATTTTATGGTCATACTATCGCACAGAGATCGACAACCGAAGGTGAGAAGATCACAACAAATCTAGAGCAAGGTGTGCTCATATCGTTCCAGATGAGAGAACCTTAAGGATGCCAAAAGACTAAGCTCATGAGGAAGCATGTTGAGGTATCGTGTAGCAGATGAAGACTGTTACTGTAGAGGTTTGGTTGCAGCTCACAGAAGACCATGAAGGCAATTCCACTGAAGATATGTAGAGGGTAGAATTGCTAAGTACAAGGAGAAGCATAAGACCAGGAGGTCATACATTTTTGTGCCTCGGGGGTTTGATGCAGGAGCATCCAGCACCCTTAGTCGAAGGGAGGAATCCAAGCAGAGCAAGGAGGACGTGGACCAGCGGAGCTGAATAAAGGGAGAAAAACAGGGGAAAATATGCTTTAAAGCAGTTAAAATAGATTTAAAGAAAAGAATGGATAAGTCTCAAATACTTTTAATGTAATCTGCCATGTGTCATGAGCATGCCTGCATGCATAGAGATCTTTCGAGCTTTCAGGCTGAGGGTTGATCGGATCCTTCTGATCCGATCCAACGATACTTCATATATATATATATATATATATATATATATATATATATATATATATATATATATATATATATATATATATATATATATATATATATATATATATATATATATATATATATATATGTATGTATGTTTAACCTGTGTGTCCAAGGTAGAGAATAGAGAGAAGAATGTGAGAACTGTGTGTTCACAATGTAGTCGAGTGGGAACTTGTCGCTAAGGCTGAAATGCCTTAGTTTCTAATTGTTTGTATATAATAATACATACATGTGTTTAAGTGTTGAAACTGTGTCTTCATGTGTCTCTGGATTCCTGTGTATCTGTGTAATTGTTCTCTTCCCTATTCTCTTAAGTATATACGCCCTGATGGTTTAAATTCCAATTGTAATTGCATGCTGCTCAACTATCGACCACTGTAGGGTCGATGGTGACCCAGAAATATATAATTATAACTATTAACAGAGTGTGAACGCAGGTGTGGTAGAGGAACTGGCTTTAAAGCCCAATCCCCATCGAATCGGTGAGAACATACAAGGACCGTTGGAATTAAAATATCAACGGTCCAGATCCCTTATCACTTCAGTGGTGGAAATGAAATTTTATAAAGATTAATCTAGGCGATATCGGGTCCGACCCTATTATCACATCGGAGGAGAGGCCTTGAGACTGCCAAAGGGTAAGCTCTGAAATATCGGAACCGAATTATTATAAAACGTGACATATAATACCTTTCAGGTCCGAAAGAAACCTTTGGCACAGTTAAGTGGAGAGCTGATAGCCCGGAGCCGACGTATTATAAACTTAAGCATAAGGGAGTGTCAGGTCCGAGAGGCCTTTAGCTTTGTTAAGCTCCAATCTACGGAGCTGAAATAATATAGAGAACAGTTGAATGGGACGTCGGGTCCGCAAACCCTTTGTGTTACAAATCCGCCGAAGCGAACCTGCTGAAGTAACGGACCCGAACTCATTATAGGAAGGGATGAAAAAGGTGTCAGGTCCGCGAGGGTGTCAGGGATTGGAGTTAATAGTTTACTATGACCACCGATATTTATAAAGGCGGCTTATAATCTTTGAAATCCGGGCTTATGAATCAGGGCGGAAATTATATGGGTTTCCCATGTATTAATATATGTGAGGCCGCGGGTTTGAGGCTCAATGCTATAGTGAATAAAGCGTTTGGGTGGTGGCTTCCGATGGGTGATTAAAATCGCCAATAAAGAGGTGGCCCCAATTCTAAAGTGTGGTCCATATTTAAAGGCTTAGAGCCTTAGGCACTTCCGATAGGCTTTGTGGGCCATAACCCACATGCCTTAGGATCGATTTATTTGGGAATTGGGATTTTGGGGAACCCCCAAAATCTCACCCCATCATGTATGAAGAGATTAAAAATCAAGTGCAGGAATTGTTGGATAAGGATATCATCCGAGAAATCTTAATTCTGTTTGTTGTTCCAATAGTGTTAACTCCAAAGAAGGATGGTGGATGGAGAATGTGTACAAATTCTCAAGAAATCAACAAAATCACAATCACGTACAAGGTTCCATTACCTTGTATTGATGATGTTATAGATTGTTTAAGTGGTGCTTCATATTTCTGTAAAATCGATTTAAAAAGTGGATATCATCAAATCGGAATCAGAGAAGGTGCCGAATGGAAAACAAAATTTAAAAGTAATAATGGTCTATATGAATAGTTGGTAATGCCTTTCAGACTTACCAATGCTCCCAATATCCTTTATGAAGTTAACGAATGAAGTATTAAAATAATTCATTTGAAAATTTGTTATAGTTTATCTTGATGATATCTTAATTTACAGTGAATTATAAGAAAAGCACCTATAAGACATCTTAAGATGGTTTTGAAAAAGTTACAAGAAGAAAATTTGTTAATCAATTTATAGAAGGGTAGTTTCATGAAAATAGAATTACTATATTTGGATTTTGTTATTTCAAAAGAAGGGTTAAATATGCATCAAGAAAAACTGAAGACGATAATCAATTGGCCAACCTCAAGAAGCATTCCAGAGGTAAGATGTTTTCATGGATTGGAAAGTTTTTACAAAAGAATTACCAGAAATTTCAATGGTATATGTGTTCAAATTATAGAAATTATTAAGGAAAGAAACAAACCATTCTATTGGATAGAAGAAGCTAATAAAAGTTTCAAATTATTAAAGAAAAATATTACAAAACAACCTATTTTAGCATTGTCAGATTTCAACAATTTGTTCTAGGTTGAGACCGATGCTAGTGGAACTGTAATAGGAGTTTATTTAAGTCAAGAGGGAAGACCAGTCACCTACTATAGTGAAAAACTCAATGAAGCCAAGAAAAATTACACTTTTTATGATAAAGAATTCTATGTCATTGTACAAACTTTAAAAAAATGGAGACATTATCTTATGCCACAATAATTCATCCTTTACACAAATAAGCATTCTTTACAACACATCAATAATCAGACAAAATTGAGGAGTCAAAGACATGTTAAGTGGATTTAATTCTTACAAAATTTTACATTTGTTATCAAGCATAAAAGTGGGCAGTCAAAAAAGTAGCAAATGCAATATCCAGGATTAATTTAATTATGTAAGAATTCTAAGTGAATGTCTTAGGATTTGATGAACTAAAAGATATGTATAAAGATGATCCCTTATGTTCAAAGGAAGATAGTTATACATTCCAAGATGTTCGATGAGGGAAAATATATTAAAAGAAAAACATAGTGGAGGTTTAGCAAGTCATTTTGGGCAAAATAAAGCTGTAGCATAGTTACAAAAGAATATTATTGGCCTCACATGCAAGGATATGTAAGAATATTTGTTGAAAGATGCAGGATATCTCAATATTCAAAAGGAAGAAGTTAGAACACTAGACTATATCAACCCTTACAAATACCAAAGCTACCATGGGACTCTATAAGCATGGATTTGGTACTTATATTGCCCAAAACATAAAGAGGAAGTGACTCAATATTTTTTGTTATTGACAGATTCTCAAAAATAGCACACTTTATAGCTTATAAAAAGACAAATGATGCAACTAACACAACAAACTTGTTCTTCAAATAAATAGTTAGATTGCATGGATTACCTACAATTATTATTTCTAACAGAGGCACTGGGTTTGTGGGCCATTTTTGGAGAAATTTATGGAAAACTTTAGGAACCAATCTTGTTCTTAGTTCAACGTATCATTCCCAAACTGATTGTCACACAAAGGTGGTAAATAGAAGTCACAATGGGATCTCGTACTTGCTGAAGTAGAATTTACATATAACAAATCACCTAAGAGAAGCACAGGATTAAGTCCATTCCAAATTATTTATGGAATGCATACAAGAGTAATTTATGAGGTAAGGAGACGAGAAAAAAAGAATTTAGAAGTGAAAATGGTGAAGATTTTGCAACCAATATCCAGGAAATACAAGATCAAGTCCAGCAGCAATTACAAGAAAGTAGCAACAAATATAAACGAAGAGTAGACTCCAAAAGAAGAAACTTGGACATTGATGTTGGAGACTTGGTTATGGCACATTTTTGGAAAAAAACATTTCCTAAAGGGGAATATAATAAGTTAAAACTAAAAAAGATCGAACCATACAAAATTTTGAGGAAATTTTCCTCGAATGCTTATGAAATAGAACTACCCAAAGTCTTTGGTATTTCACCAATATTTAATGTTTCAAATCTATACCCATTTAAGGAACCAATAAATGATCCTATAGATGCAACTACTAATATAAAATTCAGTGACATAAACAACTACCTTCCGTGCTAGTAAAGCAGATTGAATCAATCATTGATAAAACAGTGGCTAAAAAGACGAGGAATAAAGAGTATTTTCAATACCTGGTTAAATGCAAGAATCAACCAATGAAAGATGCTACTTGGATGACACCAATAAAGATTTCAAAATATGGTATCAGTATTGAAGGACTCAAGAATAAAAACATAAGAATATATATTTTCCTCACCTATAGTATGATGCAGGAGCATCTCTTATTTGTATTTATGCACTTATTTAATTGGGAATGTTTTAGAAAATTCTAGATTTTATGGAGACTTCTAGAATTGATTAGATATTAAGTAGTTAGCATAGATTCCTAGAATTGAGAGGATTTTTCTCAACTTCCTCCAAATATCCAGGAAGGAGTTTTCTCTTTGAGGAATTCAAGACTTTTTTCCTCAAGAATAAATAGTTATGTAATTCATTTGTAAACCCAAGTTTGGAAAGAAAATAATTTAATAAAGGTTATGCTTGTTTTTATGAGTGAATTCCCCATGTGGTCTCTACGTCACAATTTTCCACGAAAAATATTTAAGTGGATTGGTTATGCAAAGAGAGGGAAATAATTCAAATGGGAAACTTATTGGTATATAATTACCAAGAAAAAATTCAAAGAATTTCATTGCTATCAACATTATTAAGGAAGTCAAGAAGGTCAATATCAATATTATGGAGGTGAAAGATAACTACTATGAATTGGAGAAGTCACAACAATAATACATGAAGTCAATGCAAGGAAAATTATGCAAAAACCAACCATCATTGATTAAAACCAAGAGAAACTATTTCTGGAAGGATAGAACATGATAAACCACAAGAGAAATATAGAAATATAAGGATATCCCATTATTTGGTTTCATCACATGTAACACCCTTAACTACAATTCTTTGAGGAAAAAGGCTTTCAAAGGAGGGAATTGCAATATGACAACAAGTGGGGGCATATATTGGGTTAAATGTGCAAGTAATACATAAATAAACATGTAACTTATGAGGAAGTGTGATTTGGTATGCATGCATGGATTTAGGTATTTGTAGTAAGTTCTATAATTATTTAAGGATTTATTATGCAAATTATTTATATTATCTATTTTGGAGGTAAGATGCATGATCTCGTTGATGTAAATGGCCTATAATTTTGTTTTTCTATCTATATGGAGTATAAAAATACATAGGTTTACTAACATGTGATTTACTTGTATAAAAAATTGCTTAATGTCTTCATCTTGTGTGACCCTAGGGAATAGAAAAAGCATAATTGTTATTTTACCTTAAAAGAATGTGTTCTTCAAGCTAATTCATATATAACCCCATTCTTTTTTTTATTCTTGACAAATGGGGATTCAAACTTCATAACATTGTGTTCACTAATTAAGCTTTCCCATTAAGAACCTCCCAACCAGAGACCATGTCTTATTTTGTTCCATCACAAGAACTCATTAAATTTTATGGCTTAGTGTTTCTTCACAAGCACAACCTCCCAACCAGAAACCATGGCTTATTTTGTTCCATCACATGAACTCAATATATTTTATGGCTTAGTGTTTCTTCACAAACACATAGACAAGATTGTACCTTTCCTTCTTAAATAAAAAAGATAACCTCGACCACTTATATAGTAGCCATGGTAGAGTGGATGTACAGAGAGTAGAAGTTTATGATTCAAGTCTCAATTCATGGAATCGATTGTTTTGAAGGATTTCTTGTATTGGAGGAGTGGGGAGGAAATTCCTTTCAAACATTTAACTTTCAAAACAGGTTGTCCTGTTTCATGTCGTTTCCTTGTGATTACGAGTGCTTCTAGCTTCTTGCATATTCAATTCTAGTGATATTATTATATTTGATATTGAGAAGCAACTTTCAGACTAATCACACATAGAGATGAGAGAGATTTCCAGAATTCCACAATTTATATTAGGGAAAAGGGTCTTGTCTATGAATATCAAAGTCTAAGTTTAAGGTTTGATTTTCAAGTAATGGATGATTTGGTGTGCATTAGATATGGGATTGGTAGTGGAAATGAGGTTCTTGTTTATTGTTTAAAACAAAATATATGGAAATGGCTTCCCAAATGTCCAATGGGGGAAGTTGCTGGTGATTTTTCTCCACCCATGTTTGTCTTCAAACCTAGATCGAATATTAAAGTTATATAAATTATTTACAAAAAATGATTTTCAACATTTTGTTGTCTCTGTCATATATTTAAATATTTTAAATATATTTGAATATATTAATAAAAAATGTATTAAATAGTTTAACTTATTTTTTCCAATAAAATGTATATATGTTAATTTTGAATTTATTAAAACATCAAAAGTTTCTAGAGAGTTAAATTATTTAGTTATTTTTTTAGAAATATTTCAAAAATTTAGTAATCATTTTTCTTAAATAAATAATTGAACTCTATAGTATTTGGCTTAAATAATTCAAATAATAATGGTGAGAATTCTCAAATTTAAATTATAATTATTTTCTAGTTTGTCAAAATTTGTGAGCTTAATGGAAGGTATGTGGTCAAAATTTTAGGAGTCTATGTAGTTTTGTTATGGATCAATCTACAATAAAATTTCTAAACAATTCAAAAATATGTAACTTTGCATCTATTGCTTTTCTATTTTGATCATAAAATCCTTCCTCCACACCACTATAGATAACCTTAATTGACTAGATATATATAATTTACCGTTTTGTTTTCTTTTTCAAATTATTTTCTTTCACAAATTTCCCTATATCTATATGTGTGAGAGATGATTTAGCTCTCATTCCTCTGGTTTCTGGCAACTCAAATTTTAGCTTGAGCTATTTGGTTAGACTTCTATATGTAATTTTGTTACAAACAAAAAACTATTTACAAATAATCAAAGAAAATATTTTATGAAGTGTATGCTATTTTTTTTTTAATTAAATTTTTAAACTATGTTTACTCTAATGATACTACATATTTTAGATTGATAAATTAAAATAGGAGATGTAAAAAACTCATTGGCATGTTACATGACTAAATCAAAATTGCATTTCTACTAAAAATAATTTTTTTCAGTGGGTTTGAGGATTTTTCTTTTTTCTACTTCATCAATCTCTTTAGCCTACTTTCTAGACATACAATTTGAGTGTATATATATATGAAAAAAAAGTTATAACATATAAAATGAAGAATTATTCCTAATGGTGTAATGTAACGCCTATTGAAAGTTATGATAGATGACTATGAAAATGTACATGTACTAAAACTTATGTCAATTGTGGTGTCTATTGAAAACTTATTTCACATTGTGGACTGTCAGATATTCAGATTTATGATATGGTTGAGAAACATAAATAGGTTAATCATTATCCTTTGAAAAAAAATTATCCAAAAGCCAAGCATATAAGTGAGACATAATGAATGCAAGAGCTTATAACAAGAACCAACCTGAAATCACAATCCTAGTAAATTGGTTCCATTGATAAATAGGCCTTAGTATTAGCACTAAGAATATCCTTCATGCTCTTAAGTTGTTTCTTCAACTTAGACATTGGCTTGGGAATTTTCCACATATCCACCTAATTCCCAACTTACCGATTAAATTAATGCTAAAAATGTTGAACAAGACACATTCCCATAGTTTACCCCCAAGTTTTGCCTTCCATCTTACATCTTAGACCTACATTAGGCTAACAAATAATCATCCCTCCATAGCTAAAACTGATATGAAATGAACAAAGGAAACTAGAAACAAAAATATTAGAGATATGGAAGCATCACATGATAACATGAAATTATATATTTCAGTTTCAAAGCTAAAGTGTGGGGAAACTACAACTAAATTCAGTTGTGATTGTAACTTACATGCCTAAAAGTAATACCATTACTAAATTATTGGCTGCCATCTTGAAATCATTTAGTTAGACAAATAACTCCATGAATCCTTTTGCCATGTTATAATATTTTAATAAAAAATTTGAAATAATCTTCACAACAAAAAAATTTATAGTAAATCTAGAAGAATTAGACAATACAAAGATCAATCTATATGTAACTAAAATTGATATGCACCCATAATATTCACAAATTGGTGTGAATTTTCTTGTATTACAACTAAAACACCACTAGTCAAAATTGCTCTGGAAACACTCTTTCCATACTCCTTTGTGGTATATGTAGAGAAATAAAATGGTATAACCGTGGTTAGATCTCATGTCATAAAACACAACATGTCAGGATCTAAAACACAACTAAAACCAACCTAAATCCATCTTAACTTCGGATCTATCAAGTGCCAAGAGGGATCAAATCTCTCAAGATTCAAACCTTTCCTTAAGTTTTGCACTCAAAAAAGAGGTTTTCACCTCAAGAGATTTGATCCCTCTCAGAACTTGATATATCTGGAGTTAAGATGGATCTAGGCTGGTATTTACCAACAATGTCATGGGCCTACGCAATGGGCTTATCGGGGTAGAGAGTACACATCCTAGTCGCTTCTTCCACCACCAAACAATCTCCTCATTGAATGCCACTACAACATGGCTCTTCCTGTTTAACATTTCATTTATTGTTATGAAAATTGAACTTTGATCAGACTTTAGAAGTAGCACTGCAACTTTCATCCATTCAGACTTGAGATATATGATGCACACTAAACACAACGAAAAGCATAAGGTGTGTGTATATATATATATATATATGAATTATTGTGACCTACCACATCTGCCTCACGTGAATCCTTATTTCTAAACCCAAGATTTGGACTCAAATAGAACCTTTTTAAACTACTAATTGAATGAAAAAGAAGTGTGATGCCACAACATAATAGCAAAATGACTTTTTAAGATAAAAACAAGGTTTTTAGAACTTCATACTAAAAGCTAAAACCTAATTTCCAATTCTAGATCATGACCATTTAATAAAGCCATTTGATTACCGCGGAGTTTTTTTAGATAATAATAAATATTTCTTTTTACAAAAGAAAATCTTAAGAATGATAAAATATTAATAATATTTAGGGTGTTTTGAGGTTAATATTTTTTCATATAGACGGTTTATATTTTTTCGAGGATAACAATATTTTTCGATACATAATAAATGTTTTTTAAGAAAATAAAAAATCATAAGAATGATAAAATATTAATAATATTTAGTGTTGTGGGTTTAGGTTTTTATATAGATGGTTTTTTAAGTGATGATAAGGTTATGAATCTAATTAAATTATTGCTTAGTCAATAAAGATGTTTTTTTATTTTTAATAGAAAGTATGATTCTTTATTAGGATCTCATAGTAATATTAAGTTTTTTACTTTGAAAAATATTTAGTAATCTAATTAATTAATAGATGAAATTACTTTTTTTGTATTGTTTATGTCTTTTGGGTAGACATTCTTAAGAATCACAAGTGTTGAGTTGTTTAGTCTACAAAGCACTATTGTTTTAGTGGCCTTTTAGTTTTTTTAGTATAAGTATTTTCACACTTAATATTATTATAAGGAGAGATTCTTGTGGAATACTTTGTACATTTTTTGAGATGTCAGACTTTTGGGCTAACACTTCACCCAAAAAGTTAGATTAATGTTACCAAGAGTGCTAGACCAAGAATATATAGGTAATAGGTAATGGATATGATGGTTAAGGGGCTTGTGTAGGAGTGAACATTATTAATAATTAATCATTTTTATTTTTATTTTTATTTTTATTTAATAGGATTAATTAAAAGAATTTGAGAAGAATAAGATGGAATCAATAATAAATTAAATAATAAAATACTAGATTATGGTCAAACTAATATTATTAATATTAACGGGTAAAGGGTTAACTATATATGATAAAAATAATAAAATATATTATAGTCAAATTGATAGTAAAAAGATGAGGTTAATAATTTATATTAAAATATGCAAAAGAGATAAAATGTTATTATATTAAATTAAAAATAGGTTAAATTAGAGTTAGATTAAGAAAGGGAAAAATTATATTAAGAAAAAGTTAATAAAAATATATTTTCCTCAAATTTGAATAAACATTAAACACACAAGAGTTAATCATTTATATTAAAATAACTAAATAAAATGATAGATTATGGTCAAATGATATTAATGCTAAAGAAATGAGGGATAATTATTTATATTAATTTATTTAATAGTGTTAGATTAGTATTAAATTAATTGAAAGTATGATAGATTAAATTAGAAGTAGATTAAGGAAGTGTAAAATAAAATTAGATTAAGAAAGCCTATCATGTATAGAATAAAGGGTGGTTGTCACTCTGTAATGTGGAGGTCACTAGTTCAAAACTCTCCATGTTAACCGCTAGTCTGGCCTAGGATCTTGACAACTTAGAAGCTCCATGGTCGTAGTTTCTCAAGACATTGGTTAAGTTTGTAGTCATCTGACGACTCATACAACTTAATAAAAAAAAGGAAATAGATTAAGAAATAATAAATTAAATTAGATGGTAACAAAAGATAAGGGTTAAAATTAAGGGGTAAGGAGGTAAACTAGAAGAAGGAAGAACAAATTGAATTAAACTATAATGAAATAAGAATGGAATGAAAGAGGAATTTAAAGGTATTAGAGAAGAGCTAAAATCAAGCAAAAGAACTAGAATTCTAATGAAAAAGAGGAATGGGGAGGGGAAGGGCAACAAATGGAAGAAGAAAGATGTTAAGAATGAAATAGGAGGGTTATTGTCATTCTTGTTATCATTATACTTCTATAGCTTATATAATGACATGGTTCGAGTGGAAGGGGGCATAGGCTAATATTTGTTTTTTATCAAAGCAAATTAAATGTTTGGTTTTGGGGGTCTGCTAAAACATTGAAGATTTACCGAGTATAGTTACGGTAGGTGTCAATCATGTGTTCTTTAAAGAAAATTTTGAGGGATCTCCCAATTTTTCCTACGAAAGACATTTCAAAGAAGAAAAGGATCTCACGGATTCTGAGGCCAAGGATAGGATCATTCTCCTCTTAGGCCAGCCTTAAGAGTTGACTAAGTGTAATATGGGGATTGAACAAGGTTTTGATGTTCCGTTTTTGAAAGTATTTTTGAAATATGTGTAATAACCCTCTGTTGTTGTAATAATGTTTTGTTTAGACTGGATCATGTTAGAGAGAATGGCGGAAAATCCATGAAGAATATTGGAATATTTATGTAAATGAATATTGTATTAATAAATGGAATTTAGGTATTGGGAATGAGACACCCGGAAAATGAGATTCTTTCCAAAGAAGCATAAGAAAAAATCTCATTAGTAAATGAGATTGGAATATTCTTTCATGATCAGAATTCTGGATGAAATTCTAGATAACCTTAATGGATGGGAGAGAAAAATCCATTAAGTTACTTATCTGGGCAAATATGATAAGTTACATAAGCACAAAGCATCACAAGATATAAAAGCAAGATTTTAAAGAAAATCCTAGGCAAGTGGTTGTGGGGGACCACAAAAGTTAGATGTCGTTGAGGGAAACATCTATCGTGAAATAAAGGTATTAAATACATATTTTAAGGGACCAATGGGGAGGTTCATTCCTGGAAATTTCATCTTAGCTCGGGGAAAACTTGAGGTATAATTCATGGTGGGGTGGCAGGTGTGCTCATTAAGTACTATTTGCTATAGTGATTACTAGTTAGAAAATCTATGCATCATTCTTTCTCTGAATACTTATGAAATTATTTTGATGCATCTGAATCATACCATTAATTCTTATGCATATAAATTCTTCCTTGACTTTTGATGACTGTGGATTCCGGAGTTATTTTACTTATTATGCATACAAATTCTATTATTGATTCTAATGCTTATATATTTTGGGGTTTTCCATTTAATGCATGTGACCGAATGTATAATGTTATTAAAGGAAGATAGATACTATGTAATTTAAATATATATCATGTATGATAATGTTTAATTCCTATATGTGTATTACAAATGATATGAATTTTTAAACCATGATAAGAGGATGAAATTTACTAAGGATAGATATTATAAATATAGAAATAAGAGAGAAAGACAAGTTGTTTAGTATAATATGTAGCATTTATACCTAAAGTAGTTTATTCCTCCTTTTGGTATAGAGTATGTCTAATAATAAATTGTCGACATCAGAAGGGGACTAAAACGTATGCAATGAAGATTGGTTATGGAAAGTGGAGAAGATCAAACACCATGAATATATTCAAACTTGAATTACAGTTTTTACAGGTTTTCACGTACTAGTATACTATAAGAATTAAATAACTATAACATAAGGAAAAATAATTTAATTAAATAAAGTATTGAAATAAAAATATCCTTACAATAATTACCAACAATGTATACTTCTTGAAGTTAGGAGAACTAAGAAGTATATGGTACCATGATAGATAAGTACCATTACCTTCAAAATTATTTATGCTAGACTACTCAGTATTATTTAAAATTGGTATTGTGGAGAATCTTCTAATTATACAATACAAAATGATATTAATGGTAGTCAGTAAAAGCGGAATCTGGAATGCCTAACAATACAAAGAGAAAGAATGTGGGCGCGTTATGGAATCAGAGTGAAATATCTGAGCCAAATAATTGATCTACAAAATTACTGCTAGAATAAACACATCTGAAGGAACATACTTATCTTACCTTAGCTAGACAATTTATGTAACAATTTAAATAAATTCAATAGGTAACTGAGAAAAGTATTAGATCATTCCATATTTCATAAATATTTCATTATGCAATGATATAAACATATACAAAGGCTTTTGAGAGCCTCAAATTAAAATTATGTATACATGAAATATTGATGTTAAAAAAAACGTTGGACTAAATTACCAAACTCAGACAGTTTAATTTCATTTTGAAATATCCAAAGAGGGTCTGCCATCATAAATAAGATAGCCCTAAATTTTTACTTCCCTAAAAACATCACCAAGAACCATGCACTACAATGGTGTGAACCAGCAGCTAAGCAATATTGAAAAAAGAAGATGTGAAGGGTTTTCTTTCTTTAAAACAAATATCAGTTCATAATAAATATAGAAACTCATTATAGTGGTGCAGATAGCCGAAGCTACTATCTTTTAACCAAAAACACATTTAGGGTAATAAATTAACTGTAGAGTTAAATCTTGTTTCCAAATCCTTGGTAAGGGAAAGAATTTCCTTGAGGGTTTCTCCCTTCAGTAAACATCAATTAGTAAAGAAAAACAAATTGAATCTCCTAATTTAACTCATTCTTGGAGGAAACCATACGATGAAAAAATGCCAAGATGACAAACCTGTTGAGTATCAAGCGTGAATTAAATGATGGAAAAATCCTGAGATGTAGAGGTGAAAAAAGGGACTGAATTTCCACCCATACCTATAGAAAAACATAAAAGAAGATAAGGATGCCATAACAAAATGAAATTAAAATGTATCATCGAAGAAAGTTTGGTAGAGTAATAAGAGGAGAATACATGTCCATTAAAATTATTGTTACCTTGTGACAAAAGAAAAAAATAAAATAAAGGATTGTTAGTAAAGAAATTTCACCGATGTATCTCAAGGGTCACAGAGGGTAGACATCTCTAAAGTCAGAATTTAACTTGGAAACCCACTTGAGGTGAACTAAACTGAACCCATTAAATATTAATGATTCTGCAATTATTCTCAGTAATGATTATTTCATTTTGATATAGAAGCATACTGAAATTCCAGCCAAGCTCCATTATAACAAGTGTGGTACAAGACACCATTCAATTGCAGAAAGAAATTTCAGTCTCAACCATTCTGGAAGAGTGGTTTTAATACAACCCAAAACACAGCGCAGTGGGATGAAGATTTTACTAGAAAGAGTTAAGGAATGGAAAATTAGTTATAAATCCTAGAGGTGAGACAGGTACTTGTCGAAATTTAACAAATCCTGGGCAAATTTGACCTGGAATCATTAAACAAAATAAAATCTATAAAAATTCTTACCATTGTGGCATCTCGAAACCAAGGAGAGATGGGCTTGCTATGCATATGGAATGAGAAGTTAGTTGTCAGCAAGTCGAGGTTTCCACTGAAGTTAATTGTTGAAGAAAGGTCCTCAAGTTACTATGGTATCCCAGATGCCATTTTTTCATGGTGATTCTCACAATGGATTACATGGAACTCAACATATTTCCAAATGTCCAATAAGGAGGAAAATAAAGAAAAAAACTCAGGCAGCAAGAAAATGAATAAGGAAATATGGAAAAAAAAAAAAAAAAAAACAAAACAAAACAAAACAAAAACAAAGTTAGGGTTGCAAACTAATCTCTTCACCCTTGGATCATGAAAGAACATCTCCTCCAAACATGCAATCACAAGTGTAGGGGAGCCATGTGAAATCCATGTGAATGAGGACTATGTGGTTACCTCAAGGCATAACACATAGATGTTAATTTCCCAATAACAGTACCACCTTAAATTTTGGATGTATGTTCCACCATTTCCGTTGTGTGATGATTAATAACTTCTAAGGTTTCATGTCATAAAACAAACATCTATTAACCTAGCGTAAGGCATGACATGTGGGGAAAGAAGAATCGAAGCTCAAGTTAAGGTAAGATAGCTACACCGTATAGACATCAAATATATATATCCACCAATATATATATGTATAGATCAAGGCCATGTAAGGTTAGCCAAAGTTAATTAATATTATGGAGAAATATTACCTAAAAAGAAGTATATATATATATATATATATATATATATATATATATATATATATAGAGAGAGAGAGAGAGAGAGAGAGAGAGTAGTATACCAAAGTTATTATAACCTGGTATGATGCCCATATGGGACATATGTAGTCGATAAATATTTAATTACCCATGTTAAGAACGAACATTATATTAATAATATCATTCAAATATTTTTAGGACTACAAAGGATATATTTAGAAAAAGAATAAGGTGGGGGATATAAAAGTGTTAGATGTGACAACATCCCTACAAAGGAATAATCACATTTTACTAGAAGAGTGTCTTAGATAGGTGATGAGGTGCAATTCATCCTTATTATTTGTAATCCGACATAGTTAAGAAATTTGATAATATTTTAATTAATTAAGGGACCATTTTACAGATTTCAGTTTGGATAAACCATGTGGAACAAGGATCAACTTGATATTTATAGAGAAAATGGTAACCTAGTATTGTGTAATCTAATACTAGTGATGTCTGGTGCAATTTCATATTCCAAGGGAGAAAACACTCCAAGTGACAAACAATGACAATTTCTATAGTACTTCGAAATTAGTAGGATTTATTAACAATTGTTTGCATTGAAATGAAGATACTTAAACTACAACGATAGTGCAGTATGTAGTATAGATGCATGGGAAGAATATAACATATAGTATATTACGAAGTCTATTCTGGGGTATGCACAGGAAAAATGGTTTTAAAAAAAAAATCTAGTGAGTATATGGGAGGTTTGTTACATATGGTATCAGACCAAAACGTTCAAAACTAGCCCTAATGGAAAAACAAAGAAAAGAACACATGCAAAAATTATTATGCATGGTGTAAACATATGTGATACTTTGTGAGAAGGTATTGTTACGAAATATTTTGTCACACCTCCTGCACTTCCTTGTGACATACCCTAATGTGCCTGAAACATGATCTTTATATAGTATAATCATCCATGTATATAGCGCATATCCCTTCTTTAACGTTTCTTGGAAAATATCTCGAGCTTTCCCTGAAGAAGTGGCTCTTGAAACCCTAAAATGAGATTCATCGTCCTTATTGAGCTCAAAGTCGTGATGATCACCTGTTTCACCTTGTTAAGCCAGTGATGCCATCGCTCTATTCTCTCTCATACTCGTGATGTTCTCAAAAAGGAACTTTTCCCAAAGAGGATGAGAAGTTTTGTGATCTAGAAGCTTCTAGAGAGGCGCGCTGGAGGTGGTTTCACATAGATGAGGTTGAATCCACCCATTTTGAGCTCTTTGTTTTATCTCTATGAGCTACCTCATTAAGATGTGGGCCTAATCCTATATTTGGAGAAGTCCTAACTCCCTCTCCCAAACTATAAATTCATCCTCTCCCATTCCCAAACGGTTGGTGAGATTAGAGGCTGGATTGATCTATGTCCATTTGCATGCCTATGTTGAGCTTGTGCTTAGAGGTTATTCATTAGACTTGGAGAAGGAGTGTTGGATAGTTTCTTGGCTTAGACTTGGATTACCACTCACGGATAGCCTTTCAACATCAAGGCTATGGTTGTAATATTTCCCTTTATTTTTTAAATAATAATACAATTGTTGGTTCATCTTCCCAATATATATGTTCATGTATGTATTTTTTTGGCATTTGTTGATCAGCTAAATGTATTATTATTGAATTTTCTATTAGACTTCGTATGCTTTGTTGTCACTCGGATACTTGTACAGGTACATAAACGTTGAAATAAGCAAGAACAGGTCTATGACACAATCAATTTGAGGATATCAATAAAGGAGATCAGTTAGCATTAGAGCAAGGTAGGTCATCTCTCTTGTTCTATTTTTCAATCATAATCTAGGAAGGTGTCTAGTTGATTGTCCCTTCAATTACTAGACCCACTCATTGGGCTAGAGGGATCGTCTCTTTCCCCAGAGATGATTAACCTTGTACACAAAATGGCGACTTGTATTGCCGATGTCTTAGAAGTGTGGTCCACAGGTTCACATCAACCTTTGTCATCACCATTTAGTGATCATGCTGGTGATAAACCTTCAACTAGTCAAGGTCATGGAAATAAGGAAAAAGTCAACTTTCCCTGTAAGTTGTTTGAAGGTAACCATCTCATTCACCTTTGTCCTCTTATGGATGAAGCTTCCAAAGAGTTAAACAACCTTAAAGTTTCTCAACCTCGTCTTCAGATTGGGTATCAAAATCTTTCCCCTGATCCTCCACTAGTTGATCTAGTGATTGATCAAAAGTCATATTTGGTCAACCCCACTCTCTCTGAAAGTGAGTCTCATGAGTTCATTCTCAGTCAACCATTGGTTTGAGAAAACGGTAGGCTTGACTCCACCTTCTATTAACCTTACCTTTCCGGTAGAGAGTGAGCCTCATACTGCTCAGGTTCTTTTGGTTTCTTCAGTTTCGAATGAACTGGAGGTGAATCTTCATGTTCCTAAAGTGCATGAGAGAATTTATCATGTTCCCATCCAACAAGAGTGAAGCTCTCAATTTCCTCAAACACCCCATCTGAGCAGTTTAGTCACTTCTTTTGATAGGAGTCGATTGGTAGGATAATGCCTTTCATCTTATGTGCCTTTATAGATTAGAGTACAAGATTATCATATGGTCATACCTAGCACAGTCATAGATGAAGACGGATCTGTTAGCATTTTGTCCTTGACTGCTTGGCAAGATTTAGGTTCTCCTCATCTTGTCCCCGTCACCCATAATCTGTTAGCTTTTAATAGAGGAACCAGTCAACTATTAGGGATCCTTCCTAAGTTACCTATTACATTGGGAGAAAAGGTTGTTTATATAGACGTGATGGTTGTCCAAGGCCTATTGTATTTTAATCTACTCCTTGCTTGTGACTATGTTTATGTCTTGCGAGCTCTTGTTTCTTCTCTCTTTCGAATGATGTGTTTCCCGCATGTCAGAAGAATTTTTATCATTTATCAACTTGCATTCATTGGTTATGAATCAACTCCAGATCAACCATCATCCCTAAATGGTTCTTATGTGCAAACAGTATCACCCCTGCAATAGGTCAATTACATGGCCACCTATTCCATACCAACATCTACTAATGATCTAGTAGGTGTTGTAGTACACCATGTACTGGGGGCATTATAAACCAAATTTTCATTTGGATCCCTGCACATGTACCCCTTCCAGAGTGTTTTTCTCCCATTTGATGAGAGCCAATTGACTTTGATTCTAAACTGGGACCTGACTCCTAATCAGAATCCCCGATCAGGGTGAGAAATAGTTGGAGGCTTGCTTGGGTTTGATTGATATGGCATAGCCTTTATTAGTTTAGGATGGTGGGTGGTATCCTCCACGCCCTCCCACACCTATTCACTATGATAACATGAAGCCTCATAGATCATGGAAGATTCACAATGTGAATGGTGGTAACCATCAGCGACTACAGGTGGAGGGAGTGGAAGTAGAGTTAAGACCATCTGACTATCGTATAAAATCAGGTCTTCATCTTCTCAGGGAGCCTAAGTTTGATGTTTATAGCTTCGTGGCATTGGTCCCTATCTTTGTTCGAGCTTTACATATAAATTATGGTATGTTAGAATGCTATCTTTGTATCCTGAGTTCGGGGTTGATACTTTTGATAAGCCTCGCATCTGGAGGGGAAAGGAAACACTGGTTAAATTAGTAGTTTCTATAACTGGTCATATTGGCCTTCGCGACCATGTAATATAAATTTCTATATTTTTTTGCAACATCCTTTCTCATATGGGCATGTTTACTGGTTTCTAGTTTTTTCTCATGATGTTCCCTCTACATGTTGATAATTCAGTTCCCCATTTTATGCTTGAATTGTCTAGGCAAGCCCTAGAGAGAGTAAGGGTTCTAGTAAATGATTAGGGCCAAGTCTATGGAGTCAAGGCTTAGGGGTGCAGGGGGGACACCGTTTTTATATTGGTGGTACCTCCCACTCCTAGAGGGTTACTATTTATGTATCCTTGTTGGATCAGGTGGTGGAATTCTAAAGGGACGCATTATGGTCCAACATTTCATTTGTTTTTCTAGTCATAAATTAAGTTAATGCTTGTCTTTAGGGTGGTTTTCTATACAAATGATATTTCAGGTCCACCTACTTTATATCCACTTATGGCCTTTTTACAGTGGGTTGGTTTACGAGTGCGAGAAGGTGGGAGAAGGGTGAAGAAAGGGGGCTTGACATTGGAAGATATGGTGAAGCGTCAACCTCGCGGTGTAGCCTTGGGCCGAGGCAGAAGGGGTCGTAGACACCAGGAAGGAAAAGGTAAAGAAGTTGGTTCATATTTCAATCGGACTGCGCAATAGAGTATTAAGTGGAAAATTACTATGCAGTTGAGTATTGTATGACAGGGGACTGTGCGGCATAGGATTGCACGATAGAGGTGTCAGAAAACGAAATCTGAGATTCTTTAGGCCATGGTTCAATCATACTGTGAAGGGACCCCAGTGAAGGTGAACCAATTGATCGCTACCTGGGAGGCAGAGTTGAATGTGAAAGTTGAGCTTAAACTGCCAACCGAAGATTTGGGGGAGATAATCACGAACCCTAGTTCAACTCATGGTCGTCTCAGCCTGTTTAGATAGTCTGTCCATCTCTGCTAGTTAATGAAATGCATATTTTTCAAAGCAATGGTTGCGACCAGCAATACAACAACATAAATTGAGCCCGAGTTAGATATTCAAAAAGAGCTCCACTATATTCAACTTCAGTCGACGAATCATAATGCTCGTCTAGGCTGCATTGAGCAACATATCCCATGTCTGCCACAATCTGAATTGCCAGGATCAAGTGCTAAAGATCCTGCTCCGGTGGAATCGTCATATGATTAGTTGGTCGAAGTTTTGCCTGTTAATTTTGACTTAATATTTGTTGTATATTTCAGGTAGCATTTATGTTTACATTGTTATGCTTACTAGTTGGTTTCTAGACTATCAGCCTTATAAGGCTTGGTTAAATAGACTTGAACTATTTATGTTTTGGATGGCTTATAATGCAATTCCATGGCCAACAGACCTAGTTTCCCACTTGGCAGGTTGAGGCCACCAAACAAATTATATATTTGTAACCTGCTTGTTTATAGATGAATGAATCAAGGGTACTCTTAAGCTTACAAAAAGAAATCATAATGTTATTTATTTATTCAATGTTTAATATTTTAATTAATTTTTTTAATTATATATAATTTTTAAATACATTTATTAATATTCCAAAATAAATTTTAAAAAATATAAAAATCTCAATTATAAATAGAACATTATTTTATATTTAATATTAAAATTAGAAAAAAAAATTAATTTATTTTATAAATATTTAGGTCGATAGGCCTTCATTTTGAATCAATTCAACTCATATTTCCATCTACCTTTTCCATCCAGGAGTGATATATGTGCAACATTCCTCTTGCATCCTTCATCATCTGTCAAGAATGTATCAGCAAATGTCGCATCGTACCTCTTCCATTAAAATCCATTTATAGAATGAACGACTGAGTATGGATCATTTAATATGCATGGGGATGGAGTAAATGACTTTGCTCAATTTAGTCTTACTTTGACAGGAAAGAACGTAAGAGAATCCAACATGAATACTCAAACATAGATTGATATACAGTTCAAGGTGAAGGTTATATATTGACTTCAATGTTTTTGACTTTTGGACATACGAATCTCGATGACTTATTTATTTCTCTGAGACTTCTTATTTCTTGTCACTTCATGTTTAAATAATTTGGTGGTGGGGTGTGACGCTTGTGAATCATGTGCAAGTTTGTGGATTTATCATAAATTAGTGAAGAAGGAACCTATGCTTACTTTGTACAACTTTGTCATTACTAGCGTTAGTTATAGATCAATCAATGTTCGAGCCAGAGGCTTCCTTAAACTACTTATTTTGTTGATCTTTCTTCAAGAAAAAAGAGTTGGAACTATCTTGTAAAGTATAATTTCATTAGGAAAATACAATAAGGCATGGGAGTCGTAAGATGAGTAATCTAGGCTCAATGCACACTTTCCTTTCGGTATGCTTTCTATTAAAGATGAGTATTATTGTGCTTATTTTATCCTTATACAATCCTCTATTCAAAACATTAATTTGGTGTTGTGTCATCCTATCAGCCACCTAGGCTATGGAATTCAAGCCTGCTATATGAAATTTTATTTTTTTTAATATTTTAAAATATTTCAAGATGCATCTATTAAGAAAAGTCTTTCGGTAGAAATTACATAAGAGAAATTTTTGGCCAACGCATTTCAAAACAACAAGTGTGGTTCATCATTAAGACCATATGAAGAGGTAGACTATGGAAAAGGCTTAAATAGAGAGAAATGTAGAGACCTTTGCCATGGTCAGACTCTTCATCTGGTCCTGATGATGGAACCACAACGCGTTGGCCAAAAAGTTCTCTTATGTGATTTCTACCTAAAATATTTTCTTAATTCATTATGGATCACAAAAGCCTGAATTCAAAAGTAACATCTATTATTTACTCTGCAAAAGAAACACACTGCTCTATAAGCTAAAGCTTGGACCAATCCTCTAAAAATTGGATGGCCCTATGCTTCAACAATGGAGGAATGCATGGAGATTCATACAATCATTAAGCTTTGATATTTTCTTCCCAAGTCCAATTCATAATGTAATAATGTAATTCATAATAAGATTATTTATTTTCTTTTCACTATTTTAGAAACTAATAAAAAAAATTATAATATAGAAGTTTTGAACTACAACTTTAGTTATATAATGAGTATTAAAATGTCAAAAATATATTAGTGTTTTTGATTATTAAAAGTATTCATTATTCTCTTTATTTAAATTATATTTAGGTTTTAACTTTAGGAAACACCTAACTAAGAAATTAATTAAAAAGTTGCTTAATTTCACAATGATAATTTTAATCATAAATTAGATTTTTTTTAAATTATTTAAAATTAAAATTAAAATAAATCAGACTAATTATTCTTAATTATATATTAAATTTCTATTTATTTGATTTTTTTGTGGAGTGAATTGTAATATTATTAGAAACTGAAAGTGAGATATATACAGTGAGGTCAATTTCTCATTGAAAAGAGTTTCTTTGGAAATTTTCTACATCAATTCATTTGATTGCTTATATTCTAATACCTGCATGAGAGAGGGAATCAAACTTCCATAGGTTATTGATATGTTCATTATGTTAGCATCGACAACTTTTAATTGGTGCAAGTATATATATTATTAAGAAGGTTAGATTTACAACATCTTATTTACTATAGATTTGAGGCAATCAAGATTTTGTGCAGTGATGTCCTCCGGAGTCATCACAATCATGTTTTATTGTATCGACATTTCAAACCAACCTTTGTGGTTCATCATCAAGATGTGTGAAAAAGTCAGATAATGATAGGGCAATAAATAGAGGAAAGGTTGATGGTAATGTGAGGAGCCGACCATTTTTAAAAATGGAAAACTCATAGATCTTAAATATTGTGGATCACTATATCTATGACAAAAGTCACAGTACCATTGTATTTGTTTTATTTGACTAAATGTGGTTGCTTGATAAGATAATAAACAAAGCTATATTTATGGTGTTTCTATATACACACATAAATTGAAAGACACATGGATATGCCCCCACCTTTTGCAATCGTATTTTCTTTAAAAAACTCAAGATAGATGGAGGTTTTCCATTTTGAGTGAGAAGTGTAAAATTGGAATTTTCTCTATTTAGTTGCAAAATTAACCTGAAAATGTAGACTTTACAGAAAAAGGATTTAACAACAATCAATTAGCTCATAAGCTTTTGTTATCATATAATTAAGGAAATATTAAGGTAGAGGAAAATAATGCATTCATAAAAAGATTAAAGTTAAAGTAGTTATGCCATGTTTATCTCTTTTATTAAGATAATGAAAATAAAATTTTAGTAACTAAAAAATTCTCACATTTTGTTTGTTTGTGAGAGGTTAAATGTTTTTTCACTTATTGTTATATAATTATCATTCCCTCATCTAACATGCATTAATTTTCTTGGGGAATTTTTAGAATTGACTCAAAAATAGGTAGAGCCACCAATGAAGTTCAAGTCACCTAATCACAATCCCATCCTACCATTGTTGTCATTCATCCATGCAACTTTTGAAACATCTAATTTTACTGAGTTGCATGAGGTATTTCCAAATTTTTCGATCCCCCTAATATTCATCTGATAATAGATGATTCCCTTGGGAAAATATTTTCATTGAGAAGTTTGAAGGGGTTTGATTTAAGTCTACATGAAGGTAGTAGGGTTGTTCATTGTTGTCATTCATCCACACAACCTTTGAAACATTTTATTTGATTTAGTTGCACGAGGCATTTCCAAACTTTTGGATCCCCCAACCTTCATCTGATAATAGATGATTCCCTTGGAAAAATATTTTCATTGAGAAGTTTGAAGGGGTTGGATTTAAGTCTACATGAAGGTAGTTGGGTTGTTCATTTAGGATTTTAGGATATATGAAATAAGGATTATATATATATATATATAGGACAAGCCATTAGGATACTAGTGTTTCATTTAATGAGGGGCACTAACATTGGTACATTGGTGAAACCTTGTAATTCAGAGGGAACATCATTGGTTTACCATACTCTCTCTCTCTCTCTCTCTCTCTCTCTCTATATATATATATATATATATATATATATATATATATATATATATAGATATATAGATATATATATATAGGACAAGCCATTAGGGTACTAGTGTTTCATTTAATGAGGGGCACTAACACTGGTACATTGGTGAAACCTTGTAATTCAGAGGGAACATCGTTGGTTTACCATACTAGCGAGTTCGTACAAAAGCTCCATACATATGCGGGTCCATTATATGATGTAGAATTATAAAAGTTTTCATTGTTGGCAATATAAGAACATCCTTTGAATAGTTGCCACATCTTATGTTATAGGTGATAAGAAGATCTTATTTCTCATTGGTAAGAAAAATGTGCATATGGCACGATTTGATATGTATAGGTAAACTATTGGACTTTCATCATTTCAATATTTCAAATATTATTTTAGTTATGTATTACCAACATATAACAAACACTCTAAACAACCTAGATCTCTATATGATTAAAATAAGCTTTGATGATTGTTGCTAATATAAAGTTGATTGTAAACTATAAAAACATACACACTTAACTTTTATAAAAGTCTTTGTGCTTTGAGAAATGCCTCATCGCTTACTTAGTGTTTCCAAAATTGTGTGGCAGGTGTCCCGTTGTAATCCTCATAAACTTCTACTCTCTGTGCACCCCCTGACTCAACTAACGCCACCACTTTATAGGTGTCTCCATCACTGGCCTCCTCTGCCACGATGGTCATCAGCCTAAACTTAGCATCTTCGATTCCAGGGAGTTTTAATGACGTCCCCGTAAGAGGATTAGAGACAACATCTGTGACGACATCCTCGCCGCTATTAATGAGGTTCAATTATGCCAGTATTTACTGTTACTATTACCATATATTTTGTGTTAAACAAAATATATGGTAATATATATTTTGTTTTTGTTATTGTTTAATTTTACTGTTACCATATTTAATTATGTCAATCTTTACTTTTGCTGTTACCATATATTTTGTTTAAGAAAAAATATATGGAGATGGATTCCTAAATTTCCCTTCAAACCTAGATCAGATATTAAAGTTGTATAAATCATTTAAAAAATGAATTTAACATTCTGTTGCCTTTATGATATATTTAAATATTTTAAATATATTTGAATATTTTACTTTTAATTTATTCTTTCCCATCAAAAGTGTATATGTCAAATTTTAAATACATTAAAAATTCAAAAGTTTTTAAATATATCAGATTTTTTAGTTATTTGTTTTTGAAGTATTTCAATATTTTAGTAATATATATTTTTTCTTTTTAAATAAATAATTGAATTTGATAGCATTTGGATTATATAACTTTAAGAACAATGGTAATAAGAATAGTTTAAATATGAATATCCCCCATATGTGATATTTAGAGTTGTTACAAGTAATTTAAAAATATATCTCTTGCAATTCTTGTTATAGTGTTTTGATCAAAGAATCTCCTAGTTATATATATTTATATATATTCATCGAGTACAAGGCTATATATTCCATATGAGGAATATACATATACTATTGAACGTAGAGTGATGCAAGAGATCACATTCTCCCTAATGTTAATGGCTATGATCTATGGCATAACAATAGATTGGTTCATGATCTTTATTTGAAGGGCATGAAGGGTCATGGCTTCTTTTGTAGTAATTGAATTGCATCAAGTGGTAGTCTAAAGGCATGGGAAGTTTACCTCTCATAAGGTTTTAACCACATAAAAATACTAGTATTTGTGATCTTTGAACTCATTTTATGAATGGTTATTGAAGTTGTTGGTGCTATATGTAATATTCTATTTGTTGGAACAATAACTTAATTTATTCATTATTTCATATCCTATAAGATATTTTTTTAAACAAAAGAAGATATTATCATCAATTATGTTCTCATCAATTTCGTATCACCCTAGTTATTATGCGTTCTCCTTAATTTGTAATTAATCATGGTTCTTTACTATTGTAATGAAAATGAAATTGTGTTGGATTAATTATGTGCTTATGATAATTTTATAATAATGGAGAATGTAGACAAGATTCAAGAAAGTATAAAAAGGATTTTTGAAGAAATTGAATTTCATTTGGAGGATGTTCATGTTAAATATGATGATATTATCTCAGACTATAGTCATTAACGATTACTAAAAATTGATAAAGGAGGCAATTTGATGCATGGGCATCTCTTATATGTATCTATGTATTTATTTCATTTGGAATGTTTTAGAAAATTTTAGATTTTATGGAGATCTCTAAAATTGAGAGGATTTATCTTAAATTTCTCCAAATATCCTATAAAAAGTTTTCTATTTGAAGAATTCCAGAATTTTTTTCCTCACCATAAATAACAATGTAAATCATTTATAAACCCAAATTTAGAAAGAAAAAAATTTAATACATCTTATGTTTGTTTTTATTAATGAATCCATCATCTGGTCTCTGTGTCAAATTTTGGTATTAGAGAAAAGGTTATGGATCTGTCAATTGGAACTTCATGTGTAGAGTGCAACGTGGACAAAGCTAAGCATGGATAGACTTGTGAAAGAGTAAGGAAGTTCCACTAGAACATATTAAAGTTTCAATCCTTAAACTGAGTGTGGAGCTCTCTGTGAAGAAGACATTTTTGACAATTGTATGAACTCTCTTCAATATTTCTAGTTGATTCGCTAGATATTGATGCGGTGAGAAGGAGCCAAAATAAATTTCGATCTGGAGCGTTGGAGTATCAGTGGTGTGAGGACCTACGTAGCATGGAGTGTTGTGTATTTTGTTGGCTGACACAAGTGGAGCTTACATAACTATATTTAATTTGCAGTCGACATTAGAGACCTGCGTGTGGAGATATGTGAGAAAAGCATGTTAA
Organism: Pinus tabuliformis; assembly: GCA_031772625.1. Taxonomy (NCBI): domain Eukaryota; kingdom Viridiplantae; phylum Streptophyta; class Pinopsida; order Pinales; family Pinaceae; genus Pinus; species Pinus tabuliformis. The sequence goes on along the minus strand of CM062806.1, from coordinate 873,023,179 downwards.
CTAAAGCTGTGAATCATTTAAAAAAAAAATCTGCATGGAGAATTGTGTGGACGTTGCAATTGGAGATTTGTGTGGATGCAGACTATAATGTCCCCAGAAAAACTGTAAATATTTTATTTACCGTTGTAAGAAAACAAACTAGATAATATTGTCATTCTATGTTTGGTTGAATAATATTATTAATTTTCTGAAGTTAGAAAATGATTGAGTAATAACAGATTTTGTAACTTCTCATGAAAGAAGTTGGAAAGAGGCAGTTGCCGGAAAAACCCTAACTGCCTCCCCTAACTGTGAAACGCCCCAAGGAAAAAGGGTTGAGGGGATGGAAACACCATGTTGTAGGGATAGATGGTGGAGAAAGGGGGAATTTTATGTTTGATAAGGATTAGATAGCATTGGCACTAAGTGTAAAAAATTTGCTGAAGACTGTAGTCTTGCAAACAGACTTGGGGGGAGATTTGGTCTTGAAGACGAATCTCATGGTCGGGAGGAAGACAAGTAGAGAATGAAAAGGAGACTGTGATCATTGGAATCTACTGCTCAGGAAAACACAGGTAAGCAGTACTTACAACCACTATTCTGTGATAGATATTGTTGTGCTTTGGGTAAATGTGAATGTTGCAGAGAGAGCGAGCTCTCAATTTATATGTGTCTGAAACACAGTGTCAATAGGGTTTATAATTCATGTGGAATGGATACCATTATATCGAAACTAAATACGGTAGAAAAACAAAAGAATTAACTGGGTAACAGAAATTTAATTGTTTACTGTGAGCAAAAGCAGTAGAGAAAGACTATCTGACCAGAATAGGTTAGCTCTGGCAGGCTGACACTAACTGTAGCATTAGTGACTGTGTAAGCAGTTATGTACTGTTAAAAGAATAGTGGTGAGGTATGTACAAATTGGTTAAAGACTTATAAGAATTTTGTGCAAATTAAGTATATGTATAATGCTTAACATAAGAATTCTGTGTAATATGAGAGAATGTATAAACTTAACATTAAGAACTCTGTGTAACATAAGTATTTGTATGAAATCAAGAACCCATGTAAATATTGCACCTAGGCGAGCTAAGAACCAAGTAAACTATGAACCAGGAGAAATCACTAAGGTTGCTAGTGTACAAATAGCACTAATACATGAATGTAGCAGTCAGCAAGCTCGAACCAGAAAATAGAGAATGAGCTTCCGAAAATTAAACAGGGTCTTTTCCTAAAGCCGAATGGGTGGCAGTTTTACAGACAGAGACCACGAATTTGGTAATTTTGTAACCCTGTAGAACCTTCCTGAAACCCATACACAGGAATCGAGACCCTAAGTATCACATAATAACAATGTTTAAGCTCACGCCTAGATTCATGAAGCCTCAAGAATCATAACCTTGGCGGAAGAAACCCTATACTCTACACCTTTCAGCAAAGGTAAAATTGAACCCAAACTCAAGCTCAGTACTGCTATAATAGAATTAAACATGATTATTAAAAATGGTGGACATATGCGCTTAGAACAAACAACTTTCACAAAACTGTATAGAAGTACTGAAAAATAGCAGTGTCGTTAACCAACTGAAATTATTAGCCATGGAAAGAAAAAGAAACGATCATACAGTTATATTTTCAAAGAAAAAGATAATTTCGCATTAAATCGGCAACATGGAAAACTTAAACAACTTCTGTCCTTGTCACAAGACAAAACAAGACATGTCCAAAATTACGAAATGAACAAATTTATAGCGCAGTCTCAATTACAGGGCCATAGTCTTAAATAACCATAGACAGGATTGATTTTAGAAAAATGTCTACAACTTTTTCAGAAGAGAAGACCTCCACCAGAAAACTAGGAAACTAGAGACTAGCGCGAACATGGAAATTCCTTTCAGTTCCAGGTCAAAAGCCAGATCTAGCGTCGTAGAATTGGTAAACCTAAATCTGCAAACTTGAACCCAAGAAACTCTTTATTTTCAGACAAAATCCAAGCAGGGATGCCGAGGAGATTACCCGGGAAACTTCTTAGCACCAAGCCAGGTAAGGCCACACCATCGTTGTAGCTCGTGACCCTCGGTTCCACCTTCACCAAACCTGCAGAGGGTTGTGGGTCAAATGTATCAGAAGACAAGCCTGAAATCAGATAAAACATAGCAAAAAGGAAACAAAAAATGGGAAACCCTCACCTGGTAACTGGATGGGTATCGCAGATACCATGGATAAGTAACCCCTCTGTTGCATCTGAGGCCTGTCGACAACATGGAGTTCGAAGGCTGTCGGCCGAGAAATCTACAAGAGGAGGAAGAGATTCGAGCATGGTACTAAGGGAGGAGGAAGAAAATGAACCACATAACCCAACAAGTCAGACCTGAAAACCTTCTAGAGAGTGCCCAGCCATGGAAAATTTTAGGGGCTAATGTTCGCCCAGTGGGCTAATTTTCCATGATTTTTCCACAAAAAAGATTCGCCAATTTCCAATTTTATAAAAGATGATTCGCCCAAATTTTAGAATATAAAATTATTTTACCTTGAAAATCGCCAACATTATAGAGAGACTATATATAAAATAATTATAAATTTGATTAATTTTACAAATATATCAATAAACATTTATAATTTGCATATTAGGGATTAGTGAGATTCGCCAATGTTTTAAACTTCAAGAAAATTTTCCATCCTTAAAATTTTCCTTGTGCAGCAGCCCAGCTATGGGATTGAAAACTCATAATCACCACCGTTGATGCGGTGAAGGATCCTGAGGAGTACCGGCGCGGCTGCAATGTCAAATTAATTCAACATGGAAGAGAATTAAATGCAAACATTCGGTGGGTGATAAGCTCATTGTGTGAGCTGAGGTGTCCAGTGTGGTGAGAGTGACAAATTAAATAGACTGTCAGTGGACTGTCAGTGAAACAATTAGAGATAACTTAGTTGTATAGTTGTAAAAAAATTCAATGAACCGATTATTGTAAACAATCCATCAATTTATTACCATGGTAAAGATAAGTCAAGAACGCTTGACATAGTCATAGTAATGTTAATGTTTTACGTGTAATTTTTTTTAGTTTGGTATTTTTATTACATTTGAAACGGAGATATAACATGTGGTATCAGAGCCAAGGTTACAAAACTGTGACCTCTGGCAAATGAACTGTAAAATTAGTTATTGTTTACTTTTGGATTTCTAACTGTTGATTGATTTATGCACCTGTTAAGTACAGAGGAACAAGCCAATAGCAATTTATAAGAAGAACGGACAGTGTGCCAACAGGAATATGGCTGGCTTAGGGCCTGCAGCATTTCCTAAAATAACCCTGAAATATGGGTGCAGTTAGGAGAGGAGGCTCGTAACACAAATCTTGCAATACTAGAAACAGTTCAGGAATTAAAGAGTGAGATGGCCCGCTTATGGGAGGACAATGCAAGATTAACCTTGGAAGAGGAAAAAATTATGAAGAGCTTGTCTGATAAGCAGAATCAGCACCAGACAATTCCCATCCCTGAACAGGAACGTAGGTATGAAGAACAGGGTTATCACACGGAGCATGATGGAATAGTAGGTGGGGAAGAGAATGAATAAGAGAAGTCGGATAATGCCTCTGAGCACCCAACATCAAAGAGGCAGCGGATAGAACTGCAAGGGGAGTTTCGGAAAATTAAACCGCCACTCTTTGATGGAGAGTTGGAAGAAGCAGTCGAAGCCTGGCTTATTAACATGAATAAATACTTCCAATTATATGAGTACGATCACAATCTAAAAGCCCGGTTGGCTATATTCCAACTGCAAGGGAAGGCCACCTTGTGGTGGGAGGAGGTCAAGATTGTACGAGGGGTGAGCGAACAAAATATAACTTGGGATAAGTTCCAAAAATACTTCAAGGAGAGATATTTAACAGAACGATTTTATGATGAGAAAGCAAGAGAATTTCATGACTTGTGGCTTGGACAACAAACCATGGATGAGTTTATCACCCGATTTACCTCTTTTCTCCGATATGTACCCTACATACGAGAGGAAAAGGCTAAGGTACAGTCGTTCATCAGCAGTTTACTCGTGGCAATGAGGGAGCGAATTGAGTTCGATAACCCAAAAACAATGGACAAAGTTATACGGAAGGCCAGGATATGCTACCAGCAAAGCAAGCAGAAGGGTGAAATTTTGGGCAGGAAGTGCACTAACAAGAAAGGCAATAAGATTGCTATGGGCAATAAGGGAAATCGGGGCAGCGCTGGAAAAGGGTTTCCCAAGGGGAAAAACAATAGAAATCTGCCTAAAAACCAGCTCATAATTAAGCCACCATCTGAATCGAGAATCATTGAGAAAACTAGTAAACTTGATAATGAAGGAACAATGAGACCCCCAGTACAATGTTGGGGATGTGGGGGGCCACATTATGTTAAAAATTGTCCTTATCGTAAAGGCATCGAACAAGTTTCACAAATCCATAAGGCATCAATAGTAGGCGATGTGGCCCGGAGCATTCCAAAAATTAATGTTGCTCTCGAAGACCATCAGGCAGAATACCAACCGACTATGGTGGAGTTTGAAGGTAAGATTTTTAATCGTACCGTATCTGTTTTAATTGATCGTGGAGCTACATTAAGTTATGTTAGTCCTAAGGTTGTGGAACAATGTAAATTACAGTTTGTTAAATTTAAAAACCCTTGGCTAGTACAACTGGCAACAGGGGCAAAGAGACGAGTGTTGGCCAGGGTCAATAACTGCCCTCTGGAAATAGCAGGTCAGCCTTTGATGGCATACCTAAACATACTTCCGCTTGGATCATATGACGTCTTGATAGGCATGGACTGGTTGGAAAAACACTGGTCCATTATAAACTGTAAAACAAAAACCATCTACTACAAGGATGAGCTAGGAGAAATGTAGGAGATGCAAGGCATTTCGAGGCCCATGCAGGTTTGGCCAATAACTACCTCTCAGATAGCAAAGTGTATCAGGAAAGGGTGTCAGGTTTATGTTATTCAGGTTGGGTATGCCAACTCAAAGGACAAGATAACTACCTTGGATAGTATTCCGGTTGTTCAAGAATTTGTAGATGTATTTCTAGAAGAGATACCAGGGCTACCACCTAAGAGAGACATAAACTTCAATATTGATTTGATGCCAGGAGCGGCTTCGATGTCCCAAGCCCCATATCATATGATCATACTAGAACTTACAGAACTGAAAATGCAATTGCAGGAATTGTTGGATAAAAATTACATCCACCCCAATGTGTCGCCTTGGGGAGCCCTCGTGCTATTTGTCAAAAAGAAGGATGGCACCCTTCGAATGTGCATGGACTACTGTTAGTTGAATAAGTTAACAGTTAAGAACAAGTACCCTTTACCCTGGATTGACAAATTATTTGACCAAGTAAAAGGGGCAACCGTATTTTCAAAGATTGATTTATGATCGGGATATCACCAGATCAGAATCAGAGAGGAGGATATAGCCAAAACTGCTTTTAGGACTCGCTATGGTCACTATGAGTTTGTGGTATTACCCTTTGGGTTAACCAATGCTCCTGCGACCTTTATGTGTTTGATGAATAGCATATTTCATCAGTATTTAGATAAATTTGTATTAATATTTATTGATGATATACTGATATATTCCCGGAATATTGAGGAGCACAAGGAACATCTTATATTGGTGATGCAGACCCTCCGGGAACATCAATTGTACGCTAAATACAGCAAGTGTGATTTCTTTAAGGAGAAAATTCAGTACTTAGGACATATTATTACTAAGGATGGAATCGTGGTGGATCTCGAGAAGATAAGGACCATAATGGAATGGCCAGTACCAAAGGACGTAGTGGATATAAGATCTTTTATGGGATTAGCAGGTTACTATAGACGGTTCGTGGAAGGGTTCTCTAGAGTGGCCTACCCCAACACCTCCCTACCAAAGAAAGGGAAAACTTTTAAATGGACCACAGAATGCCAAAAAAGTTTTGAACAGCTCAAGCATCTGCTCACCACAGTGCCTATATTAAGCATAGAAGATCCAGTTAAGGACTATGTGGTGTGTACAGATGCGAGTAAGGAAGGGGTAGGAGGGGTACTGATGCAAGAAGGTAAGGTAATCACCTATGAGTCTAGGAAATTAAAGGAGCATGAGCAGAAATATTCTGCATATGATCTGGAGCCGGTAGCCATTATTCATGCTTTAAAGATGTGGCGCCACTACCTGATGGGAAAAAAATTATGTTAATGACAGACCATCATATCTTGACTAGTTATTTCAGTCAGCCTACCTTAAATGCCAGACAGGCACGGTGGGTAGATTTCCTAAGTGTTTTTGATTTCGAGATTAAGCATCTGAAAGGGAAAGAGAACTGGGTAGCAGACGCTTTAAATCGAAAGGTACATTGTCTTTATGAAATTTCTTGCAGCGAGGTGCAGACTACCTTCGATGAGATGATTAAAAAGGCAGTAGAACAAGATTTAAAATATCAGCAAATAGGACAGCAAGTTCAGAATCCAACTAGTAAAGAAAATCAGCAAGGATACACTATGGATGTTGTTGGCTTGCTGAAATATAAAAACAGGTTGTATGTGCCCAACCAAAATGACATTAAAAACTTAATTTAAATGAATTTCATAAAATACCTTATGTTGGACACCTAGGGTATCAAAAGTTGATTACCACACTCTGGAAGGAGAACTATTGGCCAGGTATGAAGAAAGATGTAGCAGAATATTTGACACGTTGTCTGGAATGTCAACAAGTTAAAGCAAAACATCAGCACCCTGTTGGATTATTGCATCCACTACCAATTCCGGAGTGGAAATGGGAAACCATCTCTATGGATTTCATAATAGGATTACCCAAGTCAAAAAGAAAAAATGATTCCATTATGGTGGTAGTCAACAAATTAAGCAAATCAGCTTATTTTATACTAGTACAATCCACTTACAGAGTAGTGCAGATTGCCCATATTTTTATGCAAAACATTTTCAGGCTACATGGGTTACCAAAAACTATAATTTCTGATCGTGATGTGAAATTTACCTCAGCCTTCTAGAAAACTCTGTTTGAAGGGTTAGGGACCCAATTAAACTTTAGTACTTCCTATCATCCCCAAACAGACGGACAAACCGAATGGGTGAATTAGGTAGTAGAAGACATGTTGTGGTCATATGTAATGCAGAAACCTCTAAATGGGAGGACTATCTGCACTTGGTCGAATTTGCGTATAACAACGGTTATCACACTTCCTTGCAGATGAGCCCGTTTGAAGTTCTGTACAGCCGGAAATGCCGCACACCCTCCAGCTAGGGGGGACCAGAGGACAAAATAATGTTGGGGCCTGAAATGTTAAAAGAGATGGAGGAAATGGTCAAGAAGGTATGATCCAACTTGAAGGCAGCCCAAGATAGGCAAAATAATTTTGCCGACAAGAAGAGAAATTTTAAGGAGTATCAAGTGGGAGATCATGTGTACGTGAGAATTCGAGCAAAAAGGAGTACGTTACAATGGAGTGGGTGCACCAAGCTGGAACCTCGGTTTTGCGGACCATTTCAAATTTTAGCAAGGGTTGGGTGAGTGGCATACCAGCTTGCCCTACCAAGCCATATTTGGGTCCACAATGTCTTTCATGTGTCAGTATTAAAAAGATATGTTTATGATCCTAAGCACATAGTCAGTTGGCAGGATGTACAGGTAAAGAAAAATCTTAAGTATACCAATTAATTACGATGTTAAAGGAAAATCTGACTTTAGTTATGTTGTTTCAGGTCGAACCGGAAGGAGAATTCTTGGTCAAACCGCTGAGTATACTCAAACAGAGAGAAGTAACACTACGGAAACGAGCCATCACCCAGGTTAAAGTGCAATGGCAGCACTTTGGACCGGATGAGGCCACCTGGGAGGATGAACAACTCTTGAAAGAAGCTTATCCAAAGTTGTTTGAGGCTGAAAAACATCGGGACACTATTTGATTTCATGGGGGGAAGATGTAATGTCCCCAGAAAAACTGTAAATATTTTATTTACCGTTGTAAGAAAACAAACTGGATAATATTGTCATTCTCTATTTGGTTGAATAATATTATTAATTTTTTGAAGTTAGAAAATGATTGAGTAATAACAAATTTTGTAACTTCTCATGAAAGAAGTTGGAAAGAGGCAGTTGTTGGAAAAACCCTAACTGCCTCCCCAAACTCTGAAACGCCCCAAGGAGAAAGGGGTGAGGGTCGGGAAAAACCATGTTGTAGGGACAGACAGTGGAGAAAGGGGGAATGCTACGTCTGGTAAGGATCAGATAGCATTGGCACTAAGTGCGAAAAATTTGTTGAAGACTGTAGTCTTGCAAACAGGCTTGGGGGGAGATTTGGTCTTGAAGACGAATCTCATGGTCAGGAGGAAGACAAGCAGAGAATGAAAAGGTGACTGTGATCGTTGGAATCTACTGCTCAGGAAAACATAGGTAAGCAGTACTTACGACCACTATTCTGTGATAGATATTGTTGTGCTTTGGGTAAATGTGAGTGTTGCAGAGAGAGCGAGCTCTCAATTTATATGTGTCTGAAACACAGTGTCAATAGGGTTTATAATTCATGTGGAATGGATACCATTATATCGAAACTCAATACCATAGAAAAACAAAATAATTAACTGGGTAACATAGATTTAATTGTTTACTGTGAGCAAAAGCGGCAGAGAAAGACTATCTGACCAGAACAGGTTAGCTCTGGCACGCTGACACTAACTGTAGCATTAGTGACTGTGTAAGCAGTTATGTATTGTTAGAAGAATAGTGGTGAGGTATGTACAAACTGGTTAAAGACTTATAAGAATTCTGTGCAAATTAAGTATATGTATAATGCTTAACATAAGAATTCTATGTAATATGAGAGCATGTATAAACTTAACATTAAGAACTCTGTGTAACATAATTATCTGTATGAAATCAAGAACCCATGTAAATCCTGCACCTGAGCGAGCTAAGAACCAAGTAAACTATGAACCGGGAGAAATCCTTGAGGTTGCTAGTGTACAAATAGCACTAATACATTAATGTAGCAGTCAACAAGCTCGAACCAGAAAACAGAGAACGAGCTTCTGAAAATTAAATAGGGTCTTTTCCTAAAGCCGAATTGGGTGGCAGTTTTACAGAAAGAGGCCATGAATTTGGTAATTCTGTAACCCTATAGAACCTTCCTAAAACTCATACACAGGAATCGAGACCCTAAGTATCACATAATAACAATGTTTAAGCTCGCGCCTAGATTCACGAAGCCTCAAGAATCATAACCTTGGCGGAAGAAACCCTATACTCTACACCTTTCAGCAAAGGTAAAATTGAACCCAAACTCAAGCTCAGTACTGCTATAATAGAATTAAACATGATTATTAAAAATGGTTGACATATGCCCTCAAAACAAACAACTTTCACAAAATTGTACAGACGTACTGGAAAATAGTAGTGCCGTTAACCAACTGAAATTATTAGCCATGGAAAGAAAAAGAAATGATCATACAGTTATATTTTCCAAGAAAAAGATAATTCCACATTAAATAGGCAACATGGAAAACTTAAAAAACTTTTGTCCTTGTCACAAAACAAAACAGGACATGTCCAGAATGAAGAAATGAACAAATTTACAGCGCAGTCTCAATTACAGGGCCATAGTCTTAAATAACCATAGACAGGCTCGATTTTAGAAAAATGTCTACACCTTTTTCAGAAGAGAAGACCTCCACCAGAAAACTAGGAAACTAGAGAGTAGCGTGAACATGGAAATTCCTTTCAGTTCCAGGTCAGAAGCCAGATCTAGCTTCGCAGAATTGGTAAACCTAAATCTGCAAACTTGAACCCGAGAAACTCTTTCTTTTCGGACAAAATCCAGGCAGGGCTGCCAAGGAGCTTACCCAAGAAACTTTTGAGTGCCAAACTAGGTAAGGCCACACCATCGTTGCAGCTCATGACCCTTGGTTCACCCTTCACCAAACCTGCAGAGGGTTGCGAGTCAAATGTATCAGAAAACAAGCCTGAAATCAGATAAAACATAGAAAAAACGAAACAAAAAATGGGAAACCCTCACCTGGTAGCCGGATGGTTATTGCAGATACCATGGATAAGTAACCCCTCGGCTGCATCTGAGGCATTTCGATAGCATGGAATTCGAAGGCTGTCGGCCGAGAAATTTGCAAGAGGAGGAAGAGAGCCGAGCATGGCGCCAAGGGAGGAGGAAGCAAATGAATCGCATAACCCAACAAGTCAGACCTGAAAGCCTTCTGGAGAGCGCCCAGCCGTGGGATTGAAAACTCAAAATCACCACCGTTGATGCAATGAAGGGTCCTATGGGGTACTAGTGCAATTGTAATGTCAAATTAATTCAACATGGCAGAGAATTAAATGCAAACATTCTGTCGGTGATAAGCTCATTGTGCGAGCTAAGGTGTCCAGTGTGGTGAGAGTGACAAATTAAATAGACTGTCAGTGGACTGTCAGCGAAACAATTAGAGATAACTTAGTTGTACAGCTGTAAAAAATTCAATGAACCGATTATTGTAAACAATACATCAATTTATTACCATGGTAAAGATAAGTCAATAACGCTTGACATAGTCATAGTAATGTTAATGTTTTACGTTTAATTTTTTTAGTTTGGTATTTTTATTACATTTGAAATGGAGATATGACATAGACGATGTTGGGATTTGTTGAAGTACGAGTTTGAATTACATTGAATGAGACGTATTAAAAATTATTCGGTCATGCGATAATTTACCATATTCTCTTTTCACTCATTTAAATAAAATTCACCCTCATAGTTTTAAAAACAATGGTAAAGGTGTTTATATAAAGTGGAGATTGTTAATGTTTAATATAACTTTATATAAGTGGAGATTATTATATAAGGTGAATTTATGTAATTCTTAATTTTGGATGTTCCATAAATCACTTTATAGTATTTAATTATTTTAAAAAGTCATAAAATTTATAGTGTTTTGGTCATTTATTAAAATAAAATTTAAAGGTTATTATTTTTTATTTTAATTAAAAATAAAGATGAAGATGGTACATAGAGTTAGAGGAGTCAGGGGAGTTCGAATTGGTTGAGGAAGATCAGCTTCCAACCAAGTCTTACTCAATGAAGTAAGACATATTTGAACGAGATTAGATGCATTGGAGACAACGCATAGAAGAGACATTGACATTGGTGGTATCAACTAAGCAGAAGAAACCTCAAAAGAAGAAGCTGAACCTCAAGAAGAAACTCCACAAGAGAAAATGGTCAAAATGATCGTGGGAATAGGTAGCAAGCAAAGATTGGAAGTGCCTATGTACAAGGGAAACTTAAACCCTGAATAACGGTTCAAATGGATTAGTCCCATGGATAAATATTTTGACTATGAAAATGTAGCTCAAGATAAGAAAGTCAAGTTCATGGTGACCAGATTAAAAGGACATGCTGCACTATGGTGGAAGAGCATGCAATCTAAGTGGAGAAGTAAAAGAAAAGGGAAGATCACTAGTTGGGATCGGATGGTAGCCAAGCTCAAAGGTAAATTTCTTCCTCAATATTATCAGTGAAATCTTTTTCGACATATGCAAAACCTTAAGCAGAAATTTATGTTTGTAAAAGTAGATACAGAAGAATTTTAAAGATTAAGTACAAGGTATAGTCATGTGGAAATGGATGATGAAAAACTAACTAAATATATTAATGTCCTAAGATATGGAATACAAGGTGAATTGGATATTTTATCTTTGAACATTGTTGAAGAAGTTTACTACATAGCCCTCAAGATAGAAGAAAAACTAACAAAGAAGCAGAGTCAAAGAGGAAGAGGATGAAGTACTACAAGGAGCAAAGGATAATCAAGAAGACGACCATCAAGTAGAGGATAATCAAGCAGAGGATATTCAAGTGGAAATTTCTCATTCAAAAAGAAGAAGGCAGCATTTCACATCAGGTAGAATCATCATCAAGAGGAGATTTCAGATAACGAAGTCCATATCAAAGAGGTAGAGGTCGATCTTTTGTGGTAATATTTTATACATGTAATAAAATTGGCCATAAATCTGATGAATGTCTCAAAATATTTTCTAGTTAGGGTAGCATACATATGGCACAAATTAATACAGAAAGTATACAATCCTCTACACATGAAAATGCACCTCAAACTAGTGAATCCTTAATGATGAAAAGAGCTTTATTAAAGTCTCCTAAAGAAGTCAAGGAACTTACACAAAGGAAAACATTGTTCAAAATTGTCTGTAAATCAAAAGGAAAATGTTGTAAAGTAATTATTGATAGTGGGAGTTACCATAATCTAGTATCCACAGAAATGGTAGAAAAGTTAAATTTAAGGAAAACTAAATATCCTAATCCCTACAAAGTCTCATAGTTGCAAAAGGGACATCAGATATTATTTAATGAACAATGTGAAGTGGATTTCCAGATAGGATTCTATAAAGATAAAGTTCTTTGTGATGTTATGCCTATTGATGTGCGTCATAATTTGCTTGGAAGACTATGGCAATGTGGCAGGAAAGCAATACATGATGGAAGGAGCAACACCTATACTTTTTGAAAAGGATGGAGAAAAAAATGTACTCTTTCCTTTGAAGAATTAAAATGCACAAGAAGAATACCAATCCAAGGTAATAGTAATTAGTGGAAAAGAGTTCCTTCAAGGAATCAAGCATGAGGAGAAAAATTTTGCTTTCATTGGTAAGCCAAAGGTAGTCCTCACAAGCACAAATTTGAATGACTTCGAGAAGAAATTAAAAATATGTTGAATGAATTCATTTGATATTGTAGTGGATGACTTGCTTGATAATTTTCCTCCCATTAGAAGTATCAATCATCATATTCATCTAATTCCAGTTTCCAACCTTCCAAACAAAGAAACCTACAAAATGACTCCAAGGGAGAATGAAGAGATTAAAAATCAAGTTGACAAACTTTTGGATAAGTATATCATCTGAGAAATCTTAAGTGGGCAGTCAAAAAAGTAGCAAATGCAATATGCAGGATTAGTTTAATTCTGTAAGAATTACAAGTGAATGTCTTAGGATTTGATGAACTAAAATATATGTATAAAGATGATCCCTTATGTTCAAAGGAAGATAGTTATACATTCCAAGATGTTCGATGAGGGAAAATATATTAAAAGATAAACATAGTGGAGGTTTAGAAGTTCATTTTGGGCAAAATAAAACTGCAGCACAGTTACAAAAAATTATTATTGGCCTCGCATGCAAGGATATGTAAGAAGATTTGTTGAAAGATGCGGGATATGTCAATATTCAAAAGGAAGAAGTTAGAACACTAGACTATATCAACCTTTATCAATACCAAAGCTATCATGGGACTCTATAAGCATAGATTTTATCAATGTAAACTTTGAAACGGGAACTGATATTGTTACCCATTTCGTAGAGATAGCAAAAAAGTGACCTGATTTTGAAAAGGGGTGATGCAGAACACACATGTTTTTTCTAGAGCATCGTTTTTGGCACTTTAATTTTTTTTATGTACATTACGTTTTAGAATAGTAGTGATTTTCATGGTGATTTGAAAAAGTGGGTATTCTACATCAGACCCTTTTTTTAAAAGACCTATTTTTGGCTTTAAATTTTCTAATGTATAAAATGTAAATAATTATTTTGTAAATTTGATCATTTTTTAAGTGGTCGTTTTCTTCATACTTTCTTGTTTTTTATTTTAATTTTTTTTTGTAGTGAGGTTTTTATTGTTTTGCATATTTAAATTAGAAGATCGATATTTTGAATTTTTGATATTCTACATATTTATACATCCTTAATTAATTTTTCAATCTACATGAAATAATTGTTTCTAAAAAACAATATTTTTAACAATGGACATAAAATTAACCATTTTTAACGTAAATATAACAAAAAAACTACACGTTTTAATAATTTTTTGCTAAAATTGACGTGTCAAAATCACAATTTTTATACGAAAATTTTAACTAAAATGGTTAAATAATAGTTATTTTTATGAATTTCATGTCAAAAAAATAATAATAATCATTTTTTTTTCAAAAAATAATGATTAACTTAAAAATCAATGCGAAAATCTCATATTACAAATATTGAACGCATAACCCTAATTGAGTGTTTATTCTTATCATAAAATGTCAAAGTCAAAACATTGCAAAGCTTGATTTCCAAGCATAACTTCAATTTAATCAACAATGTCACATAATCCAAACTCTTCTTCCTCTAGAGTTTCATCATTATCTTCTTCCACAATATTTTCTGCTTCCTTTTGCTCATCTTCCTCTTCTAATGGATCTTTGATGTCTACGAATCTCCCAATGTATGTCTTTCCAAACATTCCATCTAATGGTGGTTTGGGTTCCTTTGCCTTTTTTGCCACACCTGATTCACTAAAGCCCTTCAACCCAATTTCTTGCATTGCATCTGGAAGAAATTTAAGAGCATTAATTCTTTGCTGAATGAAATTGCACTGTACTGGATATTTTTCAATTGCAAAGCAATTTCTTCCTTTTTGAAGGCAACATGCTAGTGTTGTACCTAATTATCAAGCACAAAAGAAATAATGAGCTAAATTAGTAAAATAACATATTAATTGAAAAATAACATATTGAAATTCAATTCCATATAATAAAACTTACCTAAGCCAAAAAAATAAATCCAAAACCCAATCTCCTTCATTTGAACATATGTCTATAAGATAGTTAATCAATAATTGTGGTTTTTTGATAAATGTTAACTATCTCTCCTTTTGCTTCTTTGTCTTCATATGTTAGTTTTCTCACAACAGCATCATAAGTCAGTGTTTGGCTAGACTCTTTCCATCTACCCGATTAAAAATCATAGACATATGGCTATCATCTTTTGCCCAACTATCAATATGAATGAACTTACAATCATTTATGAATTGTTGATCTTCATTGTTAAGAAGATTTGACTTTTGCCTGTAACATGAAATAGTAAAAGTTCAATTAACTTGTACATAAATGAATTTTTCAACATTAATCAAATATACATTTTAAACGTCTTACCATGTAAGATGCATCCTTGAATTTGTTTTCCCCTTGAAGCTTGACAATATCATTGCCAATTGTGTGTCTGAATGAAATGTCACAAATCTCCATAATGGTGATGACGTGACTTCTACAAATCCCTTAACCACTTTACTAAGAGCTTGATAAGTATAAGGGTCACTATCATAGTCAATGTTTGGAATATTGAAACCATGGGGAATATCTGCAATGACTAGAACATAATCCCTTTTAGGTATGAGTTTAGCAATGTCTTCACAGTCGCCTTGTATTACTTGATATTGAATGGTGTCTAGCCCATTCCAAATGAAATTATTAAGAGTTGGATCAAGTTCAACATTCTTAATACGTTGCTTCCTTAGTCTTTAAATCTTTATTTTTTCAATAAAAGTTTTGAAACTATCTGGCACTCCATTATCATCCTTCCTCATCTTTTATAAAATAAACAAATATATGTGTAAGTTATAAATTAAAAATAGTACACAGATGAATAAAAATGAATGTATAAATCAAGATACCTTTTTAAATGCAAGATAAAAATCTTTTAATGTTGATGTAAAACTTAAATTTGGATAGTTGCGTACAACATCATCCCAATTATCTTCATTCAACAATCTAACCATTTGTTCTTGAATTTTCATGTAAACTTTGTGACTACATAGATAAAGTAACAAAAATTTAATATAATGATTTGTATAACAAATACTACCAAGAACATGTTTTATTTAAAAGATAAATATAATATAGAAATAAATAAAAATAATTCAACAAACTTACTTTTGAAATTCTTCAGACATTTCCTCCAATGATAATTCCCCTGAATTCACACGAGATAATATTGTTTTGACAATTTTTTCATCTTTCACTCCTTGCATCGCCCTCCAAGGTGTGATAGTCATATCGTCTGGAAGTTGCTTCATTTCAGGAGCTGATTTATTGTTGCTACATATCAATAGCTTAGAATTTTTGACCCTCGGGTTTTTAATGGCAATGTCTTCCCACATGCTAAAAATATCATCAATCAACTTCCAAACATCTCCAGTTCTAAATGCCAATTGGAAAATGTTATCAACACCTCTGAATAAATCACTATTTTTGTTGTCTTTTCCACCTTTTGAATTGGTTTTCTCTTCAATTTGATAGCCTATTTCCATACCACATTCCTTTCAGAAATCTGCAATAACATTTATCCTATCCCCACCGCATTTTTCTTGAAATTCACTATGAATAAATCTAACACTTTTGATGAAAGTCATAGACATCCTATATTCATTATCTGAATTATGATCCCATGCCACTAATTTTTCTTCTGTATCTAATAAACCAACATAAATTATACATTTCATTGTTTCAAAACGTGGGTTATTAGGATATTCCTCCATCAATTGTCTTTGAGCTTCTATAGAATGGTTCCCCCCAAGCACATAATAATTGTATTCAAAACATTTTGACTTATCAAATGCTTCTTTTTTGGGAACTTGAAATGGATCAACAATAAGCACATAACTAACCACATGAGCATATGGATTGTACCTCACCAATGTCTTCAAGTTGTGAACATGCAAATGATGTGGCTTTCTGACTTGATATTGACATTGTCCTTCACTTGCCTTATAGGTTTGTCTAACATTAAGCTGAAATGTACGACCACCATCAATCAATTTTCTCTTTGTCAAATTCTATCGAATGGCATTTTGTTTTGTTTTGATAATGCCATCATCTAAATCAGCTCCTGGTGCAATGATTTCTCTGCTTTCTTTGGAAGTTTCACTAGGTTCTTGACTGCTGGTAGTGACTACATCAAAATCTTCAACTTTACTTTTCTTCGTCATAGCATTCTCAACATATTTATTCTTAGGCATTTTTACTTTTGGTCTTTTACAGCTCTTCTCAGTTCCAATGTCATCTTCAGTAATGGAAACATATGCTTCACTGTCAGTTTCAACTTCATCGTCCCCAAAAGTAACTTGTCTACCCTTTGCTAGATTTATCCACCAAAGGCCTTTTTTTCTGATTCTTTGGATGTAGTTTTGTAGCATCATCAATTACTACATTTTGCTTGTTTTCCATATCTTCTTCTGACACTGAGTAAAAACTGCTGACAACTTTCATGATATCATGCTCTATGAAATGAATGCCTCCCAACCTAATTGAACAACTTTCAACAAAATTCTGCCACACAAAATATCATATGTCAATAAAAACAAAGTTAAAAAAATATAGCGAGACACTTTCAAGAACGCAAAATACAAATATAAATAACAATACTTATGATGTTTTGTGTCATCTCATTTACGATTTGTTTACACAACTTTGTAGATACCTCTCTCGTGTCATACAATGAATATGATAGTCGGTATTTAATCCTTTCATGTGACTTGGGAGCTTTTGTAAGTATGTAAACAACTTCAATGTCCGGTATCGAACACATATTTATGACTCTTGCCATCACCTCAAAAAATCCAATATCATTCAGTATATTAATATATAGATATATATTCACATTTATGCTTTCTTTTTCTTTCACATACCAGATTCTTGATGGAAATTTCACTTCTTTTGAATTCTTCCAGTTTGAAATCATCTTCTTTCACCAATGTTTCTTGAAGATGCACTTTTAAGAGTCTTTGGTCCAGAAAGATTCACAGAAATTTTCTTTGATGCCATTTTCCTAAAAAATAGAAATACATAAATTTGTAAATAACAAAAACATATTAACCTAAGTTAACAACAAAAATATATCATAAATTTCTTATTTGTATAATTAGAATCACCCAGCCACCCTTAATGGGCGGACGAGAGGTCGGGTGAGGGACTGCAGGGTGGGGTGGGCAGCTGGGTGGGTGAGGGAGGGCAGGGTCAGCGGGCGGGCCGGGTGGGTGTGGGCGAGAGGGGTGCGCATGTGTGGGAGGGCGGGTGGTGGGTGGGGGTGAGCATGCAGGGGGGGCCAGCCTCCAACCTCCCCATCCTCACCCGCAGCCAACCCCTTCCACCCCCACGCTGACCGTCTTCACTCACACCCTCACCCCCTCCTCCCTCCTAACCAACCCTCCCTCTCACTCGCCCTTCTCCACCTCTCCTCTAACCCACTTTCCCCAACCCCTCACCTCCTCCCCCTCCACCTTGCCTCCCCTCCCCACCCAAGCCACCCTCTCCTCCGCTAACCCACCCTCTCCTCCGCTCCCCTGCCCTCACCCAACCCACCTCGCTCACCCTCTCCCCCCCTCCTAACCAACCCTCCCCCCCACTTGCCCTCCCCACGCCCTTCTCCACATCTCCCCTAACCCACCTTCCCCAACCCCTCACCTCATCCCCCTCCCCCTAACCCAAACTCCCCTCACCCACCCCACCGATCCATCCACCCATCCCCTCCCTTCCCCTCACCCAACCCACTGCGCCCACCCTCCCCTCCCCCCTTCCCTTCCCCCCCAGCCCCCTCTCGCCTCCCATACCCCTCGCCCCCCTGGCCCCCTCTCCCCTACCCACCTCACCCTACCCTCCCCTTCCCCCCCTCACGCGTCCCCTCCACTCCTCACCCTCGGCCCCTCCCCTCCCCCTCACCCACTCCCCCTCACACCCACCCTCCCCTCCCCCCACCCATGGGCCTCCCACACCGCCCACGGTCCCCGACCCACCCAACGCCCACGGCCTTCCCCTCCGCCCCCCATCCCTGCCCACGGGCCTACCCCTCCGCCCACCGCCCATGGCCCCCGCCCCGCCCTGCCCACCGCTCTCTGCCCCTGCCCACAGCCTCCTCCCCTCGCCCTTGTCTACGGCCCGCCTCCCTGCCCGACTGGTGGCGGGCAATTCCTAAAATCGCCCAGCCACTAGTCAAGCAGGGGGGCGGGCCGCCAAGGTGGCAGCGACCTCAACCATGCCACCCCGGTACCCGCCACCATTCGAGCGGGGGGACGAGGTGGCGCCAGAATCGCCCGCCACCAGTCGGACAGGGAGGCAAGCCATGGACGGGGCGCGGAGGTGGAGGCCATGTGCGAGGGAAGAGGCGATGAGCGATGGGCGAGGGTAGGGGGTGCAAGCGGAGGCCGTGAACAGGGGCAAGGGGCAGAGGCCGTGGGCGGGAGGTGTCAGCGGAGGCGGTGGGCGGGGGCGGTGGGCGGTGGGCAGGGGTCGTGGGCGGGGAGCAGAGGTAGTGAGCCGTGGGCGGAGGCCATGGGAGGGGTTCGTGGGTGAAGGTGGACGCTGTGGGCAGGGGCCGGGGGGAGGGCACAGTGAGCGGAAGGGGTAGAGGTGAGGGGGAGGTCGCCGGAGGCGTGGGCGGGGGCGGAGGGCAGGGCACGAGGGGCAAGCGGAGCGGAGGTGAGGGGGAGGGTGCGGGGGGGGTGGGGGGAGGGGAGCAGAGGGGAGGTTGGGCGTGAGGGGGAGGGGAGCGAAGGGGGAGGAGGGAGGGAGCGTGGGGAGGCGTGAGGGGGAGGGGAAGGAGAGGGTGGTGAGGGGTAGGGGGGAGGGTCAGGAGGCGTGAGGGTGGTGAGGGGTAGAGGGAGCATGGCGAGGCGTGAGGGTGGTCAGGGGGAGGCGTGAGGGGGAGGATTGGGAGGCGTGAGGGGGAGGGTGGGGTGGTGAGGGAGAGGCAAGGGTTAGGGGGAAGGGAGGCATGAGGGAAGGGGAAGGGAGGATGGAGAGGCGTGAGGGGAGGGGGAGGGGAGAGGAGTGGGTGAGGGGAAGGTCGGGTAGGGAGAGTGGGTTAGGGGGAGGAAGAAAAGGGCGAGTGAGGGGGAGGGTTGGTTAGGAGAGGTGGAGGTGAGGGCGAGGGTGTGCGGGTCAGGGGGGTGTGTGAGGGGTCGATATGGGGGTGGAATGTGGAGGGGGGGTTAAGGGGGTAGGGGCACGGGGCACGAGGTGTGGGTGAAGGGGGTGAGGGTGTCGAGAAGGGGGGAAGGTGGTAGGGGGCGAGTCGGGCTGCGGCGCCCAACCCGGCAGCTGGCCCACCCACCACGGGGATTGGGTGATTTTCATAATCGCCCAACCCCCGCGATAGACAGGCAAGCCACCGAGCCGCCCCCACACCCCCTACCCCCCCCTATCCCTCACACCCCACCTGCTCGTCTGACATCCCCGCCCACCCTGCGACACCACAGCGGCCCACCCACAGCTATTGGGTGATTGAGTTTGATCGGGCCCACCATGCTCATGATGGATGTAATTATTATTTTGGCTCAAAAAAATTATTAATTTAAAAAATAAAATAAAATTCTTCTTCATTAAAGTAATTTAATATGAAAATTTTCAAGGAAAAAATTTAACTTACCTTTCAATTACGAGAATTCTTCGTTGAATATGTTATTGATAGCAATGTAGCCACTCCACAAATTCACGAGTCTTTCAACGAACTTCAGAAAACATGGATGTGATGTGAGTAATAGTGATAATGAAATTTAATATATAAGTAAAATTACGGAGATGTTTTACCGTACAGTTAATGTGGGATAATTTGTTTTAAAATATTATAAAGCGAATATTGTAGAATTGTTTTACAACGGGTTGAATGTGGGATTAATTTATTTTAGAACATACTATTAAATAAATAAAAAATCAATTGTTTAGTAAATATTATATACTCTAACTATTAAAATAATTAATGTAGGAGTTGTAATTTACAATTTTAATTTTAATGATTTATTTCATTAAAAAAAAAAATAGTTTACATTTTTCAATAAATTGTAAAATAAAATAATGAAAATAAATAAATCTAACAAACTTTTTGGAGGGAAATATTTTCGCAAATATTTTTGGAGGGAAATATTTTCGCGAAACTTTTTTGAGGGAAAATTTCATTCTTTAAACTATATAATATCTTTAGGAGACTCTCCATTTGTATCATTCAACATCTTCTATTTGAAAGGGATGGATTTTTCTGATAGTGAAGTTTCGATTTATACACCATCAACATCTTGATCGCATAACAACTCTATTCATATTGATGAATATAGCAGGAATTCTTCCACTATGAATAGAAAGTCAATTCTTCCACTTAGTCCTGATTCTAAGGACTATGAGAGCAGCACTAATGAAAGAGGGGATGGAGAATTTCAAATAAATAAAGAGTCACAGATTCCACTTAGTCCTAATTCTAAGGACTATGAAAGCAGCAATGATGAAGAGCATGATGGTGAAGTTCAAAAGAATGGAGTGTCACGATGTCCACTTAGTCCCAATTCTAAGGACTATGAGAGTAGCAGTTTTGAAGAGCATGATGGTGAAGTTCAAAATAATGGAGTGTCACGGTGTCCACTTAGTCCTAATTCTAAGGACTATGAAAGCAGCAGTTTTGAAGAGCATGATGGCGAAGTTCAAAAGAATGGAGTGTCACGGTGTCCACTTAGTCCTAATTCTAAGGACTATGAGAGCGGTAGTGATGAAGAGCGTGATAATGAATTTCAAAAGAATGGAGTGTCAAAGTGTCCACTTAGTCCTAATTCTAAGGACTATGAGAGCAGTAGTGATGAAGAGCATGATGATGAATTTCAAAAGCATGGAGTTTCATGTCCACTTAGTCCTAATTCTAAAGACTATGAGAGCAACAGTGATGAAGAGCGGGATGAATTTCAAAAGATTGGAGTGTCACGGTGTCCACTTAGTCATAATTCTAAGGACTATGAAAGCAACAGTCATGAAGAGTGTGATGATGAATTTCAAAAGAATGGAGTGTCACAGTGTCCTCTTAGTCCTAATTCTAAGGACTATGAGAGCAGCAGTGATGAAGGATAGATGATGCACTTAGTCCTAATTCTAATGAGTATAAAAGTAGCAGTGACAAAGGATAGGATGTAGCATCTTCAATAAGTAAACAGTCACATTTTCGACGTAGTCCTAATTCTATGGACTATGAGAGTAGCACTGACAATGCACATTAGGAAGAATATCCATTAAAAATCGAGTCAAATTTTCCATTCAGACTGAATTCTAAGGACTATGACAGTAGCATTGAAGAAGGGGAAGATGAAGAATATCCTCCAAGTCAATATTTGAAAAGCAGAGTTGATCATAGTGTGGATAACATTCCTCTTTATGACGATGAAAATCCTTATACAAATGATGATCCAATGATGGAGATGTTGCCAAGAAATATTGTATCGAGGAGTAGGAGCAGACCTTTTCATATCAATGCAAGTTGCTCTAGTTATACAAAGGGTAGAGCAGAATATCTGACGAGAAGAAGTTCTATCAGGGCTCTCATTTCAAGTGAATGTTGCCAAAAATATTTCTTGAAACATATGGATTTCAAATTTGCATTAGAAAGCAGGGAGAGATATTTGTCAATGAATAAAGGCATGCAAAATTCATATTTGGTTGGGTGCATGCAATCTACATTGTCAGGTTATGATTATCATATTAGGACTTTATTTATCTGTAGAAAAGCTTTCAAAATGTTGCATTCGATTGGGAATTTTCATCTCTCCACAGGAAATGCCATTATTATCAACCCTTGCAATATTATGTTATATTATTTTTATAATAAATAATATATTATGATAATGTAAAATAAAAATAAATTAATATATGAAAGGTAGCCTATGCTGGGGAGAGGAATAGACAACGAATGTGGAAGAGGAATGGACAATGAAACCTCTTGCTCAGGGCATCTTTAATCACAACTGAAAATTTCCAAGTCATTAAAAATGGAAATTTCCGTCTCTCCACAAGAAACCAAGACTACATAAACCTAATTCGTATCATCACATATAAACCATAAACAAGATATTCCTGTAAACCCAAATTTGTCGTTCTGTTTTGCAGGCTGCACGCAAATTGCAAATTGGAGTTCCGAGCTTTCACCAATTTCCATGTCATTAAAAATGGAACTTTCCTTCTCTCCACAAACAGAAAGCGAAGATCCGCAAGAGTGCTCAACGTGGTGGTCTCAATTAATGAATGGAATGCTCTCCTTTCATCCACACAATTTATAAGTAATGATTGGGTTGTGGCGCCTCCCACAAGAAACCATGGCTTGTAATGTTGTACCATTGGAGCTCAAACTCATTGGATTTGATGGCTCACTGTTTCTTCACAAATAAAGGACAAAAGGATTCTCAGTATAATATGAAGTGAAGTGAAATAAATATATGTTAAATGAAGGGAAATAAATATAAGCATCGCATGTTTTTAATCCTATCAATGATAAATTAGAATATCTAATAAACTATTGTATAATGGGAGAAAATATCTTTATGATCAAAGATTCAAATTCAAATTGGTGTTAAATCTCCTCCTCATCCCTCATCAATAAATAAAAAGATGAAGAAGCAATTAACAAAATTTTAAACATGGAAACTCAAACAAAAATTAGACATTATCCAAATAGTGCACATCCTATCTACCATAATGAAATTTTATAATAATGTGAAAGCATCAAATGAGTCAAACAAAATAAGTATAATAAAATACAAGTATTAATCAGGAGATCACATCTTTGATATAATAGAGAACATTCATGTTGTCATATTTTCATTATGTTTCCTCCTTATATCTCTTTCTCTTTGTTGGAATCCAAGGAGGATGTCCACCCCTAAAGGTAGGTATGATAAGTGGGTAATGGACATCATATGACTGATGGTAGTGACAACTTTAAGGTCTTGGGAAGAAGCTCTCTCGTAAATCGGATAGTAAGCTAATGAGAGTTGAGATTATCCTAGTCTCATGTTAACTCTATGTTTTCTTTATTGAAATATATTCCTTCCACATGAATTATATGTTTTCTTGGTTATGAATTCTCTAGCCATTTTGTTCTTGGTAGATGACAAAATATTGATAATGAAAGAGGATCTTAAAGGCCATGGATCAAGTGTGGGTGAGCTTGCTCCAGATTCGATCATTATATTTTATGTCATCCATATCGATGCATTCGGAGTGGAAAAAGAGGAGGAATCATCTTATGGGACCGCTTTTAGCAGTGGGACCTAGTATGGCAAAACGGAGTCCGAAACCTTCCCGGAGCATTTTGGGGCATTAAACAATTTTTTTTGGGGATAAAAAATTGTTGATTTAGTGTTGCATGTTTTTATGTTATTCTACACACAAATATCCTTCCAATGGTGTAAGAAGCACATCAATCAGGGTCCATATGCGAATGTTATGTCACTCAGAAGTTGGCCTTCTTGTTTTCACACCTATAGTTCGGGAAGATGTCGTGTCAGCCCCCATTACTCATGGAAAAGGAGCTAGCCACGTTTTTTTTATGTAAGAGATTCTAGAAGAGTCTATATTTTAACTTAGTTAAGAGTTGATGTAATCAAACTTAACCAATATCAAGCTATCGACTGTGTTATAACCGAGCCACTAGGAGGAAGAGAAATTCTATTTTTTCGATATAATTTTGTTCAATGGCAAAGAAAACATAGATATGAGAGATAGGAGGTATAGCACACAAAGAGGATATGTGCACTGTAACAGCCCACGGGTGGCAAGCATTACTTCTTTGTACCTGCAACCATATTTTTAGACAAAGAAAAAGAGTGAAGCAACCTCACCTTCAAGTTGGTTTTTCTTCTGAAATGGTTTCCCAAAGCATATCTTATGTCTTATTTGTGTGAGAGGGTTTATTTTTTAGTTATCTATTTTCTATATAATTTTCATTCACATGCATGCACTAAATACAAGAAAATCTATAGATCTAAAAATTTAATAAAATTGTAATCGTATAAAAATTAAGAAATTTAATATATTATTATCAGATATATTGTGACGAACTATCCAATGGAATATCCACGGTAATTTACGGATGAGATCCTATGGCTATCAAGGCCATATGTTTTCTCTTATCCCCTTTGTATGGTCTTTAGCGTGATAGAATGAGTGCACAATTGGGGTGTTATTTCTAGGAGGTCAGCTACATATCAAAGTATAATGGAAAACTGTATGGAGGTCGGTAAATAGGGGGAGGAGGAAAAAAATAATGTATAGGGATACAAAGCCTCCTCCTTCACTCATACTATGTGACATCCTCAACACTTAATTGTGCGATTATTGAAATTGTAATAATTATGTTAAAAACCCATGTATGGGCATGGAAATGTAAATAGGAAAAAGACCCATAATAATTATAAATATAATTTAATCATAACTGATGAAGAGTTCAAACCTTCACATGGACCACAAAAATCCATTAGGAGATAGGAAATCCAATAATGATGGAATCTAGAAAAGTAATCTATCCAAAAAAATATTAAAAGGCCATGAGAGCTAAGATTTTCAAACTTCTCCCTTGAAAATATCTTGAGGAACATGTGGATATAACTTACTTATTTATGGGGAAAAATAGTGGTATTGAAATGAATGCTTCATAAGAGGGTTTATCAAAATCAATGGCAGAGAGTACCAAGCATCCATGGAGACACAGGGAGGAGGGAGCTCCACTCCCTCCTATAGTTATATGGTCGCAGACAGGGGAAGAGGAGGGAAGAAGAACAAACCTCCAAAGCCCATGGACGTCAAGACAAAAGACACAAAAACTCAGAAGGTGGAAGGTAGCAAAATCAATGCAGATCATGGGCCCACGAAGAAGACTGCCGGGAGGAAAAAGCGGAAGACAGAGGTCAAGGGTTAGAGGGAAAAGCTAAGATGGGACCCCGTAAACCCAAGACCACAACTAAACCTTGGGTTATTCTGAGCAACCCAACTCTGCAAGCACACAGAGACCACATGGCTAATTATGCCATCATATGCAAATTTATGGGAATCTGGACATCTGAGAAAGCGTTGTACACCTGAATAAAATACAATTGGAAACAAAAGGGGGAGTTAAATATTCATCTTAGATCCAAAGGTTTTTTCACTGTGGTCTTTACGGACATGGAAAATAAAGATATAATTTTTGAAGGAGGGCCATACTTCTTTGCAGTTGTTGGGCTCTATATGAGGCCATGGATGATGAACTTTGTGCTTGAATGAGAAACTTTCACTTCGGTACCAGTATGGATTAGACTCTACTACTTACCTTTAGATTATTGAATGCCAGAGCCTTTAAAAGCTATAAGAAATAAATTAGGTCATTTCTTAAAGATCTCAGAGGTAACTCTAAGGGGAAAATATACATCCTATGCCCACATTTGTGTCAAGATGGACCTATTTGGAGCCCTTCCAGATGAGGTCATTCTAGAAGTCTATGATGAGGAATGGGTTCAAGCAGTGGACTATGAACATATCCCATTCAGAAGTCGCAAATGTCATGAGCATGGGCATCTATCAAGAGGTTGTCCACTCAATCGAAGGGAGGAAAACCTAAATCCCAGCAAAGGAAAAGACCAAACAGGTTTCACCAAAGTGGTAGGGAAAGGAAAAGGGGGAGGAAGGAAGACACAAAAGAGCCATAGGGTGAATGATAACACAAAAAGTTACAACAACTTTGAAATCTTAGGAGAAAAAGAAATCAAGGAAGGGGATAAAGAGAGCGCAGAGAATCAGACAGCAAGGGGGGAAAAAAGAGACCAGTGTGGACTACATTCAAGAAAAAAATGAACACGTGTGGACTCTCTGAATACCATGGTCATAGAAAAAGACCAGGAAATGACTCAAAGTGAAAGTGGTACGGAGGATCAAGATTTGTAGGAGATCTTGGAAAGGGAGAACCTAGAGTTAGAAAAGCTTCTAGAACAGGGCAGGAACCTGGGAATAAACTCCATCCCTCAGGAGGAAGTGGATAAAGTCCAACAAATATTCCTTAACAAGACACACCAAAATAGTTGTAGGAGTCAAAGGAGGACATGACAACCAGGAAAACAAAGGAACCTCCTCAATAGGATTAATAACCAGAAAATTAACAAAGAATCCAACCAAAAGGAGGGATAGAAAGAGACAGAAGGAATTACTACTGGAGTGTGGCAAGCTCATGATTGATTCAGGAAGGATGAAATGCCTTTCTAGTTACTCCTTTATAACCCCACCTCAATGAAAATCACAACTTGGAACATTAGAGGACTAGGGAGTAGAAGAAAACAGAGGAATCTTGGTAAAAGGATTAGAGAGAAAAAACCTAACATAGTATTCATACAGGAAACAAAATGCTCAATGGAGAAGATCCATGAAAAACATAGCAAATGGGTAAATACATATGAATTCCTTGAAGTTAAGGCAAACAAATCTATTGGTGGTATTCTCACTCTCTGGGATCCATAGAAATTTGGTGTGATTGATGAGGAGGCATACAGACATCACCTTTCACTGATTTTCCAACCGGTGGGAGATAGGAAATGTTACATGATCACCAATGTCTATGGTCCACAACCAATGGAGGACAAACTTCAACTCCTCACAACACTTTAGGATATGAAGAAGAGATACCCATCTCTACCATGGATTCTTGGAGGTGATTTTAACATAACAAAATCACTCATGGAGAAGAAAGGAGGAACTAGAATACTTGGGAGAGATTCAATTGCCTTCTAGAACTTCATCACCAATATGAAATTGGTTGATATGGAAACAAGCAATGGAATCTTCACTTCGAAGAACAAAAGACGAGGCCCTTCCCAAGTGGCCTCAAAATTGGACAGACTTATGGTTTCAAAGGAACTTCTCATGGGAAGCAACATTACTGCATTGATTTTACCTTTTGGGGGTTCAGATCACTAGCCTATCCAATTAGAAGCCTCCCTTTTTGGAAAACCAAGGAACACCCCCTTCAGGTTTGAAAATGCTTGGCTCACACATTCTGATTTCCTCACAAATATTGAACAATGGTGGAAGGAAGATCTTCACCTTCAAGGTACAAAGATGTTCCTGCTTCACTGCAGGCTCAAACATATTAAAGGCAGACTCAAAGAGTGGAACAAAATGGAATTTGGTAACATCTTCAAAGCTAAAGGAGAGGTGGAAAAGAAACTCAAGGAAATAAACCAGATTCTTATCACAGAAGGATACACAGATGAAAGGAAAGAGATGGCAGAGTCATTTCAGCAGGAGTGGGACAATAGTTGCCTTTAAGAGGAAATACTCTGGAGATAGAAATCCAAAGTACAATGGATCAAAGAAAGGGAGAGAAACACAAAATTCATCCACAAATCCACCATAGCTCACAGAAGCAACAACAAAATTGTGAAACTTATAGATTAGCATGGTGTAGAGAGAAACACTCATGAAGAAATGGAGAAAGTCCTACTCCAACATTTTCATAAAATTGCTGAGGAAACCTCGAAAGATAGATACCAGTTTACAAAGAAATTCACTCAATACATCCCTAAATTGGTCACCAGAGAAGATAATTTCAATCTCAATAGACCAGTAACAATGGAAGAAATTGAGGAAGCAGTGAAAGAGATGCAAAATGGGAAAGCACCAGGCCCGAATGGCTTCAATGTGGACTTTTTCAAAGCTTGTTGGAAGATAGTGAAACAGGACATCCTGTAGGTAGTGGAAGACTCTCGGAGATTTAAGAAAGTATTAAAATTTCTCAATGAATCTTTCATAGCCCTAATCCCCAAACAGGAGAAGGCCACCTCTCCAAACATATTTCGACCTATAACAGTATGCAATTTGACCTACAAAATTATATCCAAAGTCATTTCCAATCATCTTAAACCTCTCCTCCCAACCCTAGTGTCAGAGGAACAAACACACTATGTGGAAGGATGACAAATTCTAGATAATATAATACAAGCACATGAAACAATTCATTCACTCATCACCAACAAGTAGGCTGGAATGATAATGCAGTTGGACATAGCAAAGGCCTATGATAAACTTAGCTAGTCTTATGTTAGAGAAATTTTAAAAGCCTGTGGATTTAATCACGATTGGATAAAATGGGTTATGGCGCTAGTTACCACAACCAGCTATTCAATTCTACTCAATGGAGCTCCTTCCAAAACATTCATGCCTTCTAGAGGTCTTAGGCAAGGAGATCCTCTTTCTCCCTTCCTCTTCATTCTAATGATGCAAGGGTTAGGAAGAGCCATCAGAGTTGCTAAGGAGGAAGGGAGAATTCATGGTCTAAGACTCACTAATGGTGGGGACGCGGTGACACATCAACAATTTGTGGATGACACTATGCTTCAAGGCACACGCATTGTTAAGGAAGCCAAAGCATTCAAACAAATTATGATTGAGTTTTCTAGGGCAGCAGGCACTGAGCTATGTCTCTTTAAATCAAAAATCTTCTTTTTCAATACATATATTTCAATTCAAAGAAATCTTTCTAGAATTTTGGGCTTTCAAAGTGAGACACTACCTATGAAGTACCTAGGAGTCCCTCTCATTGCTAAACCACTTCACCAGGACATCTGGGATCCCATTCTTAATATGCTAAAAGTTAAGATCAACAAATGGAAAAACAGAGCACTAATTCTAGCAGGGAGACTAGTTCTCACTAAGGCTATCCTACAAAGCATCCCTATCTATATGCTATCTGCCATTCCAGCACCAGCCAGTGTACTAACCAATATAAGAAACATTCAGAGAGACTTCCTATGGGGAAAATGTGAAGAAAAGAAGAAATGGGCCCGTGTGCCATGGGACAGAGTATGAAAACCTAAGTCCCATGGAGGCTTAGGCCTTCATGACTGAGGAATTCTAAATAGAATTCTTGGAGCCAAAATTTGGTGGAGATGGCTGAAAGAAATTAAAGCCCCTTGGGAAAAACTCTGGAAGCACAAATATGTTAGTGAATGGCAAGAGGAAAATCCAATCAGAATGACAGGACAGGTCAAAGGTTCTACAATTTGGAATAGGGCATGGGAGAACAGAGCCCTAGTCCAAAATCATAGTTTCTGGGAGATTAGAACGGGAACCTGGCTTGGTTCTGGGAGGAAAATTGGCAGCAGGAGAATAGTCTCCGAAGTGAAGAATTAGCAGACATTTATGTTGATACCATCAGCAAAGGACTAAAGTGGGTAAGGGACTATTGGGACCAGGCAAGGAATGATAAGAAATGGAGAACTTGGAAACTTCCAGACTACAGTGGAATGGGCATGATGCAAACTCAAGCCACAACCCTTCAAGGTCTTTTAGACAAGAGAAAAATTTTAAACTCAAACTTGAGTGGTACTCCTAGATGGGGAAAAAACAAGACAGGTCTATTCAACCTTAAAGAATCCAGAAGAATAGAGGCAGGGCTAAACCATCCCAACACTGATAAGACATGGAAAGAAATTTGGAAAAATCCTCATTGGATGAAAGTAAAGTTGTTCACATGGCTCGTTCAACAGGGCAAGATTCTGAAATGGGATAACCTAAGAAAAAGAGGTTTCGTTGGCCCCTCAAGATGTCACTTATGCAGACAGCAAGAAGAAACTACAAACCATCTCCTGAATAGATGCCCTTTCACCACAACTCTTTGGAATTAGGTTGGAGAAGTCTTTGTGCAAACAGATAGAGATGCTAATGACATCACCACCACTTTGAAGAACTGGAGGAAAAGTTTCTCGAATGATGAGATCATAAACTCTGCCTGGAGGCTGACCCCAGGATTCTTAATCTAGAATGTCTGGAAGGAGCGTAACAATAGGATTTTCAAGGAGCAAGTGAGTCTGGTGAGTAACATCCTCAAACTGGTCCTTAAACAACTCAAAGAAATTGTTCATTTCCTGGGAGGAGAAGCTATAGGTAAACCTATTGAACAAAGAGAGGCAAGAATATTGAAGAAATTAGAGCTCAAGGTTAATCCCCCTCTGAGTTTTATGCAGATAATCAAGAAAACCTCAACAAACAAGTCTTCTTAGCAACCCCCCTCTCATGGTTTTTTAAAATTCAACATAGATGGGGCTTCAAAAGGGAATCTGGGAGAAGTAGGTTATGGAGGGATTTGAAGGGATGAGGAAGGAAATATACAGGTCATCTTCCATAGTTATCTTGGCAAAGCTACTAACAATATGCCTGAGCTCATGGCGATGGAAACATGCTTGGAAATATTGCTCAAGTACAACATTCAAAATGTCATCATTGAGGCTGATTTAGAACTGGTCATTAACTCAGTAAAAAGAATAAATGTTGGAGTTGCTCCTGAGAAAATCTCAGAAAATTGGCGGCTTCTGCAAGTCTACCAAAGAATCCAAGCGCACCTAAAAACACTGAGAACCCTCGGATTGGTGCATGTTCGTAGGGAAGCCAACAACATGGCGAACTGGCTTGCAAATGAGGGGGTTCGAAGTAGGCATATTGATCTTTACTACTGGTGGGAGGAGCTAATGGATGTCAGGTTGAAGGAGGGTTTTTCATCCAGAGCCCTTAGCAACCAACAGTAGCATCAGGAAAATCAAGAGACCATTTTTGCTGACTTGGGCTAATTCATTCATAGGGATCCTAGAGGTTGCAGCCCGGGCATTTTGGTTTTTTTGACAGGCAGAATGGCGGGAGCTTCTTCTCACCTTGGTTCAGGCAAAGTAGACGCAGCGAGAGACCAAAAACCAGAAACTCTTGACAGCCTCAAAACCCAGGGTTTTTCTTATCTATTCGCAACATGCGTCTAAGGTAGTTTTTCGGTGATTGCAAGCCTTGCAAGTGAGAAGTGGTTTTTATTTTTTGTGAGCGATTCCATTCAGTGAGCTCCACATGGTAGTGGGGTCGGATGGAATACCGTCCTCATCGAACGTTATTGTTCGGTGATGTTGACTGGTGCGATATGATCCTTAACCGTCGAATATGGCAAGGTGAATCAACGGATGGGATTCATCAAGCATGTTGGTTGGTCCATATGGGTAAACATCGTGCTTCTCTGCACAGCGATATGGAACACAGCCATGGGATCGAGCGACGAGGATCGACAATTGAGGTTAAAGATGCATGTCAAGTAAAAGGCGGAAAGCATAATGTTCTTGGCGGGAAGAATCTTTTTACACATTCTATAAATTCGCGGGTTTGTGAGTTTTTCGAATATGAAATCAGCAAAGATTGGCACATATTTTCCTCTTCGGACAGAGTTGACACAGCTAGAGGCCGAAAATCAGAAACTCTTGGCGGCCTCAAAACCCTGGCTTTTTCTTATCTATTCGCAATACCGAGTCCAAGGCAGTTTCTTGGTGATTGCAATCGGCAAGTGGCTTTTCTTTTTTGGGAGTGATTCCATTCTGCAAGCTCCACGTGGCAGTGGGGGTGGATGGAATACTGCCCTCATCACACGTTATTGTTCGGTGATGTTGACCCAGTGCAATATGATCCCCAACCGTCGGATCTGGCAAGGCAAATCTACGGATGGGATTCATCAAGCTTGTTGGTGGGTCCATATGGGTAAATTTCGTGCTTCTCTACACAATGATATGGACCACAGCAGTGGGATCGGGCAGAAGGGATCGATGGTTGAGGTTAAAGATGTAAGTCAAGTAAAAGGCAGGAAGTATAACGTTCTTGGCAGGAAGCAAATTTTTACACATTCTACAGATTCGAGGGTTTGTGAGTTTTGTGGACATGAAATCTACAAAGATTGACACATATGTTCCTCTTCGGGTCCGACTCTAGATTTTGTTACACAGTTTCCGTCATATATTTATCTAGAGAAATTTGAGGTTTGGTTGTAGGGGTCGGGGCTTTTTCCTTTGTCCCGTTAACAGCTAGTGTTGGGTTTTCTCCTTAGGCCACAAATTTTCAATGAATGTTGTATTTTATGTATTTTATTTACGGTTTAATGAAATAGAAGGTTTGATTCTTGCTTCAACAAAAAAAAAAAAACTTACTTATTTATGGAAGTAGTGGGGGATGTACCCCAAATATATTTTCCAAGATGTGTGTAGTGTACCACTAAAATACTTTTGGAGGATAACCAAAAGATTTTTCTCTAACCAAGGGACAATCTTAACCAAGGGATAACCAAAAGATTTTGCTCTAGCCAATATATTAGATTTTCTTCGCAGCAATGGACCATTCAATTTTAACAGGGAGTAAAGTCCCAATCACTCGCACAACCAAGATAGATTCCCTCTTCCTAGAAATTGATTAAAGTTTTTAAGGGGATAGAAAATTGTTGGCTCCAGTAGATACTCAATTGTATCGAGGTCTGTCTAGTCTTTTCTTCATTCAAAAACTGCAAAAATACACACTCCAACTGAATCGTAGGAAGCAATTACAAATGTTTCCATATATCTGAAATTAGATTGGTAACGGAAAAGATGTTTAATTTATACCTTCAAAATTCTCCTTTCTCTTCCACCATTGTTCAACTCCTTTCTCTTCCTAGTGAGTATATGGGAGGTTTGTTACACATGGTATCAAACCAAAAGGTTCAAAACTAGGCCTAAGAGCAAACCAAAGAAAAAAACACAAATGCAAAAATTATTATGCATGGCATAAACATATGTGATACTTTGTGATAAGGTATTGTTACACAATATTTTGTCATGCCTCCTGCACTTCCCTGTGACATACCCTAAAGTGCCTAAAACATTATCATTACAATATACTCATCCATGTATACACCTCAGGTCCCTCCTTTAACTTTTCTTGGAAAACATCTGGAGCTTTCCCTGAAGAAATGGCTCTTAAAACCCTAAAATAAGAGTCATCGCCCTTATGAATCTCAAACCGTGATGATAACCTGTTGCACCTTGTTAAGCCAGTGATGGAATCACTTTGTTCTCTCTCATACTCACAATGGTCTCAAAAAGAAAGTTTTCCCAAAGAGGATGAGAAGCTTCCAGAGCAGCAAGCTAGAGGTGGTTTCGCATAGATGAGGTCAAATCTTCCCATTTTTACCTATGTGTTTTATCTCTATGAACTACCTCCTTGAGATGTGAGCCTAATCCTATCTTTGGAGATGTCCTAACTCCCTCTCCCAAACTATAAATTCATCCTCTCCCATTCCCAAATGGTTGGTTAGGTTAGAGGCTAGGTCAATCTATTTCCATCTTCACCCCTATGTTGAGCTTGTGCTTATAGGTTATTCATTAGACTTGGAGAAGGGGTTTTGGAGAGCCTTCCAACATCAAGGCTATGGTTGTAAGCTTCCCCTTTATTCTTTAAATAATAATACAATTGTTGGTTCATCTTCCCAATATATATGTTCATGTATGTATTTGTTTGGCTTTCCTTGATTAACTAAATATATTATTATTGGATTTTATATTAGTCTGAGTATGCTTTGTTGTATCCCAGATACTTGTGCAGGTACATAAGCGCTGAAATAAGCAGGAACAGGTCTATGACACAAGTGATTCGAGGATCTCAATAAAGGAGATTGGGTTAGCATCAAAGAAAGGTATACCATCTCTCATGTTCTATTTTTCAATCGTAATCTAGGAATG
Source organism: Pinus tabuliformis (assembly GCA_031772625.1). Lineage (NCBI taxonomy): Eukaryota > Viridiplantae > Streptophyta > Pinopsida > Pinales > Pinaceae > Pinus > Pinus tabuliformis. The sequence goes on along the minus strand of CM062806.1, from coordinate 872,988,998 downwards.
TGTCTAGTTGACTGTCCCTTTAGTTTCTAGACCCACTCATTGGGCTAGAGGGATCAGCTCTATCCATAGAGAGGATTAACCTTGTCAACAAAATGGAAACTAGTATTCCCAAGGTCTTATAAGTGTGGTCGACAGGTTCATATCGACCTTTGTCATCAGCCTCTAACGGTCGTGTTGGTGATAAACCTTCAACTAGTCAAGCTCATGGAGAAAAGGGAAAATTAAAATTTCCCTTTAATTTGTGTGAAGGTAACCATCCCATTCACCTTTGTCCTCTTATGGATGAAGCTTTCAAAGAGTTAAAAAAACCTTAAATTTTCTCAACCTCGTCTTCCGAATGGGTATCGAAATCTTTCCCCTGATCCTTCACTAGTTGATCTAGTGATTTATCAAAAGTCATCTTTGGTCAACCCCACTCTCTCTGAATGTGGGTTTCGTGAGTCCATTCTCAGCCAACCATTGGTTTGATAAAATGGTAGACTTAACTCTACCTTCAATTAGCTGTAGCTTTCTGGTTGAGAGTGAGCCTCATACTGCTCAGGCTCTTTTTGTTTCTTTAATTTCGAATGAACTGGCGGTGAATACTCATGTTCCTAAGGTGCATGAGATAATTTCCCCTATTCCCATCAAGCAAGAGGGAAGATCTCAAGTTCCTACGACACCCCGTCCGAGCAGTTTAGTCACTTCTTTTCATTGGAGTCGACTAGCAGGATAATGCCTTTCGGTTTATGTGCCTTTCTAGATTACAGTACAGGCTTATCATATGGTCGTACCTAGCACAATCATAGACAAGGGTGAATTTGTTAGCATTTTGTCCTCGACCTCTTGGCAAGATTTAGGTTCTCCTCATCTTGTCCCCGTCACCCAAAATGTTTTAGCTTTTAATAGAGGAGCTAATCAACCATTAGGGATCCTTCCTAAGTTACCTATTACTTTAGGAGGAAATATTTTCTATATAGACATGGTGGTTGTCCAAGGCCCTTTGGATTTTAATCTACTCCTTGGATGTGACTATGTTTATGTCATGGGAGCTATTATTTCTTCTCTCTTTCGACTTATGTGTTTCCCGCATGACAGAAGCATTGTGATCATTGATCAACTTACATTCATTGGTTCTTAATCAACCATCATCCCTAAATGGTTCTTATGTGCAAACGGTATCACCCCCGCCATAGGTTAATTACGTGGCCACCTACCCCATGCTCACATCTACTAATGACCTAGTAGGTGGTGTAGTACACCATGTACTGGGGCATTGGAGACCAATTTTTCATTTGGATCCTTGGACATGTATCCCTTCCAGAGTGTTGTTCTCCCATCTGATGAGAACCAATTGACTCTAATTCTAAACCGGGACTTGACTCATAATCAAAAGCTCTGATTGGTGTGCGAAATAGTTGGAGGCTCGCTTGGGTTTGATTGATATGACATAGCCTTTATTAGTTTAGGATGGTGGGTGGTATCCCTCATGCCTACACACACTTATTCACTGAGATAACATGAAGCGCCATTGATCATGGAAGATGCACGATGTGAAGGGTGGTAACCCTCGGCGCCTACAGGTGGTGGGAGTGGATGTGGAGTTAAGAACATTTGACTGTCGTATAAAATTGGGTCCTCATCTTCTCAGGGAGCCTAAGTTTGATGTTTATAGGTTTGCAGCACTGGTCCCTATCTCTATTCAAGCTTTGTGTATAAAGTCTGGTATGTTATAATGCTATCTTTATATCCTAGGTTTGGGGTTGATACTCGTGATAAGCCTTGCGTCTAGAGGGGAAAGGAAACACTGGTTAAATTAGCAGTTTCTGTGACTCGTAATATTGGCCTTCATGACCATGTAATGTCGATTTCTATATTTTTTGTTAACATCCTTTCTCGTATGGGCACATTTACTGGTTTCTAGTTTTTTCTCATGATGTTTCTTATGCATGTTGATAATTCGGTCCCTTGTTTTAAGCTTAAATTGTCTAGGCAAGCCCTATGGAGAGTAAGGGTTCTGGTAAATGATCAAGGCTAAGTAAACGGACTCAAGGCTCAGGCGTGCCTTTGTACAGTGGGTTGGTTTTTGAGTGTGAGAAGGTGGGAGAAGGGTGAAGAAAGGGGGCTTGACATTGGTAGATATGGTGAAGTGTCAGCCTTGCGATGTAGCCTCAGACCGAGGCAAAAGGGGTCACAGACACCAGGAAGGAAAAGGTAAAGAATTTGGTTCGTATTTCAATTGGACTGTGCAATAGAGTATTAAGTGGAAAAGTATTGTGCAGCTGAGTACTACACGACAGGGGACTGTGCAGCATAGGATTGCGTGGCAGAGGTGTCAGAAAATTAACTTTGAGATTCTTTAGGCCACAATTCAATCATTTTGTGAAGGGACCGAGGCGTAAGTGAACATATTGATCGCGACCTGGGAGGCAGAGTTGAATGCGAAAGTTGACTTGAACCGTCAGCCGAATATTTGGGGGAGCTAATCACAAACCCTAGGTCAACTCGTGGTCATTTCACCCTATTTAGATAGTCTGTCCATCTCTTCTAATTAATAAAATGCATAGTGTTCAAAGAAATGGTTGCGACAAACAACACAAAAACACAAATTGATCCTGAGTCGGGCCTCCGAGACATTCAAAAAGAGCTCCATCGTATTCAACTTCAGTCACAGAATCATAACGCTCACGTAGGCCACATTGAGCAACATATCCCATGTCTACCACAATCTCAATTGCCAGGATCAAGTGCTAAAGTTCCTGCTTCGGTGGAATCATTAGTTGATCGAAGTTTTTCCTGTTAATTTTAACTTAATATTGGTTGTATATGTCAGGTAGCATTTATGTTTACCTTTTTATGCTTACTAGTTGGTTTCTAGACTATCAGCCTTATAAGGCTTAGTTAAATAGACACAAACTATTTATGTTTTGGATGGCTTATAATGTGATTCGGCGGCCAACAGACCTGGTTTCCCGCTTGGCAGGTTGAGGCCACCGAACAACTTATATATTTGTAACCTGCTTGTTTATAGATGAATGAATGAAAGGTACTCTTAAGCTTAAAAGAAAACATAATGTTATTTATTTATTCAATATTTAATATATTTAATATTTTAATTAAATTTGTTATTTATATATAATTTTTAAATACATTAATTAATATTCCAAAATAAATTAAAATATTTCTAAAAAATTCAATTTTAAATAAAATGTTATTTTATATTTAATACTAAAATTAGAAAAAAAAAACATAATTTATCTTATAAATATTTAGGTCGATAGGTCTTCCTTTTGAATCAATTCAGCTCATATTTTTGCCTACCTTTTCCATCGAGGAGTGAGATCTGTGCAACATTCCTGTTGCATCCTTCGTTTGTCAATAACATATCAGCAAATGTTGCATCGTACCTCTTCCACTCAAATCCATTTATAGAGTGAACGACTGAGTATGGGTCATTTAATATGCATGGGGATGGAGTAAATTACTTTGCTCAGTTTAGTCCTACTTTGGCAGAAAAGAACATAAGAGAATCCAACATGAATACTCAAACACATATTGATATACACTTCAAGGTGAAGGTTATTTACTGACTTCAGTATTTTTTAGTTTTGCAGATACGAAACTAAATAACTACTTTATTTCTCTAACACTTCTTCTTTCTTGTCACTTCATGTTTAAATAATTTGGCGATGGGGTGAGAAGCTTGTGACTCATGTGCAGTTTTGTTGATTTATCATAAATTAGTGAAGAAGGATCCTACACTTACTTTGTACAACTTTGTCATTACTAGTGTCAGTTATATATTAATCAATGTTCGAGCTAGAGGCTTCCTTAAACCGCTTATTTTGTTGATCATTCTTCAAGAAACTAGAGTTGGAACTATCTTGTAAAGCATAATGTCGTTAGGAAAATACAATAAGGCATGGGGGTCGCAAGATGAGTAATCTAGGCTCGATGCACACTCACATTTCGGTGTGATTTCTATTAAAGATGAGGATTATTGTGCTTATTATATCCTTATACAAGCCTCTATTTGAAAGATTAATTTGGTGTTGCGTCATCCTGTCAGCCACCTAGGTTGTGGAATTCAAGCCTGCTATATGAAAAATTGATTTTTTTAATATTTTAAAATATTGCAAGATGCTTCTATTAAGAAAAGTCTTTTGGTAGAAATCACATAAGAGAAATTTTTGGCCAACGCATTTCAAATCAACAAGTGTGATTCATCATCAAGACCAGATGAAGAGGCAGACTATGGAAAAGGCTTAAATAGAGAGAAATGTAGAGACCTTTACCATGGTCTACCTCTTCATCTGGTCGTTATGATAAAACCACAATGTGTTGGCCAAAAACTTCTCTTATGTGATTTCTACCTAAAATCTTTTCTTAATTCATTATGGATCACAAAAGCCTGAATTTAGAAGCAACATCTATTATTTACTTTACAAAAGAAACACACGGCTCTATAAGCTAAAGCTTAGACAAATGCTCTAAAAAGTGGATGGCCATATGCTTCAACAATGGAGAAATGTCTATAGATTCATATGATCAATAAGCTTTGATATTTTCTTCCCGAGTCCAATTCATAATGTAATTATGCCAAAGTCATTATTTTATGGATGGATCCCATCGACCTTCATCATTTGTGGAGGACCGTTCGAACCTTGCTACCCGTTTTTTATTTTATATTATAATTATGTATATATGTAATTATTTGCATTTTTAGGTTTGAGTGATATCATATTATAGATGTGAATTCAAAAAGGCCTCTCCATTTCCAAAACATTGACCATTCCAAACAGCATAGGAAAATTTCATATATTTTTTATTTTTATAAAAGTTATGTATCAACATAATTGTTTAGAATTTGAGCTATATATCTATGTTTTTTGAATTTTGTTTAATTAATATTTATAATTCTTATAATTAAAACTTAATATATTTTTTAAAAATAATAATTTTAATATTAAATTATTAAAATTATTAATATAATTTTGCTTTCTAATATTATTCATATAATTTTATTTGTTTTTATTCTAATTTAAAAAAAAAAAAAAAAATCATATTATTTTAAATAATAAGATTATTTATTTTCTATTCATTATTTGAGTAACAAATTAAAAAAAATTGTAATATAAAACTTTTAAAATACAACTTTAATTATATCATGAGTCTTAAAATGTCAAAAATATATTAGTGCTTTTAATTATTAAAAGTATTCATACTTTTCTTTATTTAAATTATATTTAGGTTTTAACTTTAGAAAACACTTTGAATAAGAAATTAATTAAAACATTGGATGAGATTGAGTTGCACAAGGCATTTCCAAACTTTTGGATCCCCAATTTTCATTTGATAATAGATGGTTCCCTTGGGAAAAATATTTCATTGAGAAGTTTGAAAGGATTTGATTTAAGTCTACATGAAAGTACTAGGGTTGTTCATTTAAGATTTTAGGATATATGAAATAAGGATCTATATATATATATATATATATATATATATATATATATATATATATATATATATATATATATATATATAAAAGCCATTAGGGTACTAGTGTTGTTCATTTAATGAGGGGCACTAACATTGGTACATTGGTGAAACCTTGTAATTCAGAGGGTTTACCATACTAGAGAGTTCGTACAAAAGCTCCATAAATATGTAGGTCCATTAGATAATGTAGAATTATAAAAGTTTCCATTGTTAGCAATATAGTAACGATCCTTTGAATAGTTACAACATCTTATATTGTAAGTGATAAGAAGATGTTATTTCTCATTAGTAAAAAAGGTGTGCATATGACACCTTTGATATGGTTAAGTAAACTATTGGACTTTCATCATCTCAATATTTCAAATATTATTTTAATTATGTATTACCAACTTAAAACAAACACTCTAAACAACCTAAATCTAATACAATAATTATTATTTCAAACCAAAATACAAATTTTCCACTTGAGCAATTTCAATTTAACAATTCTATAAACCTTTACCATCTCTAATATATTATATAAACCTTTACCATCTCTAATATATTATACTAAAATACCAGCATAAATCAATATACTATTACTTATTACACTTCTCCCATTAGCCGTAAAATATAAGTCATTCCAGATGGCCAGATAAAACCATTCGATCATTCGTAAATTGGTTTCCATTCCTATCAAAATCCATGACCATGCCATTATTATCCACCCTTGCAATTGCAATATTATGTTATATATTGCAATCGCAGGAATTACAAAACGGGTCAAATGGAGATGGAGCGCATTGACAATCGCAGGAATGACAAAATTCGTTAGAGGAATTAAATTGTTAAAAATGTTTTTTATAAAGAATTTATACAACTTTGAAAATAATTTATACAAGTCTGAAAATAATTTTGATAAAAAATTTATACAACTTTATATCGGATCTAGTATTTAAATATTCAAACTGAAAGAAAACATAGTCTTTCTGGCACTGGACATTGAGGAAACCATGTCCACGCCCGCTCCCCCAAAATCAAACCATAAATTTCCAGATTTTTGTAACGAAGATTGGAGACAACATTCGTGACGACATCATCGCCGCGTTTATTGTTTAAGACAAAATATATGGTGTATATTTTGTTATTGTTACTGTTTAGTGTTATTGTTACCATATTTAATTATGCCAATGTTTACTTTTACTATTACCATATATTTTGTTTAAGAAAAAATATATGGATATGGATTCTTAAATGTCCCTTCAAACCTAGATCAGATATTAAAGTTGTATAAATAATTTTCAAAATGATTTTTAACATTGTTGTTTTTATGATATATTTAAATACTTTAAATATATTTGAATATTTTACTTTTAATTTATTCTTTCCCATCAAAAGTGTATATATCAAATTTTAAATATATTAAAAATTGAAAAGTTTTTAAAAATATCATATTTGTTTTCGAAGTATTTCAATATTTTAGTTATATATATGTAATTTCAATATTTTAATAATATATTTGTTTTTTTACATAAATAATTAAATTGGATAACATTTGGATTATATAACTCAAAGAACAATGATAATAAGAATAGTTTAAATATTTATATTCCTCATATGTGATATTTAGAGTTGTTACAAGTAATTTAAAATATACAACTCTTGCAATTTTTGTTGTAGTGTTTTGGTCAAAGAATTTCCTAGTTATATATATTTATATATATTCAACAAGTACAAGGCTATATATTTCATATGAGGAATATACATATACTATTGAATGTAGACTGATGGGAGAGATCATATTCTCCATGATGTTAATGGCTATGATCTATGGCATAACACTAGATTAGTTCATAATCTTTATTTGAAGGGCATGAAGGGTCGTGGCTTCTTTTGTACTAATAAAATTGCATCAAGTGGTAGTCTAAAGGCATGGGAAGTTTCCCTAATTTATTCATTATTTCATATCCTATAAAATATTTTTTTAAACAAAAGAAGATACTATCATCAATTATGTTCTCATCAATTTCATATCAGCCTAGTTATTAGACATTCTCCTTAATTTTTAATTAGTCTTGGTTCTTTACTGTTGTAATGAAAATTAAATTGTGTTGGATTAATTATGTGGTTATGATAATTTTATAATAATGGAGAATGTATAAAAAAGATTCTTGAAGAAATTGAATTTCATTTGGAAGATGTTCATGTTAAATATGATGATATTATTTCTTAGCTTATAGTCATTAATGATTACTAAAAATTGATAAAGGAGACTATTTGATGCAAGGCATCGCTTATATGTATCTATGTATTTATCTAATTTAGAATGTTTTAGAAAATTCTAGATTTTATGAGATTTCTAAAATTGAGAAGATTTATCTTAACTTTTTCCAAATATCCCATAAAGAGTTTTGTATTTGAAGAATTCCAAAAAATTTTCCTCACCATGTAATTTATTTATAAACCCAAATTTAGAAAGAAAATAATTTAATACATCTTATGTTTGTTTTTATTAATGAATTCATCATCTGGTCTCTGTGTCAAATTTTGGTATGAGAGAAAAGGTTATGGATATGTCAATTGGAACTTAGTGTGTAGAGACCTGCGTGTGGAGATCTGCATGGAGACTTGTGTGGACGTTGCAATTGGAGATTTGTGTGGATGCAGACAACGTTGGGAATTTGTTGAAGTACGAGTTTAAATTACATTGAAGGAGACGTATTAAAAATTATTCGGTCATGTGATAATTTACCATATTCCCTTTTCACTCATTTAAATAAAATTCACCCACATAGTTTTAAAAAAAATGGAAAAGGTGTTTATATAAAGTGGAGATTGTTATGTTTAATATAATTTTCTATAAGTGGAGATTATTATATAAGGTGAGTTTATATAATTCTTAATGTTGGATGTTCCGTAAATCACTTTATAATATTTAATTATTTCAAAAAGTCATAAAACGTATAGTGTTTTGGTAATTTATTAAAAGAAAATTTGAAGGTTATTGTTTTTTATTTTAATTAAAAATAAAGATGAAGATGGTACATAGAGTTAAAGGAGTCACAGGAGTTTGAATTGGTTGAGGAAGATCAACTTCCAACTAAGTCTTACTCAATGAAGTAAGACATATTTGAATGAGATTAGATGCATTGGAGACAACACGTAGAAGAGAGGTTGACATTGGTGGTATCAACTAAGCAGAGGAAACCTCAAAAGAAGACGTTGAACCTCAAGAAGAAACTCCACAAGAGAAAATGGTCAAAATGATCGCGGGAATAAATAGCAAGCCAAGATTGGAAGTGCCTATGTATGAGGGAAACTTAAACCTTGAATAACGGATCAAATGGATTAGTCCCATGGATAAATATTTTGACTATGAAAATGTAGCTCAAGATAAGAAAGTCAAGTTCACCCAGATTAAAAGGACATGTTGCACTATGGTCGGAGAGCATGCAAGCTGAGTGGAGAAGTAAAAGAAATGGGAAGATCACTAGTTGGGATCGGATGGTAGCCAAGCTCAAACGTAAATTTCTTCCTCAAGATTATCAGTTAAATATTTTTCGACATATGCAAAATCTTAAGCAAAAATTTATGTCTGTAAAAGTATATACAGAAGAATTTTATAGATTACCCGAAAATTCTATAAAATACCCATAAATTTTTATAGGTACAAGGTCTAGTCATGTGGAAATGGATGATGAAAAACTATCTGGATATATTAATGCCTTAAGATTTGAAATACAAGGTGAATTGGATATTTTATCTTTGAAAATTGTTGAAGAAGTTTACTACATAGCCCTCAATATAGAAGAAAAACTAACAAAGAAGCAGAGTCAAAGAGGAAGAGGATGAAGTACTACAAGGAGCAAAGGATAATCAAGAAGAGGACCATCAAGTAGAGGATAATCAAGCAGAGGATATTCAAGTGGAAAATTCTCATTCAAAAAGAAGAAGGCAGCAATTCACATCAGCCAGAATCATCATCAAGAGGAGATTTCAGATAACGAAGTCCATATCAAAGAGGTAGAGGTCGATATTTTGTGGTAATATGTTGTACATGTAATGAAATTGGCCATAAATCTGAGTAATATATCGAATTATTTTCTAGTTAGGGTAGCATACATATGGCACAAATTAATACAGAAAGTATACAATCCTCTACACATGAAAATGCACCTCAAGCTAGTGAATCCTTAATGATGAAAAGAGCTTTATTAAAGTCTCCTAAAGAATTCAAGGAACTTACACAAAGGAAAAAACTTTTCAAAATTGTATGTATATCAAAAGGAAAATGTTGTAAAGTAATTATTGATAGTGGGAGTTACCATAATCTAGTATCCACAGAAATGGTAGAAAAGTTAAATTTAAGGAAAACTAAACATCATGCTCCCTACAAATTCTCAAAGTTGCAAAAGGGACATCAAATATTATTTAATGAACAATGTCAAGTGGAGTTCCAGATAGGATTCTATAAAGATAAAGTTCTTTGTGATGTTATGCCTATTGATGTGCGTCATAATTTGATTGGAGACTATGGCAATGTGACATGAAAGAAATACCCAATGGAAGGAGCAACACCTATACTTTTTGAAAAGGATGGAGAAAAACATGTACTCTTTCCTTTGAAGAATGAAAAAACACGAGAAGAAGACCAATCCAAGGTAATAGTAATTAGTGGAAAAGAGTTCCTTCAAGGAATCAAGCATGAGGAGAAAAATTTTGCTTTCATTGGTAAGCCAAAGGTAGTCCTCACAAGCACAAATTTGAATGACCTTCGAGAAGAAATTAAAAATATGTTGAATGACTTCATTTGATATTGTAGTGGATGACTTGCTTGATAGTTTTCCTCCCATTAGAAGTATCAATCATCATATTGATTTAATTCCGATTTCCAACCTTCCAAACAAAGAAACCTACAGAATGACTCGAAGGGAGAATGAAGAGATTAAAAATCAAGTGCAGGAACTTTTGGATAATGATATCATCTGAGAAATCTTAAGTCTGTTTGTTGTTCCAATAGTGTTAACTCCAAAGAAGGATGGTGGATGGGGAATGTGTACAAATTCTCGAGCAATCAACAAAATCACAATCACGAACAAGTTTACATTACCTTGTATTGATTATCTTATAGATTGTTTAAGTGGTGCTTCATATTTCTCTAAAATCGATTTAAAAAGTGATGTCATCAAATCGGAATCAGAGAAGTTGATGAATGGAAAACAAAATTTAAAAGTAATAATGGTCTATATGAATAGTTGGTAATGCCTTTCAGACTTACCAATGCTCCCAATACCTTTATGAAGTTAATGAATGAAGTATTAAAATAATTCATTTGAAAATATGTTATAGTTTATCTTGATGATATCTTAATTTATAGTGAATCAAAATAAAAGCACCTAAGACATCTTAAGATGGTTTTGAAAAAGTTACAACAGGAAAATTTGTTAATCAATTTAAAGAAGTGTAGTTTCATGAAAACAAAATTATTGTATTTGGATTTTTTTATCTCAAAAGAAGGGTTAAATATGCATCAAGAAAAAGTGAAGGCGATAATCAATTGGCCAACCCCAAGAAGCATTCCAGAGGTAAGAAGTTTTCATGGATTGGAAAGTTTTCACAAAAAAATTATCAGAAATTTCAGTGGTATATGTGTTCCAATTGTAGAAACTATTAAAGAAAGAAACAAACCATTCCATTGGACAGAACAAGCTAATAAAAGTTTCAAATTATTAAAGAAAAAGATTACAAAACAACCTATTATAGCATTGCCAGATTTCAACAAGTTGTTCTAGGTTGAGACTGATGCTAGTGGAACTGTAATAGGAGTTTATTTAAGTCGAGAGGGAAGACCAGTAGCCTACTATAGTGAAAAACTCAATGAAGCCAAGAAAAATCACTCTTCTTATGAAAAAGAATTCTATGTCATTGTACAAACTTTAAAAAAAAATGGAGACATTATCTTATGCCAAAATAATTCATCCTTTACACAGATAATCATGATTTACAACACATCAACAATTAGACAAAATTGAGGAGTCAAAGACATGTTAAATGGATTTAATTCTTACAAAATTTTACATTTGTTATCAAGCATAAAAGTGGGCAGTCAAATAAAGTAGCAAATGCAATATGCAGGATTAATTTAATTCTGTAAGAATTCCAAGTGAATGTCTTAGGATTTGATGAACTAAAAGATATGTATAAAGATGATCCCTTATGTTCAAAGGAAGATAGTTATACATTCCAAGATGTTCGATGAGGGAAAATCTATTAAAAGAAAAACATAGTGGAGGTTTAGCAGTTCATTTTGGGTAAAATAAAACTGTAGCACAGTTACAAAAAATTATTATTGGCCTCGCATGCAAGGATATGTAAGAAGATTTGTTGAAAGATGCAGGATATGTCAATATTCAAAAGGAAGAAGTTAGAACACTAGACTATATCAACCTTTACCAATACCAAAGCTACCGTGGGACTCTATAAGCATGGATTTTGTACTAGGATTGCCCAAAGCACAAAGAGGAAGTGACTCAATATTTTTTGTTGCTGACAGATTGTAAAAAATGGCACACTTTATAGCTTATAAAAAGATAAATGATGCAACTAACATAACAAAATTGTTCTTCAAATAAATAGTTAGATTGCATGGATTACCTACAAGTATTATTTTTTACAGAGACATCGGGTTTGTGGGCCATTTTTGGAGAAATTTATGGAAAATGTTAAGAACCAATCTTATTCTTAGTTCAACTTATCATCCCCACACTGATCATCAAACAAAGGTGGTAAATAGAAGTGACAATGGGATCGGGTACTTGCTCAGGCAGAATTTGCATATAACAACTCACCTAAGAGAAGCACAGGATTAAGTCCATTCCAAATTATTTATGGAATGCATACAAGAGGAATTTATGAGGTAAGGAGATGGGAAGAAAAGAATTTAGAAGTGCAAATGGTGAAGATTTTGCAACCAATATCTAGGAAATACAGGATCAGATCAAGCAGCAAATATAAATGAAGAGTAGACTCCAAAAGAAGAAACCTGGACTTTGATTTTGGAGACTTGGTTGTGGCACATTTTTGGAAAGAAACATTTCCTAAAGGGGAATATAATAAGTTAAAACTGAAAAAGATCGAACCATAAAAAAATTTGAGGAAATTTTCCTCGAATGCTTATGAAATAGAACTACCCAAAGTCTTTGGTATCTCACCAATCTTTAATGTTTCAAATCTATACCCCTTAAAGGAACCAATAAATGATCCTGTAGATTCACCTACTAATATAAAATTTAGTGAGATAAACAACTACCTTCAGCACTAGTAAAGTAGACTGAATCAATCATTGATAAAAGGGTGGCTAAAAAGATGAGGAATAAAGAGTATTTTCAATACTTGGTTAAATTCAAGAATCAAGCAATCAAAGATGCTACTTGGATGACACCAACAAAGATTTCAAAATATCGTATCAGTATTGAAGGACTCGAGAAGAAAAACATAAGAATATATATTTTCCTCGCTGGTAGTATGATGCAGGAGCATCTCTTATTTGTATTTATGTATTTATTTAATTTGGAATGTTTTAGAAAATTCTAGATTTTATGGAGACTTCTAGAATTGATTAGATATTAAGTAGTTAGCATAGATTCCTAGAATTGAGAGGATTTTTCTCAACTTCCTCAAAACATCCAGGAATGAGTTTTCTCTTTGAGGAATTCAAGAGTTTTCTTCCTCAAGAATAAATTGTTATGTAATTCATTTGTAAACCCAATTTTGGAGAGAAATTAATTTAATAAAGTTTATGTTTGTTTTTATGAGTGAATTCCCGATGTGGTCTCTACGTCACAATTGTCTATGAAAAATATTTAAGTGGATTGGTTATGCAAAGAGAGGGAAATAATTCAAATGGGAACCTTATTGGTATATCATTACCAAGAAAAAATTCAAAGAATTTTATTGCTATCAACATTATTAAGGAAGTCAAGAAGGTCAATATCAATATTATGGAGGTTAAAGATAACTACTATGAATTGGAGAAGTCACAACAATAATACATGGAGTCAATGCAAGGAGAATTATGTAAAAACCAACCATCATTGAATAAATCCAAGAGAAACTAAGTTTGGAAGGATAGAACATGATCAACCACAAGAGAAATATAGAAATATAAGGATATCCCATTATTTGGTTTCATCACATGTAACACCCTTAACTACAATTATTTGAGGACAAAGGCTTTCAAAGGAGGGCATTGCAATATGACAACAAGTGGGGGCATATATTGGGTTAAATGTGCAAGAAATACATAAATAAACATGTAATTTATGAGGAAGGGTGATTTGGTATGCATGCATGCATTTAGGTATTTGTAGTAAGTTCTATAATTCTTTAAGGATTTATTGTGTAACTTATTTATATTAACTATTTTGGAGGTAGGATGCATGATCTCATTGATGTAAATGGTATATAATTTTGTTTTTCTATGCATTTGGAGTATAAAAATACATAGGTTTTGTTATGAAACCAGCTCACAAAAATATAGAAAAGATAGATCAACGCCTTATAATTCAGCCTCTTTGAGGGGGCAACATCATTTACATTACACAAATGAACAATTCTTCGATGATACAAATGAAAAGACCTTCTTTCTATATATAGGAGTGTAAGGGGTCATAATATAATCACAGCCGACATAACAATAATAATGTAAGGGCACAATAATAACAATAGTGGGCTTCTATGGGGCACAATAGTAAAAATATGGGCACTACATGGGTACATCAATATAATAAGGCGGTTGTACTAATAACAATAAGGGTTACACTAGTAGTATATGGGCCTAACATGCCCCTCTTCTTCAAAAAGTGTTGTCCTCAACGCTTGAGTAGTTCTTTATGCTTCTGTATAAAATTCTTGTCCTCCCATGTGGAATCTTCAGGGGGTAAGTTCTTCCACTTAATGAGATACTCTGAAATTGATCGATTTCGTAGCTATCAGTTTCTTGTTTATGTGACTGCTCCGGGTTCCAATATGATTTTTCCTTCCTCTTCAAGTTTTAGCAATATTGTTTGAATAGGGATCTTCTGAAACTTTTGAATGAGTGGCCATACTTCTTCGTCCTTCTTCCATTCATCCCTTGCTTCAATTATCCAATCTGGATGGATAATATAAATAGCACAAAACAATGCTTCCACATCCTCATCCTTTCTTGAGAGTGCATCTGTAACAAAATTTTGCTTCCCTTTTTTATAGATGATGTCAAAGTCATAACCCAACATATTTGTGACCCATTTTCTTTTTCTTCTAAAGATAATAGTTGTTCTAAAAATTATTTAAGACTATCATGATCCATTTTTACCTTGAAGTGTCTTCCCATTCGGTAAGGTCGTCATTTCTTAAGTGCATATAGTATTGCCAACATTTCCTTCTCATAAATAGCTTGCTTGAGATGTAGCAGTAAAAATACCCAATCACCTACATCAAAACATTTTTCACTACACTGTTGATCTACCTGTTGTTTCATTTGATTTTGCACCAAAGTGGCGTTATCCTTTAAAAGTTCGAGAACTTGTTGTTGATGCTCGATGTGATCTTTCACTGCTTGAACCTTTTTCTTCTTGATATGTCCTTCTATCTTTAGAGTTTGAGGAGTGGTAATTTCTTCCAATCCTTTACAAGATATGGTCAGATTCATTTCTTGATGCTCGATGTGATCTTTCACTTCTTGAACATTTTTCTTCTTGATATGCCCTTCTATCTTGATAGTTTGAGAAGTGGTAATTTTGACCAATGAATTGCAAGATATGGTTGGATTCATCTCTTCTTTCTCGATGTGATCTTTCACTTCTTGCACCTTTTTATTCTTGATATGTCCTTCTATCTTGAGAGTTTGAGGAGTGGTAATTCTTGCCAATGCTTTACAAGATATGGTCTGATTCATTTCTTCTTTATCTGGGGTTGGGTCCTGGTGTATATCCTCTTTTTTTTATGTTTCTTGATCCTTTTCTTCCTCCTCTTCATACTCTATGTAAAATAAGTTCTTCTCAGCACACTTATGACCTTTAGTGCATTTGCTATCACAATTGTAACATAGCCTTTTTTCTCTTTTTTCTTCCAATTGTTGTGGTGTAACCCTTGTAGGTTGTGGAAGGCTATGAGAAACAACACTTCCATATTTATAGTTGTGAGGGGTAGACTTCCTTGTTACCATAATTGTACTTTCCACTATGTAACAAATCCCTTTTACTCTTTCCAATTGTTGTGATGTTGCTCTAAAGAAGGTGTTGCTCTTTGTATCCTCATAATGTGTTATCATTTCCTCCGTGAAAAGTGACCACGTAACAAGTTTTTTACGAGAACAAAGCCCTTTATACCATAAAAATTGATCTAGTTCTAAATATGAAGATGCAATACATACCTTTTGTAACAATGGTACACCATGTAGATCAAAATATTGCTCCATCTGAAGTATCCAATTTACTGGATCCTTGCCATCAAACTTCCTCATCTTGCTTTTTCTTGATTTTAGGAGCTTGATCTTGAAACAACTGTAACTCAGTACTTTCGGATCTTTAAGTTCTGAAATTGTGACCTGCAGTAGCCCTCTGTGTCCTCTTTCTAATGCCACTAGTCTGATCCAAATTGGGTTCTCCAAGGAAGAGTTATGCCAAATCTCCCACAGTGACCTAATTATATACTAGTTCAGTAGATCAAACTTGTATGATGTGCCACGTGTCACTGTTTTGACCTTTGACTCTTGAAAATATATACAGGAAACTACAGTCTGTCCTCTTTCTATACCTTCTTACGAAATTTCAATCCAATGCTTAGAGATAAAGTTATGACGATTTTCCCCAAGTCACCTATTTGGAATGTAATTCAGGAGTCTACAAAAAGACCAACTTCCTCAGATCATATCTCCGCAAATATAGTGCAAAAATCTATGAAATTCGGACCCAAGGTTCAGTGTGATTTCTTCTCAAATGGGTTTTTTTTTCACTTCTGAAACGTCATAGAAAAAAAGTTATAGCAAAAATGCCACAATGACCTATTTGGAGCAGCAAAACCCTAGAATCCAAAGCTCTCATACCAAATTTTATGAAACCAGCTCACAAAAAGATAGAAAAGATAGTTGAACGCCTTAGAATTCAACATCTTCGAGGGGGAAACCTCCTTTACATTACACCAATGAACAATCCTTGGATGATACAAATGAAAAGACCTCCTTTCTATATATAGGAGTTTAAGGGGTCATAATATAATCAGAGCTGACATAACAATAATAATGTAAGGGCACAATAATAACAATAGTGGGCTTCTATGGGGCACAATAGTAACAATATGGGCCCTACATGGGTACATCAATATAATAAGGGGGTTGTACTAATAACAATAAGGGGTTACACTAGTAGTATAGGGACCTAACAAGTTTACTAACATGTGATTTAGTTGTATAAAAAATTTCTTAATGTCTTCATCTTGTGTGGAAATAACTCTCCATTGTATCTCTTGTGTGACCCTAGGAAATAGAAAAAAAACATAATTTTTTTACCTTAAAATAATGTGTTATTCAAGCTAATTCATATATAACCCCGTTCTTTTTTTTTATTCTTGAAAAATGGGAATTCAAACCTCATAACATTGTGTTCAGTAATTAAGCTTCCCTGCTAAGAACCTCTCAACCAGAAACCATGGCTTATTTTGTTCCATCACAAGAACTCATTAGATTTTATGGCTTAGTGTTTCTTCACAAACACAACCTCCCAACTAGAAACCATGGCTTATTTTGTTCCATCACAAGAACTCATTATATTTTTTCACTTAGTGTTTCTTCACAAACACCTAGAAAAGATTGGAAATCACAAACACCTAGACAAGATTGTACCTTTCCTTCTTAAATAAAAAATATAACCTCAACCACTTATGTGGTAGCCATGGTAGAGTGGATGGACGGAAAGTAAAAGTTTATGATTCAAGTCTCAAGTCGTGGTAGCCATGGGAGAGTGGACGGACACATGCCAGAGAATTTTGGACAATGCAAGAGGAATCGATTGTTTTGAAGGATTTCTTGTATTGGAGGAGTGGGGAGGAAATTCCTTTAGGGTATTTAACTTTCAAAACAGGATGTCCTGTTTCATGTCGTTTCCTTATTATTACGATTGCTTCT
Source organism: Pinus tabuliformis (assembly GCA_031772625.1). Classification (NCBI taxonomy): domain Eukaryota; kingdom Viridiplantae; phylum Streptophyta; class Pinopsida; order Pinales; family Pinaceae; genus Pinus; species Pinus tabuliformis. The sequence continues at coordinate 872,971,378 of CM062806.1, read as the reverse complement.
AGCTTCTTGCATATTCAATTCTACTGATATTATTATATTTGAGATTGAGAAGCAACTTTCAGACTAATCACACATAGAGATGACAGAGATTTCCAGAATGCCACAATTTATATTAGGGAAAAGGTTCTTGTCTATGAATATCAAAGTCTAAGTTTAAGGTTTGATTTTCAAGGAATGGATGATTTGGTGTGCATTAGATATGGGATTGGTTGTGGAAATGAGGTTCTTGTTTATTGTTTAAAACAAAATATATGGAAATGGCTTCCCAAATGTCCAGTGGGGGAAGTTGCTGGTGATTTTTCTCCATCCATGTTTGTCTTCAAACCTAGATCGAATATTAAAGTTATATAAATTATTTAAAAAAAATGATTTTTAACACTCTGTTGTCTCTGTCATATATTTAAATATATTTGAATATATTAATAAAAAATGTATTAAATAGTTTAACTTATTTTTTCCAATAAAATGTATATATGTTAATTTTGAATTTATTAAAACGTCAAAAGCTTTTAGAGAGTTAAATTATTTAGTTATTTTTTTAGAAATATTTCAAAAATTTAGTAATCATTTTTCTTAAATAAATAATTGAATTCTATAGTATTTGGCTTAAATAACTCAAATAATAATGGTGAGAATTCTCAAGTTTAAAGTATAATTGTTTTCTAGTCTGTCAAAATTTGTGAGTTTAATGAAAGGTATGTGGTCAAAATTTTAGGATTCTATGTAGTTTTGTTATGGATCAATCTACAATAAAATTTCTAAACAATTCAAAAATATGTAACTTTGCAGCTATTGCTTTTCTATTTTGATCATAAAATCCTTCCTCCACACCACTATAGATAACCTTAATTGACTAGATATATATAATTTACCATTTTGTTTTCTTTTTCAAATTATTTTCTTTGACAAATTTCCCTATATCTATATGTGTGAGAGATGATTTAGCTCTCATTCCTCTGGTTTTTGGCAACTCAAATTTTAGCTTGAGCTATTTGGTTAGACTTCTATTTGTAATTTTGTTACAAACAAAAAACTATTTACAAATAATCAAAGCAAATATTTTATGAAGTGTATGCTATTTTTTTTAATTAAATTTTTAAACTATGTTTACTCTAATGATACTACATATTTTAGATTGATAAATTAAAATAGGAGATGTAAAAAACTCATTGGCATGTTACATGACTAAATCAAAATTGCATTTCTACTAAAAAGAATTTTTTTTTCAGTGGGTTTGAGGATTTTTCTTTTTTCTACTTCATCAATCTCTTTAGCCTACTTTCTAGACATACAACTTGAGTGTATATATATGAAAAAAGAGTTATAACATATAAAATGAAGAATTATTCCTAATGGTGTAATGTAACGCGTATTGAAAGTTACGATAGATGACTATGAAAATGTACATGTACTAAAACTTATGTCAATTGTGGTGTCTATTGAAAACTTATGTCACATTGTGGAATGTCAGATATTCAGATTTATGATATGGTTGAGAAACATAAATAGGTTAATCATTATCCTTTGAAAAAAATTATCCAAAATCCAAGCATATAAGTGAGACATAACGAATGCAAGAGCTTATAACAAGAACCAACCTGAAACCACAATCCTAGTAAATTGATTCCATTGATAAATAGGCCTTAGTATTAGCACTAAGAATTTCCTTCCTTCTCTTAAGTTGTTTCTTCAACATAGACATTGTCTTAGGAGGTTTCCACATATCCATCTAATTCCCAACTTACCGATTAAATTAATGCTAAAAATGTTGAACAAGACACATTCCCATAGTTTACCCCCAAGTTTTGCCTTCCATCTTACATCTTTGACCTACATTAGGCTAACAAATAACCATCCCTCCATATCTAAAACTGATATGAAATGAACAAAGGAAGCTAGAAACAAAAATATTAGAGATATGGAAGCATCACATGATAACATGAAACTATATATTTCAGTTTCAAAGCTAAAGTGTGGGGAACCTACAACTAAATTCAGTTGTGATTGTAACTTACATGCCTAAAATTAATACCATTACTAAATTATTGGCTGCCATCTTGAAATCATTTAGTTAGACAAATAACTCCATGAATCCTTTTGTTATAATATTTTAATACAAATTTTGAAATAATCTTCACAACAACAAAATTTATAGTAAATCTAGAAAAATTAGACAATACAAAGATCAATCTATATGCAACTAAAATTGATATGCACCCATAATATTCATAAATTGGTGTGAATTTTCTTGTATTACAACTAAAACACCATTGGTCAAAATTGCTCTGGAAACACTCTTTCCATACTCCTTTGTGGTATATGTAGAGAAATAAAAAAAATGGTATAAGCGTGGTTAGATCCCATGTCATAAAACATAACATGTCAGGATGCATTTGTGAAATCCTTATCAATCCCATATTGAATGGCTCACCAAAATACTTGTTAATCAACAATAATATATCAATGATAGCAATCTTAGATAATTGAATGATAGCAATTCTCATAGCTTGGCCTAACAAAGGGTGGGACACTAATCACAACATCCTTAATAAGGGTTTTAGTATGGTACTCCACAAAATTCCTACCATAAATCAATATCATGGAAGCGAGCACCTCGATAATATAAACCCATTTACCATAATTATCTGCCTTAATGCTAGCCAAAATTCTAGAATCTACAACTATGTCATATGGAAGATATAATGAGTTTGTAAAATCTTTAACATAAACCCATTTACCATAATTATCTGCCTTAATGCTAGCCACACTCCTAGAATCTACAACTATGTCATATGGAAGATATAATGAGTTTGTAAAATCTTTAACGTGGTTGTTATTATGCCAAGAGGTGCTCTACAACCCAGTATGGGGGTAGATCTCACATAAAAACCTAAAAATGTAAACTTAAAACGTAAATGTAAATGTAAACAAACCAGTATAGGGGTAGATCTCACAAAAAAATGTAAACATGTAAATGTAAATGTAAACATAATATTTAACATTTAACATTTGTAATCTAATGTCAGTTCTATTTAAAAATCAATCTAATTATTAGTATGTATAAACAAAATATAAATTGAAAATATAAAGAGGTTTACAAACACTCAAAAAATATGTATGGTAAATAAATAAAACCTTTTTTATATTTACACCAGATGTATGGTAAATAAATAAAAATATAAATAAACTAAAGATATGGTAAATAAACAAAACCTCCTTTTATATTTGTTCCCTAACTCAAAAAATATGTTTATTTAGGTGAAACCTATGAGCCAAATACCATGGGACAAATAATTATTAATACCATGGGTCAAATACCATATTTATAAAAGATGTATGGTAAATAAATAAATATAAAAGAGGTATAAAGACGTATGATAAATAAATAAAAATATATCAAATAGGATTACAAATAAACATCTAATTATATACCAAGCTTATGGGCCAAATACCGTGGTAAATAAAACAGATATGATCAATAAATATAAATATAAATATAAATAAACCAGAGGTATGGTAAATAAATAAAACCTCTTTTTATATTTACTCCATAAACCTCTTTATACTTACTAACATTCAAAAAATAGGTTTTATTTAGGTGACGCCTATGGGTCTAATAACATGGGCCACATTATTATTACTACCATACAAACAAAATATTATTAACCCTATTATTAATATTAAAAGATTTGTATTATTATTATTATTAAATCTAATATTCATATTAAAATATTATAGTATGAATACTATTAAATTTAATAACTTTGGATTAATGCAATATTAAATTTGTTATATTATAATATATATTAATATATCATGATATATATTAACTCTAGATATTAATGGGAGGGAAGAAAAAAGACATAGAGTGATAGAGCTGGAGAGATACGAGGAGTGACAAGGGAGAGATGGAGATAAACTTAAGGGTAGGGGAGAGGAGGAATGAAGAGAGAGAGAGAGAGAGATGTGGAGAAAGGTAAGAGTGGGAAAGAGAGACACAAAGATGGAGGGAGAGAGAGAGAAGGAGAGAGGGAGGGAGATAGTGTAAGGAATGGAGGGCAGAGAGAGAGAGAAAGAGATGGGGAAAGAGAGAGGAAGGTAGGAGAGAAAGGGAGAGAGAGGAAGGATGAGAGAGAAGAATTGCAAGGGAGGAGGAGAGAGGGAGGGAAGAAGAAATACATAGGCAGTGAGAATTGGAGAGAGAGGGAGTGACAAGGGAGAGATGGAGAGAGAGAGAGAGAGAGTATGTTTAGGGGTGAGATAAATAGACAAAGGAAGAGAGATATAGAGAACGGGGGAGAGAAGGAGAGAGGGAGGGATATAAGGGGGGAAGAGAAGGAGAGAGGGAGGATTGCGGGGAAAAGAGAGAGAGAGAGAGAGAGAGAGAGAGAGAGGGAGAGAGAGGAAGAATGAGAGACAAGACTTGAGAGAGGAGGATGAGAGTGATGGGGGAAGAGAGATGATTGGAGGGCAGAGAGAGAGAGTGATGGAGGAAGAGTGACGGAGGTAGGAGAGAAAGGGAGAGAGAGGAAGTACGAGAGAACAGACTTGAGAGAGAGGAGGAGAGAGGGAAGAAGAAGAAATACATAGAGAGAGAGAGAGAGGGAGTGACAAGGGAGAGATGGAGAGAGAGTGTGTATGTTTGGGGTGAGATAAGGAGACAAATAAAGAGAGATGGAGAGAATGGGGGAGAGAAGGAGATACGAGAGAGGGAAGGATATAGTAACAGAGTTGGAGGGTGAAGAGAGAGAGAGAGAGATAAAGGGACATGGAGTTGGAGGGGGAGAGAGGGAGGTAAGAATAAAGAAATAGAGAAAAAAAGGTGGAGAGAGAGAGAGGGAGTGATAAGAAAAATGGAGAGAGAGCTAGAGAGGACAACAAGAGGGAAGAGAGATAGAAGCGGGGGAGAGGGAGAGAAGGGGAAGAGAGAGAGAGGGAGGGAGAGGAGGAGGTAGGGATAGATAGCTAAATTGGAGAAAGAGAGTGTATGTTTTGGGGGTGATATAGAGATAAAAAGGGAGATAGAGATATAGATGGAAAGTGAAGAGAGGGAAAAAGAGAGGGAGGGAGAGAGAGAGGGAGGGACAAAGAGATTGATAGATATGGAGTGAGAGAGAGTGTATGTTTGAGGGGTTGAGATAGAGAGACAAAGAAGGAGAGATGGAAGGAAATATATATATATATATATATATATATATATATATATATGGAGGGGGGAGAGAGGGAAGACTATGTATTGCACTAGATGCATTGATTCCAGTTTAAATGGTGATTTCTAATCATATTTCATTGCTTGCACTAGATGCATTTATTTTAGTGTAGATGTTGATTTCTAATGATATTTGATTGCTTGCACTAGATGCATTGATTTCAATGTAGATGATTTCTAATCCTATTTGATTGCTTTCACTAAATGCATTGATTTCAATGTAGATAGTGATTTCTAATCCTATTGGATTACTTGTACTAGATGCATTGATTTCAATGTAGATGTTGATTTCTAATAATATTTGATTTCTTGCGCTAGATGCATTGATTTCAATGTAGATGATTTCTAATCCTATTTTATTGCTTGCACTAAATTCATTCATTTCAGAGTAGATGGTCATTTCTAATCCTACTTGATTGCTTGCACTATATGCATTGATTTCAGTGTAGATGCTGGTTTATAATCATATTTGCTTACTTGCACTAGATTCATTTATTTCAGTGTAGATGTTCGTTTATAAATCTATTTTCTTACTTGCACTAAATGCATTGATTTGAGTGTAAATGTTGATTTCTAATTGTATTTTATTGCTTGCATTAGATGCATTGATTTCAGTGTAAATGGTGTTTTCTAATCTTATTCTATTTCTTGCATTAGATGCATTGATTTCAGTGTAGATGATGATTTTTTATTTGATATAATTTGATGTATGATAGTACATTAATTTAAAAGTGATTGGATTAATATTGTGCATTGATTTCAGTGTAAGCATAAAAAATTATTGACAATTTACATTGATTTTTGTATTAGAGTAACTCAACCTATTAATATTGGAGAGAAAGAGAGACAAGGTATGACGTTTACTACAATATATCGAGCTAAAGATTTACAAGGTTTACGATTTAACCTGTCATTTTCATATAATTGATATGAAAAGACAACAAAAGTAACAAGGGTGACAATAAGAATAGTAGAAGAAAATAGTTCGAGATTAATCATAATGAAAACTACTTGTAATTTACTATATTCTTGTTATTCACATTTTCTATCATTCAACACTATTACATTGTCACTTTCCATTCAAAAAATTTGTTTCATCAATTTTCATTATTAAAGTTATTCACAATATTTATCATCTCAACAGACTGAGATAACTAAGCAAATTAAAATTGAGGTAACTAAACAAATTTAAAATTAAAATGACCAGATTAATCTGAAACATATTTAGCATATTTAAAATGGTTAGATTAATATTAGATGATTTTACATATTATTGATAAAATCAATCATCTGTTTGTTATATTTTTTTTTTGGCCGCACACGACTTAGACCAACTTAAATCCATCTTAACTCCAGATCTACCAAGTGCCAAGAGGGATCAAATCTCTCGAGATTCAAACCTTTCCTTAAGTTTTTCACTCAAAAAAGAGGTTTTCACCTCAAGAGATTTGATCCCTCTCAGATCTTGATAGATCCGGAGTTAAGATGGATCTAGGCTGGTATTTACCAACAATGTCATGGGCCTACGCAATGGGCTTATCGGGGTAGAGAGTACACATCCTGGTCGCTTCTTCCACCACCAAACAATCTCCTCATTGAATGCCACTACATCATGGCTCTTCCTTTTAACATTTCATTTATTGTTATGAAAATTGAACTTCGATCAAACTTTAAAAGTAGCACTACAACTTTCATCCATTCAGACTTGAGATATATGATGCACACTAAACACAACGAGAAGCATATCGTGTGTGTATATATATATATATAGTGACATACCACATCTGCCTCACGTAAATCCTTATTTAAACCCAAGATTTGGACTCAAATAGAACCTTTTTAAACTACTAGAATGAAAAAGAATTGTGATGCCACAACGTAATAGCAAAACAACTTTTTAGGATAAAAACAAGGTTTTTAGAACTTCATACTAAAACCATTTAATAAAGCCATGAAAAATGAACTGAGTGACTTCACATAAACAAAACTTGCAAAGCCTGATTGAAAGCCATTTGATTACCGCGGGGTTTTTTTAGATAATAATAAATATTTCTTTTTACAAAAGAAAATCTTAAGAATGATTAAATATTAATAATATTTAGGGTGTTTTGAGGTTAATATTTTTTCATATAGACGGTTTATAGTTCTTTCGAGGATAACAAGATTTTTCGATACATAATAAATGTTTTTTTAGAAAATAAAAAATCATAAGAATAATAAAATATTAATAATATTTAGTGTTGTGGGGTTTAGGTTTTTATATAGATGGTGTTTTAAGTGATGATAAGGTTATGAATCTAATTAAATTATTGTTTAGTCAATAAAGATGTTTTTTTTATTTTTAATAGAGTATGATTCCTTATTAGGATCTCATAGTAATATTAAGTTTTTTACTTTGAAAAATATTTAGTAGTTTAATTAATTAATAGATGAAATTACACTTTTTTAGTATTGTTTATGTTTTTTTGGATAGACATTCTTAAGAATCACAAGTGTTGAGTTGTTTAATCTACAAAGCACCACTCTCTTAGTGGCCTTTTAGTTTTCTTAGCATAAGTATTTTCACACTTAATATTATTATAAGGAGAGATTCTTGTGGAATACTTTGTACATTTGTTGAGATGTCAGACTTTTGGGCTAACACTTCACCCAAAAAGTTAGACCAAGAGTGCTAGACCAAGAATATATAGGTAATAGGTAATGGATATGATGGTTAAGGGGCTTGTATAGGAGTGAACATTTATTAATAATTAATAATTTTTATTTTTATTTTTATTATTATTTTAATAGGATTAATTAAAAGAATTTGAGAAGGATAAGTAAGATGGAATCAATAATAAATTAAATAATAAAATACTAGATTATGGTCAAACTAATATTATTAATATTAACGGGTAAAGGGTTTACTATATATGATAAAAATAATAAAATATATTATAGTCAAATTGATAGTAAAAAGATGAGGTTAATAATTTATATTAAAATATGCAAAAGAGATAAAATGTTATTAGATTAAATTTAAAATAGGTTAAATTAGAGTTAGATTAAGAAAGGGAAAAAATATATTAAGAAAAAATTAATAAAAATATATTTTCCTCAAATTTGAATAAACATTAAACAGACAAGAGTTAATTATTTATATTAAAATAACTAAGTAACTAAATAAAATGATAGATTTTGGTCAAATGATATTAATGCTAAAGAAATGAGGGATAATTATTTATATTAATTTATTTAATAGTGTTAGATTAGTATTAAATTAAATGAAAGTATGAAAGATTAAATTAGAAGTAGATTAAGGAAGTGTAAAATAAAATTAGATTAAGAAAGCCTATCATGTATAGAATAAAGGGTGGTTGTCACTCTGTAATGTGGAGGTCACTAGTTCAAAACTCGCTATGTTAACCGCTGGTCTGGCCTAGGATCTTGACAACTTAGAAGCTCCATGGTCGTAGTTTCTCAAGACATTGGTTAAGTTTGTAGCCATCTGATGACTCATACAACTTAATAAAAAAGAGGAAATAGATTAAGAAATAATAAATTAAATTAGATGGTAACAAAAGATAAGGGTTAAAATTAAGGGGTAAGGAGGTAAACTAGAAGAAGGAAGAACAAATTAAATTAAACTAGAATGAAATAAGAATGGAATGAAAGAGGAATTTAAAGGTATTAGATAAGAGCTAAAATCAAGCAAAAGAACTAGAATTCTAAAGAAAAAGAGGAATAGGGAGGGGAAGGGCAATAAATGGAAGAAGAAAGATGTTAAGAATGAAATAGGAGGGTTATTGTCATTATTGTTATCAATATACTTCTATAGCTTTTATAATGACATGGTTCGAGTGGAAGGGGGCATAGGCTAATATTTGTTTTTTATCAAAACAAATTAAATGTTTGTTTTGGGGGTGTGCTAAAAAATGGAAGATTTACTAAGTATAGTTATGGTAGGTGTCAATCATGTGTTCTTTAAAGAAAAATTTGAGGGATCTCCGAATTTTTCCTACGAAAGACATTTCAAAGAAGAAAAGAATCTCACAGATTCTGAGGCCAAGGATAGGATCATTCTCCTCTTAGGCCGGCCTTAAGAGTTGACTAAGTGTAATATGGGGATTGAACAAGGTTTTGATGTTCCGTTTTTGAAAGTATTTTCGAAATATGTGTAATAACCCTCAATTGTTGTAATAATGTTTTGTTTAGATTGGATCATGTTAGAGAGAATGGCGGAAAATCCATGAAGAATATTGGAATATTTATGTAAATGAATATTGTATTAATAAATGGAATTTAGGTACTGGGAATGAGACACCCGGAAAATGAGATTCTTTCCAAAGAAGCATAAGAAAAAATCTCATTAGTAAATGAGATTGGAATATTCTTTCATGATAAGAATTCTGGATGAAATTCTACATAAGCTTAATGGATGGGAGAGAAAAATCCATTAAGTTACTTATCTGGGAAAATATGCTAAGTTACATAAGCACAAAGCATCACAAGATATAAAAGCAAGATTTTAAAGAAAAGCCTAGGCAAGTGGTTGTGGGGGACCACAAAAGTTAGATGTGGCTGAGGGAAACATCTATCATGAAATAAAGGTATTAAATACATATTGTAAGGGATCAATGGGGAGGTTCATTCCTGGAAATTTCATATTAGCACGGGGAAAACTTGAGGTATAATTCATGGTGGGGTGGTAGGTGTGCTCATTAAGTACTAGTTGCTACAGTGATTTCTAGTTAGAAAATCTATGCATCATTCTTTCTCTGAATACTTATGAAATTATTTTGATGCATCTGAATCATACCATTAATTCTTATGCATATAAATTCTTCCTTGACTTTTGATGATTGTGGATTCCGGAGTTATTTTACTTATTATGCATACAAATTCTATTATTGATTCTAATGCTTATAGATTTTGGGGTTTTCCATATAATGCATGTGACCGAATGTATAATGTTATTATGTGACCGAATGTATAATGTTATTAAAGGAAGATAGATACTATGTAATTTATATATATCTCATGTATGATAATGTTAAATTCCTATATATGTATTACAAATGATATGAATTTTTAAACCATGATAAGAGGAAGAAATTTACTAAGGATAGATATTATAAATATAGAAATAAGAGAGAGACAAGTTGTTTAGTATAATATGTAGCATTTATACCTAAAGTAGTTTATTCCTCCTTTTGGTATATAGTATGTCTAATAATAAATTTTAGACATCAGAAGGGGACTAAAACATATGCAATGAAGATTGGTTATAGAAAGTGGAGAAGATCAAACACCATGAATATATTCAAACTTGAATTACAGTTTTTACAGGTTTTCGCGTACTAGTATACTATAAGAATTAAATAACTTTAACATAAGGAAAAATAATTTAATTAAATAAAGTATTGAAATAAAAATATCCTTACAATAATTACCAACAGTGTATACTTCTTGAAGGTAGCAGAACTAAGAAGTATATAGTACCAAGATAAATAATTACCATTACCTTCAAAATTATTTATGCTAGACTACTCAGTGTTATTTAAAATTGGTATTGTGTAGAATCTTCTAATTATACAATACAAAATGATATTAATGGTAGTCAGTAAAAGCGGAATCTGGAAAGCCTAACAATACAGAGAGAAAGAATGTGGGCGCGTTATGGAATCAGAGTGAAATATCTGATCCAAATAATTGATCTCCAAAATTACTACTAGAATAAACACATCTGGAGGAACATACTTATCTTACCTTAGCTGGACAATCTATGTAATAATTTAAATAAATTTAATAGGTAACTGAGAAAAGTATTAGATCATTCCATATTTCATAAATCTTTCATTACGCAGCAATATAAACATATACAAAGGCTTTTGAGAGCCTCAAATTAAAATTATGTATACATGCAATATTGATGTTTAAAAAAGCATTGGACTAAATTACCAAAACTCAGACAGTTTAAGTTCATTTTGAAATATCCAAAGAGGATCTGCCATCATAAATAAGATAGCCCTAAATTTTTACTTCCCTAAAAACATCACCAAGAACCATGCACTACAATGGTGTGAACCAGCAGCTAAGCATTATTTAAAAAAGGAGATGTGAAGGGTTTGCTTTCTTTAAAACAAATACCAGTTCCTAATAAATATAGAAACTCATTATATTGGTGGAGATAACCGAAGCTACTATCTTTTAACCAAAAACACACTGTAATAAATTAACAGTAGAGTTAAATCTTGTTTCCAAATCCTTGGTAAGGGAAAGAATTGCCTTGAGGGTTTCTCCCTCGAGTAAACATCAATTAGTAAAGAAAAACAAATTGAATCTCCTAATTTAACTCGTTCTTGGAGGAAACCATATGATGAAAAAATGCCAAGATGACAAACCTGTTGAGTATCAAGCGTGAATTAAACGATGGAAAAATCCTGAGATGTAGAGGTGAAAAAAAGGGACTGAATTTCCACCCATACCTGTAGAAAAACATAGAAGAAGATAAGGATGCTAGAACAAAATGAAATTAAAATGTATCATCGAAGAAAGTTTGGTAGAGTAATAAGAGGAGAATACATGTCCATTAAAATTATTGTTACCTTGTCACAAAAGAAAAAAATAAAATAAAAGATTATTAATAAAGAAATGTCACCGATGTATCTCAAGAGTCACAGAGGGTAGACATCTCTAAAGTCAGAATTTAACTTGGAAACCCACTTGATGTGAACTAAACTGAACCCATTAAATATTAATGATTCTGCAATTATTCTCAGTAATGATTATTTCACTTTGATATAGAAGCATACTGAAATTCCAGCCAAGCTCCATTGTAGCAAGTGTGGTACAGGACACCATTCGATTGCAGAAAGAAATTTCAGTCTCAACCATTCTGGAAGAATGGTTGTAATACAACCCAAAACGCAGCGCAGTGGGATGAAGATTTTACTAGAAACAGTTAAGGAATGGAAAATTAGTTATAAAGCCTAGAGGTGAGACAGGTAGTTGTCGAAATTTAACAAATCCTGGGCAAATTTGACCTGGAATCATTAAACAAAATAAAATCTATAAAAATGCTTACCATTGTGGCATCTCGAAACCAAGGAGAGATGGGGTTGCTACGCATATGGAATGAGAAGTTAGTTGCCAGCAAGTCGAGGTTTCCACTGAAGTTAATTGTTGAAGAAAGGTCCTCAAGTTACTATGGTATCCCAGATGCCATTTTTCATGGTGATTCTCACAATGGATTACAGGGAACTCGACATATTTCCAAATGTCGAGTAAGGAGGAAAATAAAGAAAAAAACCCAGGCAGCAAGAAAGTGAATAAGGAATATGGAAAAAACAAAACAAAATTAAAAAAAAAAAAAAAAAAAAAAACAAAGTTAGGGTTGCAAACTAATCTCTTCACCCTTGGATCATGAAAGAACTATCTCCTCCAAACATGCAATCACACGTGCAGGGGAGCCATGTGAAATCCATGTGAATGAGGACTATGTGGTTAGCTCAAGGCATAACACATAGATGTTAATTTCCCAATAACAGTACCGCCTAAAATTTTAGATGTATGTTCCACAATTTCAGTTGTGTGATGATTAATAACTTCTGAGGTTTCATGTCATAAAAAAACATCTATTAAGGTAAGATAGGTACACCGTATAGAAATCAAATATATATATCCACCAAAATATATATATATATATAGATCAAGGCCATGTAAGGTTAGCCAAAGTTAATTAATATTATGGAGATATATTACCTAAAAAGAAGCGTAGAGAGAGAGCGCGCAGTATACCAAAGTTATTATAACCTGGTATGATGCCCATACGGGGACATATGTAGTCGATAAAGATTTAATTACCCAAGTTAAGAAGGAACATTATATTAATAATATCATTCAAATATTTTTAGGACTACAAAGGATATATTTAGAACAAGAATAAGGTGGGGATATAAAAGTGTTAGATGTGACAACATCCGTATAAAGGAATAATCACATTTTACTAGAAGAGTGTCTTAGATTGGTGATGAGGTGCAATTCATCCTTATTATTCATAGTCCGACATAGTTAAGAAATTTGATAATATTTTAATTAATTAAGGGGACCCTTATACTGATTTCAGTTTGGATAAATCATGTGGAACAAGGATCAATTTGATATTTATAGAGAAAATGGTAACCTAGTATTGTGTAATCTAATACTAGTGATGTCTGGTGCAATTTCATATTCCAAGGGAGAAAACACTCGAAGTGACAAACAATGACAATTTCTATAGTACTTCGAAATTAGTAGGATTTATTAACGATTGTTTGCATTGAAATGAAGATACTTAAACTACAACGATAGTGCAGTATGTAGTATAGATGCATGGGAAGAATATAACATATAGTATATTACGGAGTCTATTATGGGGTATGCACAAGAAAAATGGTTTAAAAAAAATATTCTAGTGAGTATATGGGAGGTTTGTTACATATGGTATCAGACCAAATGGTTCAAAACTAGGCCTACGGGAAAACCAAAGTAAAAAACACAAATGCAAAAATTATTATGCATGGTGTAAACATATGTGATACTTTGTGAGAAGGTATTGTTACGCAATATTTTGTCACACCTCCTGCACTTCCCTGTGGCATACCCTGATGTGCCTTAAACATGATCATTATACAGTATCATCATCCATGTATATAGCTCATATCCCTCCTTTAACGTTTCTTGGAAAATATCTCGAGCTTTCACTGAAGAAGTGGCTCTTGAAACCCTAAAATGAGAGTCATCACCCTTATTGAGCTCAAAGTCGTGATGATCACCTGTTTCACCTTGTTAAGCCAGTGATGCCATCGCTCTATTCTCTCTCATACTCGTGATGTTCTCAAAATGGAACTTTTCCCAAAGAGGATGAGAAGTTTCGTCATCTAGAAGCTTCTAGAGAGGCGCACTGGAGGTGGTTTCGCATAGATGAGGTCGAATCCACCCATTTTGAGCTCTTTGTTTTATCTCTATGAGCTACCTCCTTGAGATGTGGGCCTAATCCCATATTTGGAGAAGTCCTAACTCCCTCTCCCAAACTATAAATTCATCCTCTCCCATTCCCAAACGGTTGGTGAGGTTAGAGGCTGGATTGATCTATGTCCATTTGCATGCCTATGTTGAGCTTGTGCTTAGAGGTTATTCATTAGACTTGGAGAAGGAGTGTTGGAGAGTTTCTTGGCTTGGACTTGGATTACCACTTAGGGAGAGCCTTTCAACATCAAGGCTATGGTTGTAAGATTTCCCTTTATTTTTTAAATAATAATACAATTGTTGGTTCATATTCCCAATATATATGTTCATGTATGTATTTGTTTGGCATTCGTTGATCAGCTAAATATATTATTATTGAATTTTCTATTAGACTTCGTATGCTTTGTTGTCTCTCGGATACTTGTACAGGTACATAAGCGTCGAAAGAAGCCGGAACGGGTCTATGACACAATCAATTCGAGGATATCAACAAAGGAGATCAATTAGCATCAGAGCAAGGTAGGTCATCTCTCTTGTTCTATTTTTCAATCATAATCTAGGAAGGTGTCTAGTTGATTGTCCCTTCAATTTCTAGACCCACTCATTGGGCTAGAGGGATCGTCTCTTTCCGCAGAGATGATTAACCTTGTACACAAAATGGCGACTGGTATTGCCAATGTCTTAGAAGTGTGGTCCACAGGTTCACATCAACCTTTATCATCATCCTTTAGCAATCATGCTGGTGATAAACATTCAACTAGTCAAGCTCATGGAAATAAGGGAAAATTCAAATTTCCTTGTAAGTTGTGTGAAGGTAACCATCTCATTCACCTTTTCCCTCTTATGGACAAAGCTTCCAAAGAGTTAAACAACATTAAAGTTTCTCAACCTCGTCTTCGGATTGGGTATCACAATCTTTCCCCTGATCCTTCACTAGTTGATCCAGTGATTGATCAAAAGTCATATTTGGTCGACCCCACTCTCTCTGAAAGTGAGTCTCATGAGTTCATTCTCGGTCAACCATTGGTTTGAGAAAACAGTAGGCTTGACTCCACCTTCTATTAACCGTACCTTTCCGGTAGAGAGTGAGCCTCATACTGCTCAGGTTCTTTTGGTTTCTTCAGTTTCGAATGAACTGGAGGTGAATCCTCATGTTCCTAAGGTGCATGAGAGAATTTATCATGTTCCCATCCAGCAAGAGGGAAGCTCTCAATTTCCTACAACACCCCATCTGAGCAGTTTATTCACTTCTTTTGATAGGAGTCAACTGGTAGGATAACTCCTTTCATCTTATGTGCCTTTATAGATTACAATACAAGATTATCATATGGTCATACCTAGCACAGTCATAGACGAGGACGCATCTGTTAGCATTTTGTCCTCGACTGCTTGGCAAGATTTAGGTTCTCCTCATCTTGTCCCCGTCACCCATAATTTGTTAGCTTTTAACAGAGGAACCAGTCAACTGTTAGGGATCCTTCCTAAGTTACCTATTACATTGGGAGGAAAGGTTTTCTATATAGACGTGATGGTTGTCCAAGGCCTATTGGATTTTAATATACTCCTTGCTTGTGACTATGTTTATGTCTTGCGAGCTCTTGTTTCTTCTCTCTTTCGAATGATGTGTTTCCCGCATGACGGAAGAATTTTGATCATTTATCAACTTACATTGATTGGTTATGAATCAAATCTAGATCAACCATCATCCCTAAATGGTTCTTATGTGCAAACGGTATCACCCCCGCCACAGGTCAATTACATGGCCACCTAATCCATACCTGCATCTACTAATGATCTAGTAGGTGTTGTAGTACACCATGTACTAGGGGAATTATAAACCAAATTTTCATTTGGATCCCTGCACATGTACCCCTTCCAGAGTGTTTTTCTCCCATCTGATGAGAGCCAATTGACTTTGATTTTAAACCAGGACCTGACTCCTAATCAGAATCCCCGATCAGGGTGAGAAATAGTTGGAGGCTCGCTTGGGTTTGATTGATATGGCATAGCCTTTATTAGTTTAGGATGGTGGGTGGTATCCCCCACACCCTCCCACACTTATTCACTATGATAACATGAAGCCTCATAGATCATGGAAGATTCACGATGTGAAGGGTGGTAACCCTCGGCGCCTATAGGTGGAGGGAGTGGAGGTGGAGTTAAGACCATCTGACTATCGTATAAAATTGGGTCTTCGTCTTCTCAGGGAGCCTAAGTTTGATGTTTATAGCTTCGTGGCATTGGTCCCTATCTCTGTTCGAGCTTTGCATATAAATTATGGTATGTTAGAATGCTATCTTTGTATCCTGAGTTCGTGGTTGATACTTGTGATAAGCCTCGCATCTGGAGGGGAAAAGAAACACTGGTTAAATTAGTAGTTTCTATAACTGGTCATATTGGCCTTCGCGACCATGTAATATCGATTTCTATATTTTTTTGCAACATCCTTTCTCATATGGGCATGTTTACTGGTTTCTAGTTTTTTCTCATGATGTTTCCTCTACATGTTGATAATTCAGTTCCCTGTTTTAAGCTTGAATTGTCTAGGCAAGCCCTAGAGAGAGTAAGGGTTCTGGTAAATGATTAGGGCCAAGTCTATGGACTCAAGGCTTAGGGGTGTAGGGGGGACACCGTTTTTATATTGGTGGTACCTCCCACTCCTAGAGGGTTACTGTTTATGTATGCTTGTTGGATCAGGTGGTGGAATTCTAAAGGGACGCATTATGGTCCAACATTTCATTTGTTTTTTGGTCGTACATTAAGTTAATGCTTGTCTTTAGGGTGGTTTTCTATACAAATGATATTCCAGGTCCACCTACTTTGTATCCACTTATGGCCTTTGTACAGTGGGCTGGTTTACGAGTGCGAGAAGGTGGGAGAAGGGTGAAGAAAGGGGGCTCGACATTGGAAGATATGGTGAAGCGTCAGCCTCGTGGTGCAGCCTTGGGCCGAGGCGGAAGGGGTCGTAGACACCAGGAAGGAAAAGGTAAAGAAGTTGGTTCATATTTTAATCGGACTGCGCAATAGAGTATTAAGTGGAAAAGTACTGTGCGGCTGAGTATTGTATGACAGGGGACTGTGCGGCATAGGACTGCACGATAGAGGTGTCAAAAAATGAAATCTGAGATTCTTTAGGCCATGGTTCAATCATACTGTGAAGGGACCCCAGTGAAGGTGAACTAATTGATCGCTACCTGGGAGGCAGAGTTGAATGTGAAAGTTGAGCTTGAACTACCAGCTGAAGATTTGGGGGTGATAATCACAAACCCTAGTTCAACTCGTGGTCGTCTCACCCTATTTAGATAGTATGTCCATCTCTGCTAGTTAATGAAATGCATAGTTTTCAAAGCAATGGTTGCGACCAGCAATACAACAACATAAAGTGAGCCCGAGTTAGATATTCAAAAAGAGCTCCACCGTATTCAAATTCAGTCGATGAATCAGAACGCTCATCTGGGCTGCATTAAGCAACATATCCCATGTCTGCCACAATCTGAATTGCCAGGATCAAGTGCTAAAGATCCTGCTCCGGTGGAATCGTCATATGATTAGTTGGTCGAAGTTTTGCCTGTTAATTTTGACTTCATATTGGTTGTATATGTCAGGTAGCATTGGTGTTTACATTGTTATGCTTACTAGTTGGTTTCTAGACTATCAGCCTTATAAGGCTTTGTTAAATAGACTCGAACTATTTATGTTTTGGATGGCTTATAATGCGATTCGGTGGCCAACAGACCTAGTTTCCCACTTGGCAGGTTGAGGCCACCAAACAACTTATATATTTGTAACCTGCTTGTTTATAGATGAATGAATCAAGGGTACTCTTAAGCTTACAAAAAGAAATCATAATGTTATTTATTTATTCAATGTTAAATATATTTAATATTTTAATTAATTTTTTTAATTATATATAATTTTTAAATACATTAATTAATATTCCAAAATAAATTTTAAAAAATATAAAAATTTCAATTAGAAATAAAACATTATTTTATATTTAATACTAAAATTAGAAAAAAAAAAAAAATTATAAATATTTAGGTCAATAGGCCTTCATTTTGAATCAATTCAACTCATATTTCCATCTACCTTTTCCATCCAGGAGTGATATAAGTGCAACATTCCTCTTGCATCCTTCATCGTCTGTCAAGAATGTATCAGCAAATGTCGCATCGTACCTCTTCCATTAAAATCCATTTATAGAATGAATGACTGAGTATGGATAATTTAATATGCATGGGGATGGAGTAAATGACTTTGCTCAATTTAGTCTTACTTTGGCAGGAAAGAACGTAAGAGAATCCAACATGAATACTCAAACATAGATTGATATACAGTTCAAGGTGAAGGTTATATATTGACTTCAGTGTTTTTGAGTTTTGGACATACGAATCTCGATGACTTCTTTATTTCTCTGAGACTTCTTATTTCTTGTCGCTTCATGTTTAAACAATTTTGTGGTGGGGTGTGACACTTGTGAATCATGTGCAAGTTTGTGGATTTATCATAAATTAGTGAAGAAGGAACCTATGCTTACTTTGTACAACTTTGTCATTACTAGCGTTAGTTATAGATCAATCAATGTTCGAGCTAGAGGCTTCCTTAAACTACTTATTTTGTTGATCTTTCTTCAAGAAAAAAGAGTTGTAACTATCTTGTAAAGTATAATTTCATTAGGAAAATACAATAAGGCATGGGAGTCGCAAGATGAGTAATCTAGGCTCAATGCACACTTGCCTTTTGGTATGCTTTCTATTAAAGATGAGGATTATTGTGCTTATTTTATCCTTATACAAGCCTCTATTCAAAAGATTAATTTGGTGTTGTGTCATCCTGTCAGCCACCTAGGCTATGGAATTCAAGCCTGCTATATGAAAATTTAATTTTTTTTAATATTTTAAAATATTGCAAGATGCATCTATTAAGAAAAGTCTTTCGGTAGAAATTACATAAGAGAAATTTTTGGCCAACGCATTTCAAAGCAACAAGTGTGGTTCATCATCAAGATCAGATGAAGAGGCAGACTATGGAAAAGGCTTAAATAGAGAGCAATGTAGAGACCTTTGCCATGGTCAGCCTCTTCATCTAGTCCTGATGATGGAACCACAACGTGTTGGCCAAAAAAATTCTGTTATGTGATTTCTACCTAAAATATTTTCTTAATTTATTATGGATCACAAAACCCTAAATTCAGAAGCAACACTATTATTTACTCTGCAAAAGAAACACACTGCTCTATAAGCTAAAGCTTGGACCAATCCTCTAAAAATTGGATGGCCCTATGCTTCAACAATGGAGGAATGCATGGAGATTCATACAATCATTAAGCTTTGATATTTTCTTCCCGAGTCCAATTCATAATGTAATTATGCCAAAGCCATTGTTTTATGGATGGATCTCACCGACCTTCATCATTTGTGGAGGACCGCTCGAACCTTGCTACCTGTTTTTTATTTTATGTTATAATTATGTATCTATGTAATTATTTGCATTTTTAGGTTTGAGTAATATCATATTATACATGTGAATTCCAAAACACTTCTTTGTTTCCAAAACATTGACCATTCCAAACAACAAAGGAAAATTTCATATATATTTTATTTTTATAAAAGTTATGTACCAACATAATTGGTTGAAATTCGAGCTATAAGTATAGTTAATTATTATTTTCACTGCAGTTTTGAAAAATCTATGTTTCATAATTTTGTTTAATTAATGTTTAAAGTTCTTATAATTAAAATTTAATATATATTTTTTTTAAATAATAATTTTAATATTAAATTATTAAAATTATTAATGTAATTTTGCTTTGTAATATTAGTCATTTAATTTTTTTATTTGTATTTATATTCTAAAATTAAAAAAAAAAAAAAAAAAAAAAAAAAAAAAAAAAAAAAAAAATCATATTATTTTAAATAATAAGATTATTTATTTTTTTTTCATTATTTTAGAAACTAATAAAAAAAATTATAATATAGAAGTTTTGAACTACAACTTTAATTATATGATGAGTATTAAAATGTCAAAAATATATTAGTGTTTTTTATTATTAAAAGTATTCATTCTCCTTTTTATTTAAATTATATTTAGGTTTTAACTTTAGAAAACACCTAACTAAGAAATTAATTAAAAAGTTGTTTAATTTCACAATGATAATTTTAATCATAAATTAGATTTTTTTTAATTATTTAAAATTAAAATTAATCAGACTAATTATTCTTAATTATATATTAAATTTCTATTTATTTGATTTTTTTTGGAGTGAATTGTAATATTATTAGAAACTGAATTTTGTGGAGTGAATTGTAATATTATTAGAAACTGAAAGTGAGATATATACAGTGAGGTCAATTTCTCATTGAAAAGAGTTTCTTTGGAAATTTTCTACATCAATTCATTTGATTGCTTATATTCGAATACTTGCATGAGAGAGGGAATCAAACTTCCATAGGTTATTGATATGTTCATTATGTTAGCATCGACAACTCTTAATTGGTGCAAGTATTAAGAAGGTTAGATTTACAACATCTTATTTACTATAGATTTGAGGCAATCAAGATTTTGTGCAGTGATGTCTTCCGGAGTCATCACAATCATGTTTTATTGTATCGACGTTTCAAACCAACCTCCATGGTTCATCATCAAGATTAGATGTGTAAAAAAGTCAGATAATGATAAGGCAGTAAATAGAGGAAAGGTTGATGGTAATGTGAGGAGCCGACCTTTTTTAGAAATGGAAAACTCATAGATCTTAAATATTGTGGATCACTATATCTATGACAAAAGTCACAGTACCATTGTATTTGTTTTATTTGACTAAATGTGGTTGCTTGATAAGATAATAAACAAAGCTATATTTATGGTGTTTCTATATACACACATAAATTGAAAGACACATGGATATGCCCCCACCTTTTGCAATCGTATTTTCTTTTAAAAACTCAAGATAGATGGAGGTTTTCCATTTTGAGTGAGAAGTGTAAAATTGGAATTTTCTCTATTTAGTTGCAAAATAAACTTGAATATGTAGACTTTACAAAAAATGGATTTAAAAACAATCAATTAGCTCATAAGCTTTTGTTATCATATAATTAAGGAAATATTAAGGTAGAGGAAAATAATGCATTCACAAAAAGATTAAAGTTAAATTAGTTATGCCATGTTTATCTCTTGATAATGAAAATAAAATTTTAGTAACTAAAAAATTCTCAAGTTTTGTTTGTTTGTGAGAGGTTAAATGTTTTTTCACTTATTGTTATCCAATTATCATTCCCTCATCTAACATGCATTAATTTTCTTGGGTAATTTTTAGAATTGACTCAAAAATAGGTAGAGCCACCAATGAAGTTCAAGTCACCTAATCACAATCCCATCCTACCATTGTTGTCATTCATCCATGCAACTTTTGAAACATCTAATTTGACTAAGTTGCACGAGGCATTTCCAAACTTTTTGATCCCCCTAATATTCATCTGATAATAGATGATTCCCTTGGGAAAATATTTTTATTGAGAAGTTTGAAGGGGTTTGATTTAAGTCTACATGAAGGTAGTAGGGTTGTTCATTGTTGTCATTCATCCATGCAACTTTTGAAACATTTTATTTGATTTAGTTGCACGAGGCATTTCCAAACTTTTGGATCCCCCAATCTTCATCTGATAATAGATGATTCCCTTGGAAAAATATTTTCATTGAGAAGTTTGAAGGGGTTTGATTTAAGTCTACATGAAGGTAGTTGGGTTGTTCATTTAGGATTTTAGGATATATGAAATAAGGATTATATCTATATATATATATATATATATATATATATATATATATATAGGACAAGCCATTAGGGTACTAGTGTTTCATTTAATGAGGGGCACTAACATTGGTACATTGGGGAAACCTTGTAATTCAGAGGGAACATCATTGGTTTACCATACTAGAGAGTTCATACAAAAGCTCCATACATATGCGGGTCCACTATATGATGTAGAATTATAAAAGTTTTCATTGTTGGCAATATAAGAACATCCTTTAAATAGTTGCCACATCTTATATTATAGGTGATAAGAAGATCTTATTTCTCATTGGTAAGAAAAATGTGCATATGGCACGATTTGATATGTATAAATAAACTATTGGACTTTCATAGGTGATAAGAAGATCTTATTTCTCATTGGTAAAAAAAAATGTGCATATGACACGATTTGATATGTATAAATAAACTATTGGACTTTCATCATTTCAATATTTCAAATATATTTTAGTTATGTATTACCAACATATAACAAACACTCTAAACAACCTCGAGCTCTATATAATTAAAATAAGCTTTCATGATTGTTGCTAATATAAAGTTGATTGTAAACTATAAAAACATACACACTTGACTTTTATAAAAGTCTTTGTGCTTTGAGAAATGCCTCATCGCTTACTTAGTGTTTCCAAAATTGTGTGGCAGGTGTCCCGTTGTAATCCTCATAAACTTCTACTCTCTATGCACCCCCAGACTCAATACGCCACCGCTTTATAGGTGTCTCCATCGTTGGCCTCCTCTACCACGATGGTCATCAGCCTAAACTTAGCATCTTCGATTCTGGGGAGTTTTAATGACGTCCCCGTAAGAGGATTAGAGACGGCAAGGGCTAACCAGCCATATATTGTGTATTAAATGCTGGCAAGGGCTATGTATGTCAATCAAGTTATGGGGGCGCATACATATCCATATATCGGGACTCCGGCGGCCACCTCACGTTTCCGATGACATACGCGGGACCCACCATACGCGGGCCCGCCCGCCCCGTCTCGTTCTTTGACAACGGCGAAAATACCCCGCGCGCCAAAACGCCATTCACAACCGTTCGAAATCGGTCTGCGCAAGAGCTCTGTTTCATTCCCAAAACATTCCTGTTACATTCAAACGATTGAAATCTGATTTTGCAGAGACCTGGAAGGAGCATCGAGACCGATATCTTCGCTATTTTCAACGAGAATCAGAAGCCAGGGGCTGAGACAGAGCGTCACTTTGGTCTCTTCAACCCTGATAAAACAGGCACAAGATAATCCATTTTCAAGAACCAGCGTATGACAATGAACAGGAAATTTTATAAAAACCTAGCCTTTGTGTTTGACATCTTAATGGGCCTGTTCATTGTGGGTCTGCAAAATACAGCATTTGCAAGTGTCATTCCTACCGGTAACTGCAAGCTGGGATTTGCAGTAATCTCTGGCAAAATATTTCAAACAGATAAGGGCATCAATCTTTTAATAAGTAAATCACTCATATCAGGGTTTCGTTGCCTAATTTCTCATGCATAGTTGTCATATATATTGGTGTCAGTGACTGGGCTCTCAAACATGTCTAAGGATTTCTTCACCTCCAAACATCTAACACAATTGTTGTCGAAGGTCATCAGCACTTTGCAAATATTGCTCAGCAGATTAAGTTACTAATACAGTGTTCCTTTGGCATCCATTACTACAGATTGCTACACCTGTTACAGCAGATATTTGCACCTGTTACAGTAGATTTTTTACATCTGATACATCAGGTTTCCAGCATCCAATACAACAAACATTTTACATATGTTACAACAGCATTTTGTGGGTGTTTGTTAACAAGGTGAATCTATGACCACCATTTTAAAACTTCAAGTACCCATGATCTCCACAAAGCCTCTGTTACATCTTCTAGTCTGATGTGATATCTACAACAATTTGTCAGGTGTGGTGTCTGAAACAATTGTAGGCACTCACTTCTGAAATTGCATTTCATGAGCGTTTGTCAAGAGGGCAAATCTGTTATTGCCATTTTACAACTTCAGGTGCCCATGATCTCACAAAGCTTCTGCTTCATATTCTACTCTAGGTTGTCATCTACAATAGTTGTCTTGTGTGGTGTCTGCAACAAATCTGGGTATCAACTTCTGAAATTATGGATTGCAACTATTATGTTCCCTAGCATTTTTGGCTTTCACATACTCTTATGATGCTTGCTTTGCTCATCATCATGGACATTTTACAAAAGTTTATAAATTTTTCTTGAACCTTCATGTCAAAACCCCTTATTAATGAAATTTCAGTCTAGGGCAATTAATGCAACTTCAGAAATTTCACCTCATAATGGAGGTTTCCTGGATTTAATCCCTCTGTGCTTTCAGCCTTAGGGTTGATCTGATATTTTTAATTTACAGCAGCAAACAGTGGGCCACGCTTCACTTCACTTCAACCCAACACACTAGGCAGCTCAAAAGAAAAGATACCAAACATATGCCAACAACTTTCAGCCCTTAGAGCACACTTTTAAAGCATATACCAGATCTGGAAATCACTTTATTACAGCAGAAAATCTGCTCTCTTATCTTCTAGTTATGTGTTAAAGCACTTCAATTTCAGCCCTATTTTATGTCAAATCAGAATGAACAAGTGATGGAAATTACCCAATGGAAAATACAATGCTAATTGAAAATCAGTTAAACAACTTTAGATGGTTGGAAACTTCATATATATATATATAAAGAGAGAATAAATGAACTACATATACATACCACAGCTTTATCACAAAGGCAGTACAAACCCTAGGTAGGGAAAACCATGAAAACACTAACCACCACCAAGGATCCACACAATGCTAGCATCAACACCAGCATGTCCTCCTTGGCTTCAACACTTGTCTCCCAGCACTGTCCAAGATGTTTCCTCCTCAATCAAATATCACAAGTAGCACTAGGGTTTCCAATACCCTAGTCTTCTTCTCTCACACGAGCTAAAAGAGCAATGCTTTCTTATCCTCTACAGTTTATCACAAACACTAGTTTCTTTGCCTCCTTTAGGATGAAATACTAACCTTAGCAAAACCTTGAACTGCTCCAAGAACCTAGCACTCCAGGACACAGAGATAATATGATGAAGTGTACAAAGAGAAAAAGTGACAAGTTCACTGCACTACCCACATCTCAAAGACAATATGATCAAATCAATGTATAAAAGAACTCTCTCCTTTATTTATATGAGAGGGAAGAAGGCCAACAATATAAAGTGGGGCTAAACATCTGCAAGCAACCTAACTATACACAAGACTATATATATATATACTGATTTTCAAAACACTTGCCATTTATGTTTCAGAACAATATCCATATCAGTGCAACTTAGCAATAAAATAAAACAGTTAAAAAAGAGAAAATTTGAGAGTTCCTGCTCAAACATTTTATGCAGACTATGTTATATAAATTTCTCCCCATGCTCATAAATCCATATGTGGATATGTTGTTTCGCCATTTCCTGAAATTTTCATGGTGTGATTTCTGCAACCTGTATCCATATCCTCACTCCAGGTGACACAGGACCTTACTGGCATATTACTATACTAAATTCATGATTCCAAGAGAAAGAGATCTTGTGAAGATGCCAAATACACAACTCATTATAAGGACTTCTCTTACACAACTCATTATAAGGAGAAGCTAGTGGCAAATCAATGAGCCAAAGTCCAATGACACAAAACGAGTTGTGATCATTGATAGTTGCAAATTGTGGAGCTAGGGAGGCATGCCTTCAGAGGGAGCAGCCTTGAGAAACTTGTCACTGTAAATTGGTTCTTGCACGATTGAGTTGATATTTGGTTGTGTTCTTACCAAGTGTGGTAAGTTACATTCTGAGTGGATCCTAAGTATGATATCATTGAAAACATGAATTCCAGTAAAATATATTTAAGGGTATATATACCATCCAAAAAGATGTAAAACTTACAATACAATACAATTGAAATATATATACATATATCACAGAGTGGGTTTATATATTTGTGTGAGAGGCACAATTTTGTTGTGAAGAAATTTTCACTTTTTGGAGTCACTATATGGCGGGGATACATTAATTAAATATCTGTTAATGCATTACATTATGTCACTAATACATTATGTTTTTAAAGGAGCTTTTAGTTTCCAAATGGTTTCTACAACCATCCATGTCCCCTCATACCTCTTCCAAGAATGTAGCTTGTATCCTAAATGTGCAGTGTACCTGACGAGGAACTAATTCTGGTCTAGATTGTTTCATCTTCCTAAACTGCTCAACCCTACTGCACTCTGTTGCAATCTCTGCACGAAGAGGTTCAAATGTGTGCCTGCTCTCCCCAAAGTTCCTTATTATCTGCTATTTTCCATCTGTGGTTAATTGAGGAAATATCTGGGTCTGCTATATCCTTGGTTTCAAATTGTGGAAACATCTGGTTCTGTTACATCTGCCAGAAATTGGATACCCTGCTTATTCAAAATTAATAATCAGAGGATACGGGAATCTATGATTTCCAGCAAAACCCGCTCAACAGTCCCTTTTTATCATAACTTTGAAGTTTGTCCCCATTTCCAACTCTCTATACCAGCCAATTTCCAACGAGTGGGAAAGTTTTGACTAGGCCCTTCAAGAATCTGTAATTTAGGGCTTCAAATCAGCAAGAACAATATACAGATCTGCAATTAAGGATGTGCATTACCGATCGTATTCTCAAAATATGTGATCTAATATTCGAAATCAGTACTTAGATTTGCTTAAGAATGATCTCGTATACTTTGGGCAATGGACAAGATGAAATAGATGAAAACCAGCACAAAGTTTTTCCATCTCCATTTTATCCTTCATCCTGAAAGCATTAAATTCCAATCAGATTGGTTTTCGTAATAGCAAAAGGCGGCACCCTTCTCCTCTCCAATCATCTCTAACTGATAAATCGGACCCAAGGAGAGCACCGTTCATTCCTTCTCGCAAAATCAGAACCAAAAGACAGCAATAAATTTGGCTCACAGGGTAGTGAACTTCTCCATGTGTTTGGATTCAAAATTTTGCGCAGAATCTCGTGGAACATAGAGCCTTGATCATGTGTGTGATCTCGTGGAACATAGAGCCTTGACCAAAGTGACGCTCTGTCTCAGCCCCTGGCTTCTGATTCTCGTG